>CM052447.1:10659066-10762509 GCA_028533085.1 Varecia variegata | reverse complement strand
GAAGAGGAAGGTCTTGCTGGGGATAGCACGGCCCTTTCTTGTTGATACAGGTCTAGCTAGGGTCAAGGATTGTTTTTCACAGGTTCATATTAACCAGGTTTGTATTGTCTTTTTCTCATTTTCTTTTCGCCTTTACCATAAATTTCATTCCAAAAACACAGTAGATTTCTAGTCTGTTTGCTTCCAGTTAATTCCTTGGTTGAATACCCACAACCAAAAACTTACTTTTACATAGTTTTAAGCCTGGAAACTCTTGTCATTTATGTCTTATTCTATAAGCTCTGTTTTAATCACCATGATCAGTCTTTTACTTTCTGTTTCCTGAGCATCAGTCTTTATGTCAAGAGCTTCACTCTTAAGCTTCTTTTTTAAACTACTGACCCTGAAAACATGGCTTGAGTTGAGGGCAACAGCTTATTCCTGTCCTTGCTAGAAGGCTGGACACCTGCTTTATCTCCAACTAAAGCTGTAGTTTTACAGCCACTGCATTAATTTGGAGTCCAGAAGCAGTTGGTTTTTCAGTCTGGTAAGGTTCCTATTTATAACTCATTTTAGTCAACATAGACTGCAGGACAAGGAAAAACAGCAGAATTTCCTTCCATCTCTGCTTTCAAAATGGTTTGCTCTAGTCTGAGTTTATCTTTGTTTTACAGAACTTTGCTAAAAGTGGCAAGAAGGGAGCCAGTAAATGTCAACATAATCCTTGCCATTTAGCTCTGTGGTCCAGCTGGTTTCACTTTTTAAATCATTTATGGAATAACCACATCTCACAAAGGCGATCTTTACCTTTCTTTACAGAGAGCGCTGTGTAATGCCATTTTGACGAAAGATTCTTTGCCTGTTAACATGGGTTTTGCCCTTTCCTTCAGAGGCGTTACTCATATAGATGGCCCAGTATATGGGGACAGAGAAGCATGTGTTTTATTCATGCCACAGGGAAAGCTAGTTGCATTACAAATCCACTGCACTAGCCCGTAGTGGGTAAATTCCTCAATTTGAAGGAGTGATGGTGTCAGTTCTTAATAGGAAAGTTTGATTGGCGATGGGAAAAGGAGGGACTACTCACCACTTCATACCACTCATAGACAGGATATCCCTTGAATTCTCCCATTCACTTAATCAATCACTCAATAGTCACTACGCCTGTCAGGGACTTTACTAGGATTTGAGAAAACAAGGATGAAACAAGATTCATACAATCTTTGCTCTCAGAGACCTTAAAATGTAGCATGATAGGTAGACACAATTTCAATTTGAAAAAGAAATTCATGTTGTTATAAGAGATTTGGGAGAAACAAATAGGGCACTAAAATACTAATAATAAATATTTGTTGAATGTTTCTTCTGTTCCAGGGGTATTGTTGTAAGTATTTCCCTTTATTAGCTTATTTAGTGACTAACAACAACCCTATGAGGTATTATTGTCACCTCCATTTTACAAATTATGAAACTGAGGCCCAGAAAGGTTAAAGTTGCTCACAACTGCAGAGTAGTTGAGGGCAGGGTAGCTGTGAGTCCTATTAGTTTAATGTAGATTCATGCTCTTGATCGTGACAATACTCCCTTTCATGAGATAACCAGAACTTTTTTCAGAGAGAGAGAAGAAAAGTGAAAATTAAACTAAGCTAAGACCTGAAGGATGACAAGGAGTCAGACATGAGAAGAGCAAGAAAAGATTGTTCCAGGCAAATGAAATTCCATGTAGGAGGATCCCAAAATGGAAACGAGTATAGTGTGTTTAAAACTGAAACTGGCCAGTATGTTTGAAGAATTGTGAACAAATGAGGCACATGACGAAAGGATCATATAGAAATTTTAGGCCGTGATAAAAATTTAGATTTTATTCCAGGTGCAAAGGGAAGCCCTTGAAGAGTGTTAAAATCCGTTTTTATCTGCCAAACATTGCTTTCCTTTCCAAGACGTTTTGAACTTTTGGGAACACTATGGTGGCATGGTTAAAAATTAGGCGGTCTCTTAAAATATGGCATCTGGGCATTCAATTCTTAACAGAAAATCAAGTCAACATGATTTTAAGTATTTTCAGGAAAAGGCACTTTAGGGTGAAATCTTTTCATTCATACACACCCTTCTTTTGTCTTGCGGCCTCTCGGTGGAATACATAGCCACAAATAGTTCTTGTTTCTTCAACCAGAGAGAAAGAAATGAACAGATGGGAGATCAAAGGAGCAGCTGAGCAGAGAATCTGGCAGAAATATTCAGCAATTTATAGGTGGGTGAATGAAAATTTGAGGGACCAGTATAGAAAGAGATGTGATAAAAATGACTTCTAGTTTCCATCTTGTGAATATTGAGATACTCTGTGATCTTTTTTGATAGCTGAGCTTTCTACTAGGTATCTGTCAGAATTCCTTCTTAGCAAGTATCTAAGGTGGTGCTTCTCATGAAGGAGTGAAAGTTTGTTGAAATATACTGCAAGGAAATAAAAAAAAACTAAACAAATAAACAAAGAAATATTTTACATTCAACATTATCCCACTAGAACTAAGTATGTGGTTTTGATGCATGGGAGCTTATTAGAAAATGTGCTGTTCACCTACTCGCAGATCTAGTAGGGTTCTCTACTGATGACGTTATGCAACTAGAGCTTTTAAATGAAAGACATGCTTTAAGAGCAACAGTCCGCTTAGAAGATTGAATCAAGACCTCATTAATCTCTTTCTGTCATATTGCATCCCTCTTTTCCTTCATTCAATGTTATATGTTATTTTAGGTAGACATAGTCTAGTGTCTTTTGAAGTTAGAAGTTGTTTTATTTACATTTCTAGGGCTTATAACACAGAGTGTACTCAATAATTGTTATGTTAATAGCACAATTGTTTACAAGACAGATAAAACATTATAAACACATTATAGGTACTTCCAGATATAAAATTCCTTGCTTCTGTAGCCCACCTAAGTATTCCCTATTTATATGGCCTGCATAAATATTCCCTATTACTTATTAATTGTTTTAATGTACATGAAAATGAATCAGAGTTTGGGGAAGTAAAGTTTATGAATGTGTCATTTCCTACTTGCAGTCTTTCCTCCAAGATACTTTTGAGTCCAGAGATTTTTAAGCATTTCTTCTTAGAATCTTTTTAACATATATTTATTAATGCCCATAATAAAATATTCTATTTATGCATGTTTATGTTTAAAATTTAGCTACTTTAAAAAGGGAACTTCTTCAACCTGACAAAGAACATCTACAAAAAATATATAGCTAAATAATAATGGTGAAGAACCAGATTTCTCACTAAGTTCAGAGATAAGGCATGGATGTCCCTTCTCACCATGTCTTTCCAACATTGTACTGGAAATGCTAGCTAATGTAATAAGAAAAAAAAGTAATAAAAAGTATATAGATTGGGTAGAAATAAATAAATAAAACTTTGTTCATACATGACATGATTGTTTATGAAAAAAATCTGAAAGCCTGGACAAAAATAAAACAAGCAAAATAACTCCTGGAACTAGTAAGTGATTATAGCAAGGCTGTAGGCTACAAGTTCACAATATAATATGATTGTCAATTGTGTTCCTACATACCAGCAATGAACAAATGGAATTTGAAATTAAAAATGCATGATTAGGTATAAATCTAACAAAATTTATACAAGATCTATATGAGAAAAACTATAAAACTCTGATGAAAGGAATCAAAGAATAAGTAAATAAATGGAGAGATATTTCATGTTCACAGAAAGGAAGATTCAATATTGCCAAAATGTCACTTCTTTTTAACTTGATCTATAGATTCAATGCAATCCCAACCAAAATCCTAGAAAGTTATTTCATGGATATTGACAAACTCATTTTATAGTTCATATACAGAGGCAAAAGACAGAATAGCCAACACAATATGGAAGAGAACAACAAAGTCAGAGTACTGACATTACCTGCTTTGGGAAAATCCCAGGACAATGTATAAAAACCACCCTCCAAACTAAGATGATGCCAACAGACCAAAGAAATGACCCAGACCAATCCAGCTTGGCAAGTTAGATGAGTTTATTAGAGGTTACTTACACAGAGCTCTCATTTCTAGTCAAGATAGGAATCCTCCAGGCACTCACTTCTGGGCTGTGGCAGGAATTCTTTGGAGAGTAAGATCCACACTGCCTGCCTGTTTGTGAAGCCTTAATTTTTTTCCAGCAAGAGACAGGGAGCTCTCTCTCTGCATCACTGTATACTTACATGCAGCATAGGTTGAGCATGTGCAGTACCTTTCATTAGCCTGGGACTTTAGTATTACAATTAACTAAAAGGTAGTAAGGCAACCAAGGTAGCTTAAAACAGTTCAAACTGGTCTTAAAACTTATGACTGTCTACACAAAAGGAGCTACTTAAGAATACACTTTGTGCTTTGTATTTCTTTCAGTTTTTTTGTTTGTTTGTTTTGATCTATATCTCTAAATTCAAAAGAGATCTGCACGAGTTCTGTTAAACATTAAAAGCCAGTGCTGGGGAAGTTTTATTTTTCCCTCAACTTCCAGACTAACTAGAAAGCTATAGGAATTGAGACAGCATGATATTGGTGAAACAATAGACAAATAGATCAATGGAATAGGATAGAGAGTCCAGAAATAGAACCACATAAATATAGTCAACTGATCTTTGACAAAAGAGCAAAGGCAATACAATGAAGAAAAGATGCACCATTTTAACAAATGGTGCAAGAACTGGACATCCATATGCAATAGTAGCTTCATGTATAAGTTCCAAAACTTGGAAACAACTAAGATGACTTTCAGTAGGTGAACGGATAAGTCTGCAGCACATTTATACAATGGGATATTATTTGGTGCTAAAAAGAAAAGCATGGAGGAAATTTAAATGAATTTTAGCAGTGAAAGAAGCCAATCTGAAAGGCTTCATACTGTATGATTCCAACTATATGACAAAAAGGCAAAACTATGGAGATAGTAAAATAATCACTGGTTGCCAGGCTTTGGAGTAAGGAGGGATGAATAGAACATGGTATTTTTAGGGCAGTAAAACTATTTTGTATAATACTATAATGGTGGATCCGTGTATTGTTCATTTGTCAAAAAGCACAGAAGGCACAACATCAAGAGTGAACTCTAAGGTAAACTGTGGATTTGGGGTGATAATGATATGTCAATGTTGGTTCATAGATTGTAACACACATATCACTCTGGTGAAGAGTGTTGATAGTGGAGGAGGCTGTGTGTACACAGAGGGCTTATAGGAACTCTGCACTTTCTGCCTAATTTTGCTGTGAACCTATAACTGCTCTATAAAATAAAGTCTATTTTAAAAAATAGCTCCTTTGAAATACTTTGATCACCTAGAAAAACAGACTCATGTCTTAACTACCTAAGTATCCTGGGGTGAGGATACAGGTATAATCTGTATCTCTCTAGGCAGATTTAGTTATTGCTATGTGGTTTATCTGTATCATATTTTTATTAGATATCATTTGTATTAGATATAATTTTGTCTTTTTAAAGAAAGAAACTTTCCATTCCTAAACAAAAATAGTTTTGTTTTATTTCTAAAATCATATATATATTTTAACATTATTAAAATGCCTAATAAGTATGGAGCACGATTATCATATGGATTATCTCCTTCAAAATTTTTATCTAAAAATATATTATATATTTTTTAAAGCATCCTTAAACAATGCCACATCCTTGCATCCCTGGGATAAGACTACTCAATTGTATTTTATCTATTAATATTTAATATGCTGACTAATTTGATTTGAAAGGACTTTATTTAGGACTGTATCTAAATTACTAAGGCGAAACAGCCTATGATTTTCAGATTTTTTTTTGTGCAGAGCAAACATCAAAGATTTTTATAAAAATACTGTTATATTTTTATATAGTAAACTGTCATTCTTTTTCCCTTCTTTGAAACATTTACATATACTATAAGAATAATTTACTATTTGACAGTTTCATTGACACTACCTATAAAACTGTCTAGGCCTAAAAAACATTTGTCTGATATTCTACTTTGACAACACTATCAATTTTCTACATTAGTTTTGCATTTGATTTAAATTGGTGTTAGTAATCTTGATCATACTTTCCAAGTCAATCACTTTAGGATTCATTAGCATTGACTTGGGCATAATATTTATTTTTATTTTATTCTACAGTTGTTATTTTACTTTCCTTTTCAAAAAATTGTACTTGTGTCTTCCTTGTATTTTTAATCAGATTTAAAAATAGTTCTTTTTAAATTTTTCATAGATTTATCACTTTCTTTGAATGATTATTCCTACCTCCTTTCCTTATTTTGGTTTTAATGTGTCCATCTTTTTTCTTAATGTGTTTTTTTTCTTCTAGAATTAAATTATGTGTTAATATGAAAGAAATTAACACTATGAATTTCCCTCTGAATAAAACTTTGACCACATTTCATAAGTTTCAACACGTAGTATTCTCAAGATTTTATTTTCTAAGAATTACCTGTGATTTCATGCTTTTAAAATGTTTTTACTTAAGTTATTTAAAAAGGTTTAATTTATTTTTTGTAGTTTCTGAAATTTGTATTAATAATGTCTAGTTCTAATCCATTATGTTCAGAGAATGTATATATCTTTTCCTCTAGTCATTCCTGAATACTCTACTTTGTTTTGAAAAAACGAAAAATGGAATTTTAGGATGGCTTACTCTATGCATATCTTGTAAAAGAAATTCATCAATTTCTTTCCCTCTCATTAAGATTTCTTAAAAGAGCATTAGCTTTGAAAAGTAGCAAAGTCATTAATTTCAAAACAGGGTTTATTTTGAAATCTCTTGTCTTCTGTTGCCATTGTTTAAGGATGTTGCTTTGTAACAAATTAAATTCTGTTTTTCTGATGTTTCTTGTCTAAAGTGGCATGTGCTTCCTGCTAGACTTGATGTGTTTATTGGGAGTTAGCTCTTGGTCCATTTCTACACAGTCTTGTGACAACTGTTGTAAGAAAAGCCATGCTCTGAATTGTTCTTTTACACTCAAAGGAGAAATTATTTTATGTATTTGGTCTAAGTCTGTGTAAGAGTGATCATTTCTGTCATATTCTGCTTCTGACTGTCATATATACTATGAGGTACATGGCTGTTTCCAATAAAGACCTCTCTGAAATTAATTAATTATCATTTACTCTACCTGCTTATTGTTTGAAGTATATAGAACATTTGGTGTTTCAGCAGAAGTAAAAGAAACTATTTCATAATTATTGCTTTAATCTAAAAAAATCAATATGGGGTGATGATAGTAATTTCTATTTCAGAACAGCATGGAGATTCTTTTTTCAAAACTACGAGGTGAATCAATGTTAATTTGCTCCTGAAAACTAAGAATTCTGAGAGCCTGCTTGGTTTCTAGCTAGCTGACCTTCAACCCTACTTTTTGAAAAAGCACAAAAAACTTTCTGTTGATTGTCACCAGCTTCAATATAGACAAATATACAGTTGTCAGTCCATACCACATCTAAAGAATGCTGTTTTAGTAACTATCAAATTGATAATTATAAAGCAAGGATTATTTTTTCATGTTTACAGAGTAGACTCGGAGTGGAGGAGGAACATGT
Source organism: Varecia variegata (assembly GCA_028533085.1). NCBI lineage: Eukaryota > Metazoa > Chordata > Mammalia > Primates > Lemuridae > Varecia > Varecia variegata. The sequence continues at coordinate 10,754,954 of CM052447.1, read as the reverse complement.
GTGGAAATGAAAATGCCACTCAGAAATCATGCTTCAGCAAAGTAGGCCAAGTTAAATGTGGGATTTTAATAGCACACTGCTAATTATGCTTTTCTTTCTGTTTTCCATCACTGTGTACTTACACATCCCATATACAAAATGGAACTTTTTGACATTTCCTAATATTTTAAAGTGATAAACTGAAATTACCCTTTGGAAAGCATAATTTTTAGTAATAAAAAGCTGCTACACTTCTCTACTAGAAAGATATGTTTTAAGCAGCAAGCAGACTTTATGTCTTAGCTGTTCTTGTGTATCAGTTAAATTAGAATGCTTTGATATGTTAATTATTTATCATTTTAAATTATGCATCTTCTAAAATCAAAGAAACACATAACCTATAATTTATTATTCATTTAGCATGAAAACTTGTCTTTATGTGGCTGTTTCTCTTCTAGGTACAGAATTTCTGTTTTGATATAAAACTTATCAACATATGGCTTCAAGTACTAGATGGAAAAGTTCATTCATTTTAAAAAAATGCACACATAAAATCTCAATCATTCTCCAGTTTAATTTTACCATTTTATATGTCCTAGTGATATTCTAGGCCCATGTCATTAGGGACAAATATATATATTTGACACTAACATTTGAATTTAGTTTATGTGAAATAAATTACTAAGGAATTCAGACAAATGCATAAAATTTATGTCAAGTTCAGGTGAATAGAGGGTTCTCTATAATAAAATAATTAAGTAGCATTTAGTTTACTTCTCATAGACACGATTTTACATTCTTCTCCATTTCCAGTTTGCACTGAAGAGAACCATGAAACTGGAAAATACAAAATACTCTATCTTAGTGCTCTAAGAACAAAGAAATTATATAAATAACCATCTCATTATCTAAACAAATGAGCATGACACACTTAGTGTTAATTGTTGACGTATACCTTAGTAATTGCTCAAAGAAGTAATAAACATATACAAACAAAAAGTGCCTCCCCAGTTGCAAGATTCATATTATTTAGGAGTACTTATGCAAAGAATAAGTTGAGGGAAAAAAAGAGAAATGATTTTCCTGCATTACAGTTTTTCCTCAATTTTGATTAATGCCATAATAGCAGTTATAACTCTCCTTTATCACACAACACTTCCAGAAGGAAAGAAGGATGGCACGTTTATTGAATGTTTAGTAGCCATGAACACCAACTGTTGTGCTCCATTTGTATTTCATATTTTTCAGAGAATTTTCACTACAAATTAAACTTAACCCCTTTAAAATAGGGGCTTTCACTCCTCTAATGTGATTATGGTTTTGAATGTGATTCTTAAAGTGTATCTGTGCTGAATCTATTTTCAAACCCAAAATATGATCAAATGATTACAAGTGTGAATGCTTACGAAGAAAATAAAACAGAATATTTAGCATTATAACTAATTGGGCAATCCAGCATGATGTATTTATCCATACCAGATACATATTTTTCTTAAGGTTTTGAAGATACTAGGCCTGAACTCCAAGGAATCTTTCTAATGTAGAAATTTCACGTACTATGCCAAATAATTTGGAATGAATACATTTGTGTGCAGTAGAGTCTTTGAAAACTTTAAAGCTCGTTTACTACAAGCTCAGTAAGTTAAAGGATGTAGTGAAGGTAAATCCCAAGATAGAATGTGGTAGACAGTCTCTATGATGGTCCCATATGAGTCCTGCTTCCTGGCATCCACTCCATGATGTAAACTCTTTCCCATAAGTGTGGATTGGACTTAATGATTCTGTTCTGCTGAATAGAATACTAGAGAAGTGATGGGATGTCACTTCTAAGATCAGGTCATAGAAAGACTGTGGAATTCATCATGGTGCTCAAACATATCATCATATTCTTTCTCTCTGATGCCCTGCACTAAGAGATGAACACTTCCATGTTGTAAGCAACCCTATAGAGAGGCCTGAATTTCTGCTCCACAGAAATTGTGATATTAAAAATGTGATTTTTGTTTTAAGCCGTTAAGCCTTGGGGTAATCCATAGCAATAGATAACTAACACTCTAGGAAAAAGGTAGTAGCAAATGCAAAGACAGGGAGGCTGGGACCCTAAAAATCTCATGTAATTCTACAAATAAACCTGCCATCACCTTGATGTCTGTAAGAGTTGAGTGGTCTACTGGTCTTTTATGCTGGTCTGATTCCTGCAGGAATTTGCTGCTACCTTTAATCCATTCATAAAACAGTCTGCAAACTATCTTTCCTATAAAATACTTTGAGTGAATTAGTTGGTCAAGTATTAAAAGACCAGTGTCAACCTTTAAAAAAAATCCTATAGAAGAGCAGCAATATTTTATTAAACACTTTTACTGTTTGCAAAATCAAGATCTTACCTCCAATATATTCCTGTAAAAAGATTTCCCTGATAAAGCTTTAGAAAAGTTACCTTTGCCAAGATTCTATTTCTTCCATCATTTCTGATTATGAGAGATAATAATCATACCTTATAATCGAGGACAATATTCCCTGCAGCATAAATCATTGTAACATTAAAGCTTAATATTTATTGCCTGTTCTATCTTGCTGCTGACAGTCCTATTAATGCTTCGCTTAGCAAGTCAAAAAGCGATACCTCAGTACTATATAGTACTAGAAAAGATTGAGAAAACTCTTTGTACACAAATCAGCTGAAAGCATAACTTATCTGTTACAGCACAGGAAGATTAAACACATGGCCATAAAAATCCCTGCAATCATGGTAACTGGAGTCGAGGTTGCCTCTATTGCTTTAATAAATCCTTTAAGTATGCTTTCAATCTCTCAACAATTCCTGACAAAGCTTGTGTGCTGTTGTTGTGAATCTGCCTGCCTCAAAAGTCCTGATGGTGAATATTTCATGTGGCTCAGTGTCCCTTGTCTAGGAGAAGCTAGTGTACTGTTTGCTAGTGCCGCTTAATACCTTATTAGTTGAAGATGGATTTGTACTTTCAGCCTTTAGCCACCTAATTTCCTGTTACAGAAGATAAAAATTTTATTTTTGCAAATGATGAATGAGGTGATTATGTTTCACAAATTTTAAGGCCACGGACCATTAACTGAATCACTCTGAGCACTTGTCACTTTACCGTACAAACGCAACATGAAAAGAGAGGGTTGTGTTGTTGTAATACCTGACTGTTGCCACAAAAATCCCTCGTAAACTTCATATGAAAACTTTATTTGGGCAGGTGTAAGGCTGAAAGATCACTGTAAAAACTTAACCGTTTCTGAGAGAAATTAGCTGATTGCTCACACTGAAGTTTGGTTTGAAGTACTTACTTTCTCTTTATTCTTAGGCTCTGATATAGCGGCAACAAAAAGTTATCACAGACCACATTAGGAGAGTATAAATAGATGAATATTCTTGTTAAATTGTGCATATCTTTGTATTGCAGATTTGTGAGATCAGACAAAATATCAACATTGGAACAATAGGAAGAAATGGACTTATTAGGATGCTTCTTTTGCTGGGTATTTCAAAAAAGATAATTTGATATCAGTCTGTTGATCACTGACTCTAGGTTCTATTTTGAGGATTAGGGCTTGATATTTCTCAATGACAACTTAAGACATACAAGATAAATAAAATAACTGCCAGAGTGTCTGTCAGGGAATCCACATGGCAAAAGTCACCACTCCTAGAACATTAACCCCACCACTTCTTAATCCCAGAGTTTTTTCTTAAGGAGCCATCCAACCCACATGTGAGGAAAATGGGTTTACACGCCTCTAGGCTGATTACAGCAACAATGTCAACTGGAAAAATAAGAAGGTTTTAGTGTCCAAGAAGTTTCTGGATTCTTTAACTTACAAACCTAGTCCATCTTGTGATCTCATCCAAGGTGGAACTAGTTTACTTTGTTAACACACGGCTTTTCTAACCATAACATTGCTAACTTTATAAGGGGTTTCATGGCCAGAGAAGGATGGAGTGCAGGTCTGGTCACCCTTAGGCAAACACTCTGTTGTTTTGCATTCAACACCAATTGGATGTTTAATCTTCCGAAGGTGACCCACCGCAGCCTCCTCCTGTCCATCTCTTCTGTTTTCCTCTGTGTCTCACGGACTTAATGCATTTTATTTCTAGACATCAAACCTATTCTATTTCTTTTATCTGGTAGATTCCACTTCTGAAAATTTCTACCCAACATATAGAGATCTTAAATTATTTTATGTAATTTGATTTGCTGATTATTAGATATGTTAGGTTTCTTAACAGATGCAGATTTAGGTTAAAATGGTATATCAGGAAAGATTTTACAGAATCCTTATCTTGCCTTCATAGAGTAGGGTAGAACCAAACCAGAGAGTCTTATTGGTTGCTGTTCCTTTTACTAATAAAAATAACATTGCAGCCCTTTATTAAAAATCTTGAAAAGTTTACCTAAGGAATCTGTAGCCTGCACCGTGTTTCTCTTTTGGAGGGATGTAACCCTACTGTGGCAGAGGAAAGGTAATTAAGGAGATATTTTAAGCTAGATGTCCAGATTGCTCAAACCCAGCACCAACAGTCTTTGGACATTTGCCTCCTTCTGGTACTCCATTTCCTCAAGGCAGCAATGTCAACAAGAAGACCAGGCCAACCAGTGAGGGTTGCACCTTCATAAGATATTATAAATGTTGTCTTGACTGGGAACAGAAAGAGAAGTACAAGGTCTATATTTCTGAAGTCATTTTCAAGCACTAAGACTTGGAATCACATACTTAAACATAACCAAGCCAATCAAGTAAACACCAGAAACAAAAACAATATCAAATATCATCCTTCCTTTGTCTGACAATATCTAGTTTTGTTTTTTTTTTTCAGTGCCTCTCATAGGGTGAAACAACAGTGTCACCTGTTCTGGGGCTATATAAGGCTCACACTTCTGGTTCCTTCAGCTAGTCTCTCTTTCCATCCTAGGAGCTTAGTTTTTGCCTATAGTAGAGACTTATTTTTTTCATATTTAAAAAATGTTCATTTATATCTAAAATATTATGAGATATATCCTTATATTTAGTTTTCTCACTACCTTTAAACACCCAGAACAAAGTAAGCGTTACTTAATATGGGAGCTGAAAAGATTCTGGGAAACTCAGAAATGCTCTAAGAACTGCTGAACGGGGCATGTTTCTTTTGCAAATTCAGCAAAGAAGCTTGAAATATACACCCTGACTTTTCTTTACTAAATAAAATATTGAGATACTTTATAGCATTGAGAGACATACAAAAAAAATTGTATCTCTGCATCTCCAGCCAAGTTAAGTTTATAAATTACTTTTATTAATTAATAATTTGTTGAGAGATATATTAAAATCTGCATAGAAACCTAGTCACCTTAGGATCCTTTATGGGGGATGCAGTGGCAATATGACATAACTCAATGAAACATGAGGACTTTTGCTTATGAATGGTTTGTTTAACACTGTTTTAGATTCAGAAGAGAATTAAGTGGTATCTCATTCACTGTGCAAAATATTTTCAATGTATTATATAATTTAGACCTCACAATAATTTTAAAATAAATATGTTTTCCTTCAAAGCCTGTATTCTAACCATTACTCCATTCTGCTCTCAGTGTTTTATTGTTTGTTTGTTTCAGAGATAGAGTCTTGCTCTGTTGCCCAGGCTGGAGTGCAGTGGTGCAATCACAGCTCATTGAAATCTCAAACTTCTGATCTCAAGAGATCCTCCTGCCTCAGCCTCCCAAGTAGCTGGGAATATCGGTGTGTGCCACCATGCTCAGCTATTTTTGTTTGTTTGTTTGTGTTGGTAGAGATGGGGTCTTGCTATTAATATGTTGTCCAGGCTAGTTTTGCACTCCTGTCCTCCTCAAGTGATCCTCCTGCCTTGGCCTCCCAAAGTGCTGGGACTATAGGCATGAACCACTATACCAGGCCATCCCTCAATGAATTTTATCTTTTGTTTGCATGTGGCAAAAGATCAATAAATATTACTTAATGAATGAATGAAAGGGGAAAGAGCACATAAAATACAACAATTCTCTTAAGTGTAACTGGATTTTTCCCAGGGTTTTACAACTAGTTAGTTACTATAATATTGAACCTTCCCCTAAAATATCCAGTTCCCACCACTTCACCTCTAAGTGTGAAGGTGAGTTAGAGTGTTACCAAAAGCTCGGTACCTGTTCCCAAAGCTGAATAAAATATGAGAACATGTGGGTTGAGGACAAAGGAAAGGAAGATGTATTAATTTGCCAGAAAATGAGGAAGATGACAGACTCTCATCTTAAAGAACCACCATCCTCCTGTTCAGAGGAGATTAGGCTCTTTTACAGGTACACAGTAGTTTAGCTAACTCTGGGTCTTCATGACCTGTTCTGCACACTGTTACCACGGGCCCCTGGTGGCTCAATTTTTTCTCGTCTGATCTAATAATCCTGTGGTTTTTCCATCATTTGTCTTATGACCATTGAGCCATCCCCTGCAGTGAGAAGAGAATGCGCAAACCAGCACAAACAGACCGGCAAATTAAACTTCCTAGGATTGGTACATTGTTACTGTGAGATTACAGTAGGCCTTTGGCTTAATTAATTTTTAACCCTGTCACAAGAGGAGCATAATGTTCAAGTTCACCAATTATCATGTGCTGGTAAGAAGGAAGGAGAACATCTTTAACTTGCTGGGATAATATGTTTTTGTAAAAATAAATTATACTTTTTTTGCAAATAACCTGGATTTATCAAATAGGGGGTATTATAGGTTGCAAATATTTACTATGGAGTTGCTATATCAAATGAGATTCTTGGTTTTAAGCTAGTTCCAGCTGTGAGCATTTTGTGGGAAAGTCTCGTAGAAATTCTATGTCTCAAGCAAGTAAAATCCTAAGATGTTATAAATTTGATTCCCCTGAAAATTTGGGAGTCAAAGACAGAATCTTCTCACCCTAATTACAAACATAAAAGAATAGACATTTAGCTAGAAATAATAACACATGACAAAAAACTGGCCAAGTAACATTTATACTAAAGGTCATGACAAATGTAGTATTTTCTGGTATATGAAACTCATATAATCCTGTAGAAATTTTGAGTTATTGGAGACAAGTATCGATTAAATTTCCTTGAAATAAAATTAATAATGCTTAATGGAGTAAGCAGAATAATGCCCCCAAAGACGCCATAACCCCCAGAACCTAGAAATAGATTGTACAAGGCAAAAGGTGTGATTGAATTCAGGAACTTCAGATGGGGAGATTAACCTGGATTATCTAGGTGGACCCAATGTAATCAGGTACCTTTATATATTAAAGAGAGAAGCAGCAAAGTCAGAGAAGAAGTTGTGATGATGGAAACAGAAGCTGGCGTGATGTGAGGGCATAAGCCAAGGAATGCAGAAGTTCCTAGATGCTGGAAAAGGCAGAGAAATGAATTCTCCCTTGGAGCCTCCAGAAGGAACACAACCCTGCCAACACTTTGATTTTAGTCCAGTGAGATCTATTTTGCACTTCTGACATCCAGAACTGCAAGCAAATAAATGTGCAAAGTTTTAAGCCACTAACTTTATGTTAATTTGCTACATTGGTAAGAGGAAATCAATATGCTTCTTATAGAAAAATTAAGCTCTTGCATTTTGTATTTTAACAATAACCAAATCACACATTCAGCCCTCTGCACTCTGTACTCTTTGAGCAGGAGATGGATGGCAGTTTCGTCACTCTGTAAAAGATAATTAAGACTAGAAGGGTAACCAATTCTTTGTGCTTTGTCCAGGACTTTCTTGAATTTAGTACTTTAGAAAGTCCCACATCCTGGACCCTCCTTCCATTCTAGGCAAATCATGACAGTTGGTCACTCTAAACCAGATTGAATTTCTAGGTGAGCAAAGCTATGTCTTCACGAATAAAACCGTGAGGAAACCAGCTGATTTGCTGAGGGTCTGCGATACACTAGGTAGAGAAATTGCATTTGTCTAATGGATTGTATATTAAAGCATGCAGGAGAAAATTGCATGGGGTCAACATTGCTCTTCAAAATTCCTCAGGAAGGTTCCAGGTTAGAGACAGACATAATGCCTGTCAGCAAGTCTGACACTGCCAGTTTTTCTCCCCAAGCTGCGGCAGATTGCTCTTTCTCTGGTTAAACCCCAGAAGGAACTAGCTTGCTTTTATGGGCCATGTGGTATCAAAATCACATAAAACTGGTTTGTTGAGTAGTCTCAACTCAGTGGGAGTGCAAACACGAAACAGTTTATTTCTCTACAATCACTGTTTTCAGCTGCAATCTGTCAAAATGTCCTTATTGACATCTCCGGCAGATTCCATTACTTTTCAATCACTCTGGCTATTTGAAGCCCACTTCAATGTAAAACTTTTATGCCATCCCATTTAATTATGGTGTTCTCATGCAGTCTCAAGCCAAGAACCTTCCTCCTGCGGAAGGGTTAGAGGGTGGGGAGAGAGAGAGGCATCTTCTGCCTCTGAGACATTCTCCTTCTTTCTCTTCAAGGGCTTTCTGTGCCAATGTGCTGGTGAGATGGGGAAGGAGACAGAGAGAGACAAATATCTCCATTCATTTGGCTGCAGTGTAGTTGACTTTCTTTTGGTAGTTTCCACTTTTCTGGCTAGAAGGACTGGCTGCTGAGGTGCTCTTAGAGGGCACAGGAGTAGATTCATCTGGGGGCCACCATGGACTTCCCCCTTCTCTCAGCTCCATCAGGAGCACCACATTGTCATCAGGAGTGATCCCCACAGCCTTCTTGCCACTAGAGCTCTTTGACCCAGTAGACAGCCAACGTGGGGTGAGAAACTCACCAACTAGGTGACTTCAGCTCTGCCCCCCTTTTGGGGTCCTCTTGACTCCTGGGAAATATGCACCTTGGATCCCCCAAACAGTGGGAGAACAGGCTGCTTCACAGCTTTCCCTCCCCATGCCCTGACATCCTTTTCCAATTCTCTTTTTCCCTGCTCATAGCGTCACGGAATTAGTATTGCAGGGTTAATGTCTAAGCAGACAGCAAACTTGGAAACCAAGTCATGGCACTCTGTTCTTCTCCACTCCTCCCCTCCAATCTTTAAGAGTGAATTTCATGTAATTCTAATCCTCCTCAGTTTGTTGTGGGAAGAAATGATGTAATCTCTCTCCCAAACACTGTATTCCGGAGACACTTTCTCCTTCCTCCTCCCTTCCCCAATCATCTGTTTATAAGGATTTGGGCTAAGCTGGTGGTGGGAGTGAGTGTGGGAGGGTTGACTGTGGCCAGAATAGCTACGGTAACTCTTAGTAAACCTGATAATGGGGTATAAAATGTAGATAGCATCTCTTTGCTCTTGTCATTGGGCACAAGTCACCAATTCCGTTCCACACATATCATTACATACTAAGAATTATTCTCAGTTGGACAGAATGTTCACCCTGAGAGACAGTAAGGAGCAAAAGTACTAGAGGGAATACAGACACGTCTCGCACCCCTGCTCACTCAGGGTGTATCTTTGACTGCTGGAATGGGAGGCGGTACTAGTTTCTACTTATACTGTTCTCTTTTGTTCACAGGTAGAGTGCAGTTCATGTGAGCATGCACATTTAAATTTGTTTAAGTTATGTATGTGTTCAATATAAATGAACTGTAGTGAAAAATAGTCTTGTAAAGACCAGACTGGAAGAGCCTTGAAATGCAGTTTTAAGAGGATGATAAAAATTTAAAAAAAGTATAAATTATAAGAAACCAGGAGGAATCAACATGACTGTGGGACACCCTAGAAGGACACTTTTAGTTTTTTGAAAAACCAAGAAGAAAGAAATTTGGAAAAAGAGAAATAGAAGGAAAATTTATAGATTAAAAAAGAATTAAGGAACAAATCAATCATTTGCAATTTATGGACTATTTGCAATTTTGTGGGGCTGGGATTCAAATCCAAACAAACTGTAAAACTAAATAAATACATTTATAATGTAATTAGGGAAACTTAACCTCTGGCTTTATGTTTTATAATCTTTAAGAATCATTTTGTTAAATTTTTAAAAGGTGGGACAATAGTACTGTGTTTATATTTTAAAAACATCTCTATTTTTTAGAAAAAATCTTAGATGATAAAATGTCTTAGATTTTCTTTAAAATAGATATGGGAAATAGTTGGAGATGCAGATGAAATAAAATGTACCATGAGTTGCTTTGGGAGTTTATTATACTATTTCTATCTTTGGGCTTGTTTAGAATTTTCTATAATAGAAAGTTAAAAGTACACTTTTTACCATGAAAAAACTGATTTCTAATAATTTTTTCCCATTGTAGTTTTCCTAGGTGTTGTGATTTTCATGCTGTTATATAACAGCTAATTCTGAACTTTTTGACATGTGGGTTTGACGTGCCCATGATTGATCCCAAAAGAAAATCAATAGTTCTTAATTCATAGAATAAACAATCTGAGTACAGAGAAATACTGTGTGGGTAGCTATCTGGACCATTTTCCTCCTTCTCCACCAAAACCATAGAAACATATACAGTATTGAGATTTTAAGCGTAGAATGCTTAGTAAGCATTGACATATGTTAGAATATCAAGCAAACCATATTCACTTATGTGAAAATTTTTTACATCATTCCACTATTCCTGGAGACTCAAGATAACCATTTTGTTTCTGTAAAATGAAGGATGAAAGTAGACATTAAGCATCAATTCAGAAGTCCATACTTGCCATATTCTAAAATCCATCACATTCTTCTTCAAATCACAGAGTCTGTATTTTGCAGAATGAAGCTATAGTTCAATACCCTAAAGTGAGAATATTGAATTTAGTCCAGGTTAAGAATGAGTCTAAAAAGATAGTTTTTTAGATTCCCTGAGCTATCACTTTTTAGTAATGATAAATATTTCTAGTTTAATTAATCAGCTTGCTAATTTATTCCAGACTAATCCTGCATTTCTTAGTGATATTAAGGATACGTATCTCAAAAGGATTTAAGTAGAATCCATTGGGAATCACACTTAGCATGCAAAATGATTTCAAATTCATTTTTTTCTCCATACTCCAAGGGTCTTAATTTTCTATTCATAAATCAATATATTTAGAAAAGATGAGAAAGTAATTTTCAATAGAGTAACTAGTAATATGAAAATAATTCTGATATATGTTACTTAAATACATCAAATTGTTTGTATATAAGCACAGTTTGTTTCTGTAAATACTTTAGAATGTGTTTTCTCAAACAGTGTTTTAAAGATTATTCCAAATATATCTACAGATACTATGATAAATAGGTTCCATGGTGAAATATGCTATTAAAATACTAAAGATGATATATATTCCTTTTAGAAATTCTTGGCACATGTTAGCATAACAAAGGCTCTGATAAGTCCTATAGGAAAGCAATCACTAATTTATTTGTCTGAACATTTCTCAAGCTCATTTAATCTTGCAATATGTTTTGGAAACTTAAAATATTTCAGAGCATTAATGTTCATAGATCTCAATTTACAAAATGCTCCTTGAAAACCTTCTTAGTAATAAGAGCAGAGTTTTAAAATAAATGTTTCATTTATTTTAATATATGAATATAAAACCAGAAGTTTAAAAAATTAAGCTCATATAAAGCAACCATTCTACAACAAGGAATTTATTATTTACACTTGGTATGTTCTATATATTCTACTGTGTATGTACAGAGATACATCTAACTGTAGATAGAATTGTTCAGTGTTACTTTGAGGAGTCTTTTTTGTAAAACAAGGAAGAGAAGTAATAAGAAAATGAATTAAAACAGGAATAGTAGGAATGAAGGAGGAAACATGGATTTGAATGTATTTAATAGGTAACTCATAGGACTTGGTAACTAAAGAATGTGGGAATGAAGGAGAAAAATTTCTTGTGGTTGAGTATTTATTGGTGGCACAAATGCAAACATACATACAGGAGGGGAGAAGATTTAGTAGGGAGATGGTGAATTCTGTTTGTGACTTGGTGGTATTGAGTTACCTCTGTAATCGTCAGTAGCAGATAAGTAACAGCAGTGGAATACATGTAACAAGTGCAAGTTCAAGCTGGGTAAGGCATTATCAGCATATGGGACATACTTGAACATATGGAATCAGGATCATTCAGGAAGACAGTCTTTAATCAGAATAGTGTGAAGTATGAAATTGTGGGCAATAAAAACTTTTAAAAGATCATGGTATACAGAACAGGGAGCCAAGGAGGAACCAGGAAAAAAAGAGATAGAAAAAGATATGTATGGGGAAACCCACAACAGTTCAAGGACACCAAGCGTATTATAGGACAAAGGGAATTATTGACAATGCCAAGATGTAGCAAGTGAGCCTGACAAAAGGAATAGTATTAAATATTAAACAATTGCTACTAAACTTGGCATTTGGGAGTGGATTAGGGAATTTAATAATTACATTTTCAAAATTTTATGGTGGCAGAAGTCAAGTTTCAAGGGTTGCGGAGACAACAAGTAGCGGAAATGGAAATGGTGGAAATGACTCTTTCAATAATTATAACTGTCTTGGAGAAAAAAAGATTTGGCATCCACTAGAAGTGGAGAGAGGGGGTGGAGATTGCAGACATTTAAGTTTATTTATAGTCAATGTCTATAGGAGACCATGAAAGGGCACAGAATAATGAAGCCCAGGGAAATCAGGAGGAAGTGAGGTTAAAAACATAAATGGATAAATGGGACTTGAATAAAGAAAGAAGTCCTTAGAAGACTAGAGGAAAATTAATGGTGTATAATATTTTGGAATTAGTTTCCTAGGTGAAGTAGAAGGCATATTTTGAGGTGAGAATGAGAAAGCAGAGGGTCAAAAAGAGCAAGGAAGATTCTTGATTGTTGTTGAGGACAATGGGAGGGTATGTCTGAACTGGTCAATTGTTGGGTGATTCGCCTGTCTTCCTATTGGAGAAAAATCAGAGTTATTCCAATGCAGTATTTTACCTATTTTCCTCTTTTGTGTTTTGCAATTTCTTAATTTAGTGACATATTTAGGTATTTTTTGTCCTCATTGTCTTCTTTGTTGTTGGCTTTTTCTTTTTCTCCTTACGTGCCTTTGCTACACTTGCATATGTAGCCTACTGCTATGATAAACATTATATACATGTATAAAGATGGGGTTGTGTATATAGGAATCATTAGAAAAGTGAAAATTATGACAAGGAGTCCTTATTTAAGAAAGTGGATTTTTCATTCCTTGTAAAAGTGTCATATAATCAATAATATTGTGCAAACATCTTAAAAAAGTGGATTTCTCTATCTTGTTACAGATTTAATATCTTTATTTTCAGTTGTATTTTATTATTTGCTCAATAAATTTTTCCTTATATTTCCCCAAATAATATAGTACCCCCTTCGCAGTCACTTCCTTTTAAAAATATCATTATAAAAGATGGGAACACATTACATTATAATTTATTCTTCATTAATTTACTTCTCTTGTCTCTTCACAAGATTGATAAATCCTTGAAGGCAAGTGCCTATTGGAAATGATTAGGTAAATATTTATCACCTAGCAGACCTTAGAAACTACTGGAATCTTGGTCTTTCTCTTCTCCCTTCCATTTACCTTCCTATAGAGGGCCAAACATTACATTTATTACATAAAGGTGCCGGTACATTCCATTTGAATTAAATTGATAAAGTTGCATTTTTCTAGAGTGAACTAGATTTTTGGAGAAGCTGCTTCTAGCTTGCCTCCTAAAATCATTATGTATTAACCTTTACTTTTTATTATCTATCCTATCTGTCTTTTGCTTTTCAAGCTTCTAAACCTCTTTTGCTATCTCTGGGGTATTTTCTACCTCAAAAATTTTTGTGGGAGGAGAACCCACCTCCCAGGAACTAGGCTGAAAATGCCAGATACTCATTTTTCCAATTCTCTTCCATCTAGTTTACGAAGAAGACTTCAGACAAACTTACTCCAATCTCAAACCTTGTAAAGATTTTTATTAAGAGATACCAAGGCTAAGAATCTATTCTGCCTGTGAGGGTAGTGATAATAGTAGCAATATCCAGGTTCTAGGGGTGGCCATGATTCTAGTGGCAGTGCCTGGTTCCCAGTACTGTCTGAGTAACACTAGAGTTCAAATTTATACTGCTTGAGATGTCCTCATTGGACTGGTGTTGTGTATGATTTTTGCTGTGCAACTTTTCTTATTTCTGCCCATGCTTTTTAGCTTGGTTCTTGAATTTCCTGACAATTGCATGAGCCATACAGTGTTGGTTACATTTTTTTAAATAAATTCTTTTTTTAAAAAAACCTGTAAATTCGTAAGAGTTAGTTTTTAATGCTCATTGCAAATAATTCTTATTGATATATCCAAGTCTGGCATTATTTTTATTTAATCTTATTTTTCTAGCATGACTTATCCCTTTTGTTAGTTTGAAATAGATTCAGAATTTTACATGCTTAATTTGGTATATAGTTAAAAATTTTATTTAATATTGATTCTAGGTGGTAGGTAAATTGTGTTCTTATATATAATATAATACTAAAGCTAGACATGGTTTTAAGCATGGCTTATATCAAAGGTACATATTTGAAAATTTGGTTATTTTTGTTCATTTTTAATCTGGGTATGTCACTAATAAAAAGCCAGGTGATTTCTAATATGATTTTGTAGAATTAATTAGGACAAATTATAGTTCATTTCAACTATCCTAATTAATTTTTACTTGTGCTATAGTGTTAAAATACTTTGTGGGCATTTGGTGTGCACTCTTTGCAAAATGAGGAAATATAACCTTATCACCAGTTAACATATCAAGTGTCTAACTAAATTTAGCTGAGACTTGTCCTATTATGTAAGTTCCCACTTATCCAAGTTGACTCCCATTAGCAACTGTGCCATAATGGCTTGTGGGAAGACTGAACAGAAAATTGAATTAATGCAAGCCATTTCTCAATCATTTCTCATTCTCATAAAATGATTAGAGCTGATGTAAGAGGGCTCATTAAAACGGAAAACATTACTCTCATTAAAAAGCCATTAAACCATCTCACTTCTCTGATTTATTTTATCATAACCTTATTTAGCCATTGTTTAAAAGTCACTGCACCCCAAATTTCTTTTCATATTACTGAGGAAATGTTATCCAGAATGTATGCTCTAGCTATGGGCCCATTTTAAGATCAAAACTGTCTCATGCTACTCTTGCTTGGTTTATAGCTCTTTGAGACGAGGATCTGACTACTACAAATTGGAGATCAGGATTTACCTTCCAATATTTATTTTAGCTATTTTTAATCTGTATAACATTTCTTAATCTTTTAACTTTGTATTGTTTAAACTTGAAGCTGAATTACTACTTATTCAGAATGAATGTCCATTAATCATTGTACGAGGATAGTGTGATTTTTTTGTTAAGCAGCAATAATTTCTATTGCCAAACCAAATAAAAGACCTACCCTGGGAAAATACATCTTCATGAAAGATCTCAGTTGAGCTTTAACTATGATGGAATTCAATGGCTAACCAGTTTTCTGTTTTTCCTTAAAAATATTTCTTTACTATGTCTTTGTAAGAATAGGCCCAAATAAAACTGACGTGGCTTAAAAAAATGACTCAGTATGTGTTAGAATTCATATAAAAGAGAAATATAAGATATACTTGTATTAGGGAAAATTACACTAGCTGAGGTAATAGCTGAGCTTTGAAATCTCAGTGGCTTAATCCTAATGTTGTAGTCTGACTGGTTTAAGTAGCGTTTGTTTATCTTGTAACCATGCTTCTGGAATGTGGTGGACTTGGTGGGGGTCTGCCTACATCCTCCTTCAAGGAAAAACTTTTTGTCCTCCAAAGACTGATTGAAACAGGTATGTGAAGGTACAGCCATTTTGATATAATGTGGAACACTCTGAATAGGCCATTTTTTAATCTCCATGGCTCCCAGAGGGGTACCTCCAGTGCCAGAATCTCAGCTTCAATCTCCACCTTGGCCCAATCCTGTTTCTTTCCCCTCTCTTCCTTGACTCCAAAGGTACCTGGTAATAAACATCCTCCTCACTAAACTCAACCTCTGGGTCAACTTCACAGACAACCCAATATGTGGTCTCCAATACTTCTGAGACAGGAAAAGAGAGGGATGGACAAAGCACATAGGTTATTACATGCCACAGCTTCAAAGTGACATGTAATGCGCTGCTCACAGACCATTGGCCAGAGTCAGTCATATGGCACCAAATAAACTGCAAGTCCGACAGTAGAAATGTAGGAGAACATTATAACTCTTGTTGACCACTATCTGTACTAGAATACTCAAACCAAAATGCCATTTTTGCCACAGTGAAAATACAACTAATTATTGATTTATTGAAAAATTATTTTTGTTTATACTCAGGTCTTTTGAATTTTCATAAAAATTATCTTGTCCATTTCTTTTTTGATGATTTAACTTATTCTTCATACTTAAAACATTTTCTATCACAATTATTCTATTGCAGTTTTGACCTGTATATAAAGAAAAGATGAAAATCATGGACTTGACATTTTTTTCTGTATTGAATCAAAACCTAATGGGTTGATGTTAAGCTACATGGAACTCCTCATTTGATATTTTGTTAGAGCACTCCTGTCCAATCAGTGAACCAAAGTGTGTGGTGTAGCAAAATAGTAAGTGTAGTCGTATGATCTTAATGACATAGAAAACAAAAATGATAAATATTATGAGGAACTAATTATGTGATAAGCTACACTTGTAAAGGTAGGTACTATCATTATTCACATTTTATAAGGACTAAATAGAGTTCTCAAGAAATTAGAAAACTTTCCCAAGTCTAGTAAAGGTAGCTGGGACCTAAACTTTACATCCATCTGGATTCAAAGCCTGTGCTCTTAACTATTGCACTAGACTCCTTGGGAGAGTCATTGCCTGAAGGTTTTCTTCAACTTTCTCTCCCCTTAATTCCTCACTCTATTTTAGATTAAAAAAAAAGAGTGAAGTTGGTCAATTGCAGTATAGTGGCTATACTGCATGAACACATATATGTTATACTTATGTATATATGTGTATAAATAACATATGTATATATAAAACTATTTACATTTCATTGATATTCAAATAGAATTTTGCTTTTTGAAATAGTCACTTTTCCCAGATAAAGTCATCATGTAGCTAAATGCCTCTAAACACTGCATATATATCTCCATATTTAAACTGAAAACAGTAGACGATGTGTTAGCTTAGAAAATGTGTCTTAGTCTAGAAAAATACCTGCAAAGTAAAAAAATGCCAGTTTTCCCTATTCTAATGAGTCTAGATTTGCGACTTATGAATTTTTGTTTTATGTCCTTGAGTAAATTGAAACACTTATCACATGATATGACTGTTCCAGATGAGGTAACACTGATACTGAAATTTTAACTTACTGATACTGATACTATTACTGATATTGGTTAACACTAATACTGATGTTTCCACTTATAATGTAAGTAGTTTAATTACATGTCTAAATTAATTGAGATATATTACTTAATTTGAATGTTCAAAGAATGAACTTATAACTTGAAGAAAAGTTCATGCAAAGAGGTTGAAATCATTGGGAAAGCTCTAGAATACCACACGTGGATACACCTTAAGAATGATGGAAGTTAATTAAGCTCAAAATAATCAGACACTTAATCATTAGTTTTTAAGTAGAAATTGTTAGAATGTGGGGATGCATATACTCCAGTTTTTCTGATAAGTGCACTGACTTTGCATAAATCTACATGGAAATCCTGAATATAATCAGAAGTTGGCCTGGTCAACATGGTATAACACAAGAGAAATCGACTAAGTGATAGTAATGGCTCCCACAAAGTAACATAGCTTCATGAATCCAACTCCACCTGTCCTCACAATAGATATGCCAGTTCCTAGTGAGGTTTTCCTCTTCCCAGAACTAGGCTGGAAACACTGTCTAAGCCAGCTGCTTTGATGCTTCCTTTCTAGGCTCTATTGCTTCCAACCACACCCCTACAAATATTCACATTCACACACATTCAAACTATGAATCTCTATTTAGGTGTGTTCATAACTTCAAGTTAATTTATCTAAACTCTTCTGGAAGGCATTCCTTCCCTTCAGAGTTTCAATATATAATTATTCTCTGAGCCACTCAATATTAGTGTTATAGTTAAATTAATATTACATATATCTAATATCTACAAGCATTTAAGTTAATACATGGTGCAGGTAGTAGATCAAAAATTCAAACTTACCCTTTCTGATTACCAAAAGTAATCATATAACCCAATTTTGCTCTACTAAATCCGCATTCATCTTATACCCTCAAAAAGTCAAGTATATTTCCTTAGTTTTTTTTTAATTTTGTTTTTAATTGACACACAATAATTATACATATTTCTGGGGTACAGTGTGTTTTTTTGCTATGTGTATATATCGTGTAAAAGTCAAATCAGCATATTTAGCATATTCATCACCTCATACATTTAACATTTCTTTGTGGTGAGAACATTCAAAATCCTCTCTTCTAGACAGTTTGAAATATATAGTACACAATGCTTAACAATATTTTGTTTCCTTAGTTTGAAATTCATGGAGGAACACCATATTTTTGGCCTTATTTTCAATCGCCTTTTTTTTTAAGAACTGTTTCAGATTTGTAGAAAATTTATGACAATAGCAGAGTTCTCATGTACTCGCAACCAGTTTCTCCTGTTATTAACATTTTATATTACTATGGAACATTTATTACAAATAATGAACCAATATTCATACATTATTATTAACTAAAGTCCATACTTTGCTCAGGTTTCCTTAGATTTTTACCTAATGTCTTTTCTGTCTAAGGAAATCATCAAGATTACTCTGTTATCTTCTAGGCTTCTCTTATCTGTGACAGTTTTTCAGACTTTTCTTGTTTTTGATTAGCTTGATGGTTTTGAGGAGTACTGACCAGGTATTTCATACAAGGCCCCTTTATTGGGATTTGTCTAACATTTTTGTTCATGATTAGACTGGGATTATGGGTTTGGGGCAGCAACACTGCAGAGGTAAAGTGTCATTTTCACCACTGTTCATCAAGGGTACATATTATCAACATGATTTATCACTGTTGATCATGTTGATAATCTCGAAAACCTGGTAGTGTATGTGAAGTTACTCTACTAAAAAAATTTTTTTTTCTCCTTTTCATACTGTATTCTTTGGAAATAAAGTGATTATAAGCATTCAACACTTAAGATGTGGGGATCAATGATCCACCTCTTGAGAGAATACCTACGTCAATTATTTTATATCTATTCATTATCTCTGCATGAGATATTTATCTTCTTTATTTTTTAATAATTTAATTATATTGTATGAACTCATTGATATTTATTTTATACTTTGGGTTATAGTCCAATACTAATTTATTTTGTTGCAGAAATTATTCCATCTTTGGCCATTAGGACCTTGCTCTTTGATTTGGCTCCTCTGTCCTATGACATAGCCCAGTCATTGTTTTTACTTTTTTCCTTTCTCTATCTCCTCTCTCTCTCTTTTTTGTTTAGCACTTCCTGTTTTCCACTATAGGATGCTGTAGACTATTGTATATTTTCTTCCACAGTCCTAAAATCGCTCATTTCTTTTATTGGACAATTGTGTTAGAAACCAAGATTTGGATTCTAGGTATACTGGTAGCTTGAAATATCATTACATTAGGGCCCTTTCAGATGACAGCACAAGGAAATATATGTGGGTATACTAACTTGTGTATATACATATATTTATAAATATTTTTCTATCTCTATCAAGCTGAACATGAATTCATACTGATGTCTCCAATGCTAATTCATTACCACATTAATCTTCCTAGCCTCCTTCCCTTGCTTATTTGTAAATTTCCACTGCTACAGTGAGAAACCTAACTCCGTCATCAGCCATTCATTCACCTAATTATTCCTTTCCTTTATGCATATATAGGAGTATCAGCATTATAAACTTGCATCTCACTAGAACAGTATTATCAACCAGAATACAGTACTTATATAATTTTTTTTGCCTTTAGTTTTACAGATTCCACTTATTTTCAACTTATTTAAAGCAACACTTTTTACCCACCTACTTAAGTGAGGTTGTTTCATATGATTTTAATAAAGTTAGATTCTTTTGTTACAGTTTATATTACTTCCTAAGAGGCCCTCATATCCGAAATGATTTTTAAAAGTTGCATATATTGGCCGGGCGCGGTGGCTCACGCCTGTAATCCTGGCACTCTGGGAGGCTGAGGCGGGTGGATTGTTGGAGCTCAGGAGTTCGAGACCAGCCTGAGCAAGAGTGAGACCCCGTCTCTACTAAAAATAGAAAGAAATGATCTGGACAGCTAAAACTATATACAGAAAAATTAGCCGGACATGGTGGCACATGCCTGTAGTCCCAGCTACTCGGGAGGCTGAGGCAGAAGGATCGCTTGAGCCCAGGAGTTTGAGGTTGCTGTGAGCTAGGCTGACGCCAGGGCACTCTAGCCCGGGCAACAGAGTGAGACTCTGTCTCAAAAAAAAAAAAAAAAAAAAAAAGTTGCATATATTAAGGTTCAATCTTTGTACTGTAAAGTTCACTGGGTTATGACAAATGTATATGGTGTTATGTATCTGTCATTTGGTATCATATAGAATAGTTTCACTGCCCTATAAAAATCTCTTGTGCTTTACCTATTCAACCCTTCCCTCCTGCACCCTAACCTGTCAATAAGTGATCTTTTAGTGTTTCTATAGTCTCGCATTTTCTGCATGATATAATTGAAATCACACACTATGTAGCTTTTAACTCGCTTCTTTCATTTGGCAAGAAGCATTTAAAGTTCATCCATATCATTCTGTAGCTTGATATGTCACACTCTGTCTTTAATCAGCATATTGAACCATTCTCAGTTAGGTGATTATTCATATATTTGGATTAATATCTATCTTTTTACAAACTGTTTTCTATTCATTGTGCTTGTCTTTTGTTCCCTGCCTCCTCTTTTCTTTCCTTTCTTTGGTTTTTATCTGAACATGTTACATAATTTTATATTATCTCTTGTATTTGCATATCAATGATAGTTCCTTAAAAAATTAGTGGTTTCTCTAGAAATCACAATATAAATTTTTTAACTAATCCGAAGTCCCCTTCCAATAACAATAGATTGTGTAGGGACCAAGGGTATTGGTCCCCTTAAGTTTTGCTGAAAAATCACTCACAATAAGACAGATTAATAAAACAAAGGGATTACAAATTTATTCACCATGCATACAAGGAGAACCACAGTGTGATTGCCCAGTATCCCAATGGCATCCAGAAGCTTATATACGCTATTGAGGTTACAGAAAGAATGGGAGCTTGAATCCTGGTAAATAGGTTATAGAAGTGGGGGGAGAAGAATTCTACTGAGGGGCAATAAACGATTATTACCAGGGAGAATTATCAAATGGGTAACAGACTTTAACTTGTTAATAGTTTTCTTGGAATTTAAATGATCTTGGAGACAGTCATTATCTTGTAAAGGGGTCTACTCAGGTGTGGTTACATTCTTGGTCTTATTTTCCATAATAGATGATGAGATAACATGTAGGGGAACAGGACAATTGTTTTCCTTGGTGGGTCCATCCTGCCTTTATGTAGTTAGGGATAAAGTCTCTTCCAAAGCCTACTGATCTCCAAAGGATTTTAATTCAAATTACTCATTTTACCAGGGAGTCATATTTTGGGGTGAAATACCCTGCACTCCTTAAATGTAGTGTAGGTAAACTTACAAAAGAGTATACTCAATTTCTGCCTCCTGTGACCTTGCCACAGCCCATTTCTCTTACCTCTATGTCATAACCATTGAATACATTGTTAGTATTATTACCTTTGACAATTTTCTTTTAGATAAAAAGAACAACAAAAATAAAAATATGTTTTCCTTGAATTATTCCTTCTTTGATACTTTTCTGTCCTTTAAGTAGATTCAAGTTTCAGACCTATATCACTGTCTTTTCTAAGAAGAGAATATTTCTTACAGTATATCATAGTTCTGCTGGCAATGAATTTCCTTAGTTTTATTTTTTTGTTTGAAAAAGACTTTATTTCTCCTCACCTTCAAAAGGACAATTCTGCTAGCTATAAAATTGTAGGTTTGTGATTATTTTCTTTCAACACTTTATATACTTTACACTCTCCTTGCTTGCATCCCCTATGATTCTTATCCCTGTTCCTCTATAGGTAAACCGTTCTTATCCTTTAGCTTCTTTCAATATTTCTTTCCTGTCTTTGCTGTTCTGCAATTTGACTATGACATGCTTAAGGATACGTTTTTGGGGTCCTTATTCTGTTTGGTATTCTTGAGCTTTCCAGATCTGTGGTTTTGTTGTCTGTCATTTTGGGGGGAAGTTCTGGGTGACTATTACTTCCCACATTTCTTCTGCTCCATTCTCACTTTCTCTTCCTTCTGCTATGCCAAACACAGGTAGGTTACACCTTTTGAAATTGAAATTGTCTTGGATGTTCCATCGTTTTAATTCTTTCTTTTTCTCTGTTTGCATTTCAGTTGCAATGTTTCTACTTATCTGTAGTAAAGCTTACTTATCCTTTCCTCAGTTACGTCCAGTTCTACTAATGGGCCTATCAAATATACTCTTTATTTATTTTAAATACTTCTACGTTACCTTTTAATTCTTTCTTAGAATTGCCACCTCTCTGTTTATATTGCCCACCTGTTCTTACAAGCCGTCCATTTTTTTTCTGATTAAAGGCCTTAATTTAGTAATTACAGTTATTTTCAACTACCTGTCTGATAATTCCAACAACATATCTGAGTCTGGGTCTAATGCTTGCTTTTGTATTTCCTTAGACCATGTTTTCTTCTTTATTTTTTTTTTTCCTCTCTCTGTCTCTTCTAAATTTTTTGCCTTCTGGCATAATTTTTGTTTGAATGCCTAAAATAATATATAAGATAATAGGAACTGAGGTAAGTGGGTCTTTAGTTTGAGATTTTAGGTTCATTTGGCTGTATTTAATGTTTGCTCTAGGTACCAGAAACATCAGAATGCTCTAGTGCTTTTTAATTTTGTGTCTCTCCTGTCTTTGGGCTTCCCCGAGAACTCTTCCGAACAGTCTGTGTCTTACAGATCTTTCAGCTGTAACCTATTGTTATCAAATTGGAGCTGTTTTGCTGTGGGGGTAAAGAGTCTTGGAGAAGATCCATTCTATACTCCTCTGACTAAATCTCAGTCTTCTGCTGGGCCTGTGTCCCTTGGCCCTGTTTGACCTTCACAAGTGTTTCTCTGCTTTTTCCCCCTTAGGTGAAGTGATGGCAGGGGTGTATTTTGGGAAATGCACTTCCTGCAGCTGCAGCACCAACAATGCTCTGGTAAAATCTTTTCCAGTAGAGATTAAGCCTTTGTTACACAGAATACCCTGAGCATATTTCTAAATGATTTCCCTCCTCTTCCTCTCTGCCAGAGCCACAGAGCTATCTCCCTTGGTTCTCCATTGTGAGATCTTTGAGGTAAATCCACAAATTTGTGGGGACCCTGTGCATCCCTAAACTATCTTACTCTCACACTATTTCATACTTAAGACTGCAGCAATTTGTAAAAATTACCATGTAATTATTCCTACCAGTTTATGGCTCCAACTAAGCAGATCTTGGCTGTGATTTTCTGAATGCACTTGTCATTCCAGATTTCAGGGTGGTGGTTTGTTCTTTGTTGGTTCCAGGGAAAAAGTGTTGATTTTCATTTTGTACAACTTTTTTCTTGTGGTTAGGATGGAAGTGATGACTGCCAAATCTTTATAAGTCAGAGCTGAAAACGGATGTTTTTACCCTCTTTTTTACTATTTATCAAATATGGGTCCAAGGCTTAAGTATATAAAGGCTTAACACAATGCTTGACACAGGATAGTTACTCATTAAATATTTTTTTCCCTTTACTTTCTCCTATACACATAACAAGATAAAGTTCAATTTTTGATGTAGTAATAGTGTCACCAACATTGAACTGACTCCTGTGATACAGTAGTTTCCTCTCACATTAAAAGTGTCAGATGTATTTATCTTCACTTTATATTGTTGATGCTTCTTTCATGTATCCTATAATATTTTTTATTGTCCTTGAGCCATACCTTATGGTAGACATTTAGTCTGACACCTTAAGGCAGATTGCAGCTGAAATTGTTTTGATACTATTTTCAGTTTTATTTTTTTTTCTCTTCAAGGCTGTATTTTTTTAAAAAGTATTAAATCCAGAGAAATTAAACAAATAAAATCTGATCCAGAAGAGATCCTCAGAATTCAAAGTAAACTCTCTTTCTCTCCAACACTCCCTCCCTGAACTATTATAATAGAGTGAACTTACTACTGTATAAGTCTCTGAAACTCCACGTGTAAGTATCAGTCATGGTGTTACAGGTGCCCTGAAGAGCTATTGCTATACTGAATGATAACAGACAGTGAAAAAGCTTTATTCCAGACTACAAAAACAAAGTCATAAAGTCTAGATTCCTAAAAATGAATAATATCATCAGTTATTCTGCTCATCTGTGAGTAAAGGAGAATTTATAATTCTTTTTAATAATCTTTATAGACAGCAAACTTTGGTTATCAAGCAATGATCTAAGATGTTCAATAGTAATTGAGATACAGAAAAACTCTAGAAATCCCCAGCTCCAAAACGTTATTCATGGTAGTAAGATAATTAATGCCAGGACTAGGAAAATTAAGGAAAAGAATGGAATAGTTTTTTGCTGTGTAAAAAATAACCACAGACATAGTGGCTTAAAACAACACACATTTATTATTTCACAGTTTCTGTGGGTCAGGAGTCCAGGTGTGGCATATCAGTGTCCTTTGCAATACTGTAATCAAGGTGTTGAATGGGGCTGTGTTCTCATCTGGAGGATTGACTGGGGAAGGGTCTACTTCCAAGCTCTTTCAGGTCATTGGCAGAATTTATTTCCTTTTGGCTGTAGGATTCAAGGCTACTTGATTCTTTGAAGTCAGTAACAAAGGAACAGAGAGAAAGACAAGTCTTACATAAATTAGCAAAATCATGGGAGCGACTTCCCATTATCTTTGTGGATTTTATTGGTTAGAAGCAAGTCATGGGGCAGGGGTACTATGCAAGGTATGAACCAAAGGAGGCAGAGATCACTGGGAAATGTCTATCTAACATAGAATGTTAGTCAGAATCCAAGTGATATTCAGCACATGTAAAGTCTAGAATTTCTATCATATATGTTTTGTTTGGTTTTTTTTTTTTTTTTTTTTTGAGACAGAGTCTCACTCTGTTGCCCGGGCTAGAGTGCCATGGCGTCAGCCTAGCTCACAGCAACCTCAAACTCCTGGGCTCGAGCAATCCTTCCACCGCAGCCTCCCGAGTAGCTGGGACTACAGGCATGCACCACCATGCCCGGCTAAATTTTTCTATATATGTTTAGTTGTCCGGCTAATTTCTTTCTATTTTTAGTAGAGACCAGGTCTCACTCTTGCTCAGGCTGGTCTCAAACTCCGGACCTCGAGTGATCCTCCCGCCTCAGCCTCCCAGAGTGCTAGGATTACAGGTGTGAGCCACTGCGCCTGGCCTATATTTGAAGAAACATCAAAGTTGTATGGAAAATTATGATCTATAATTAAATTATTTTACTTTAATTAATTTCAACTCAAATAAAATTAATGACAGAATATTAAATGAAAAGAAATTGACTTATAATTCTGAATATTTGCTTGATGATAAATTGTCACACAGTTGATTATTACATGAGGAAATACTTCAGAAATTGAAAGTATATTAAACTTTATTATTCAGCACCTTCATAGATTAGATATTTTATATAATTGTATACATACACAAATACACACTGCAAATAGCAAAAAAAAAAATAAATTGAAAAATTATCTGTACAAAGTAAATGTATATGTAAATTGGTTAATAAGAACATATTTTTGTGGAAAATTGTACCAATATTATCTTAATAACACAAATGTGAATAAACAAGATATGATGATGAATCAATAAGTAATGTAATACTACTGAAGATGTTTACAACAGCTCCTGTGATCTTTCAAGGCTCTTGGACAGTTGTCTATCACTCCACATGGAGAGATTTTCAGAATCTTGTAAGTAAGCTGTGGTTTAAAGAATCCCAGAAAAGGAAATCAGAAACATGGGTCCTGCTGTGAACTGACTTAGATTTTAGATACATCGTTCATGTTCTAATTTTGAAAAGGGATCTGGATGGGGGTTATGGTTTAATTGAACAACGATAGACATTTCTGCTTCTACTTTCTGTTTTTAAACCTAAGCTACGTTCAGACTAGGCTTTCCACACTGAATCTTCAGAGAGTGACACAAATGATCAGGACTTCATTGTAAGGAGTAAAAAATACATTCTTGGCCATGTTCAAAAATCTCATGTAATGTTAACCAGGAAAAGGGAGTTAAAGGAATGGGATCACAGTTCAAATAAAACACCATCATTGAAAAATAAGACCAAATACTTCGGTTAAAAAAATCTGTAGTTATTTAATTTAAAGATAGAGTTCTTTTCCCTTGTTTCTACCTACTTATTCATTGCCATTTTATACTATTATTAATAAAGAATTTCTCCCTCATTCAGGTCAACATGCAAAACAGGTTTACAATGTGTTCCAGTTTCTTTGTGAGTTTGCATGCCAAAATGATATAATGATATTTATTTACAGAGAATCATACTACAACAGAGAATCCATACTACAGATACAAAAGAAGGCTTTATTATTGTGAACTCATTGTTGATCTGAATTAGTGATTGTTAAATAGAATGAGCATGATCTTTCAAAGTGATTTGGTTTAGAGTCCTGATTGTCACCAACATTATGAAGTCTCACACAACTTATCTCTCATCCTGCACCCTCATTGTCAAATTGGAACTTATTATCTCAACATTAGAAGCTGGTTGTGAGGATTAATGAGATAAGTAAAACACCTGGAATGGTTTTAGCCCACAGGAACAAACAGTACATGACAACTTTAATGGCTACAGTGATGACTATGTTATCTTTTGCTCTAGAGTTGAAAATTTTATTAATCTAAGCATTAAACTTAGTTCTGCCCTCTGTCTCAGTAGGGTGGATAAACCCACATAGAGCTTCTCATGAAATTAAAAGTATGGTTTCAGAAAAAGAATGCAAAAGCAGAGAAGAATTTCTGTTTTTCTTAAATATGCATTATTGTAATATATTTTAAATATTATGGAACTAAGAGGTTATTTACTGTAGCCCCACCATTCTAAAGATGAAAAAATAAGGTCATTCATCATTCATTCACACAGAAAGTATTATGGAGCACTCATTTAGATGCTAATGATCCACCAGTGACAAAGGAATGAAAGAATGAAGGAATGACTCTATGCTTATTCTCAAATAGCTTATACTCTAGTGGAATAGAGAGAGATTAAACAAAATAACCTACAAATACCTGGACCAGAGAAGTTGTGATATTTTTCATAGTCATAGAGTTCAAGGACTAAACCCAGATTTTTCCACTTTAAGTCAATGCCTAGAAATAATTTTCTGCACATTTCAGATATTCCCAGTTTTTGTTTTTTTTTCTGGCAAAATTTTCACATTTTCCCCTATCAACTGAGTTTATATTTTGTAACTTAACTATATTATGCTAATCAAATGATATGTCAATTACATTTATCACATTTCTTGATTCTATCACACGATGAATTGGGATAACCTAAAGTCTTTCAGCACAATTATCAGTGCTTTCACAACTGCATCATTAAAGTATTCTAAATGATACTTTATACAAATATACTATTCAATAAAACTTGCATGGACCTATGAATTTATTTAATATGTGGTTTATTTTATTGGGTTACCTGATACATAAAAATCAGAGACTCTTATACTGACATAAATCAGGAGTTAAACTACATTTTACTCTTAAATACACTTTCTAATTCAAATAGTAGGTTAATAACATGATTACTCTTCTTAGTACCTACTGACAAAAAAAATATGCTGTAGAAGAACAACGTGATCACCATAATAACACCAACCCATACTCATCCATCAGTGTGTTTCTATGCATACCACCCTAGTTTAGCACTTTATATTAATTCAGTGTAGAATTAACACATTTAATACTCACTTCAGCATTTGAAGTATGTGCTATTATCAGTCCCACTTTATAGATAAAGAAAATAAAGAGGATAGAGCTTTAAAAACTTGGTCCAGATTACACCTCTAATCAAAATGCTATGCTATATAACTGACAGATACCTTGTACAGACAAGAAGCATTACAGCCATTTGGGAAGGAGTGATTATGGGCGGGGGAAGGTGAAGATAATTGTCATGGAGTTTTTACCCTAGAGTCAGGGTACACAAGGCCCAGAATTCAGATGAAGGGGCATTTGTGCTGCTGAGCTATGAATTGAAATAACATGTAAACTATTATTTGGGTAAAGCTGTGAGGAGAAAATCAAGATGGAATCCATGACCCACAGCATAATAGCTGGAAACATTCCTGGCATGGTAGATTAGCAAGATTTTAGAAGACGTAGAAGAAAACGATGCAAAGAAATTATTTTCTTGTCGTTTGTTGTTTGTAAAAGACATTTGCAACTCTCTCCTATCCCAGCTTGTATAGGAACTTTGCCTGTTTCAGATTTTGTTTGAAACTAGAAAATCATCTCTTGGTTTGACAATCTGTACTTGGGCCTAGGACAGCAAAGTCCAGTATTCCCTCGTGCCGATGATAAGAATCAGACCTTTTCTGTCTTAATGTATTGTGATAGTCTGTGTATTCCCAGTGCTGCTTTCACAAATATGCCTGCGGAGAAGAATGACATAACAATGATACATATAAATACTTCACAAAAGCTACAGAGTAAATCAGAACTCTTATTTATCATAAGTAATTGGAGAGAAACAATTCCATAAATTTTATCTCAGTTTACATTCAAGATAAGAGGCAACCAATACTTTCCACCCAATTCAGTGTCATAAACCTACAGACAAAGCATGTTACTAAGGCAAGGAGTAAAATAATGGAAATATGATACCAATAATTTGAACTGATATTGCTACATTTATGCTGCATTCACTCTAAATTCTTCTGGCTTTCCCAAGTTCCCAATATTTAAAGAAAAAAAAAAAACACAAAAACACACTTACTGGTTTTCATCGATTTTGAGTAACTCAATTAAGTCCACTTAAATTCATCACTTGCCTTAGCTGGATAAACTTAGTGTTAATAGTGTCTCATCAAAGGTAAATACTGCACAAATCCTTAATCATCTTCTCATTTTCTGTGTTTTTGTAGTCCTTTACATTTTAAGTCATTTCTTATCTTTTTACTGCAGGGCAATACAAACTGAGACGCTTCTTTAGATGAAAGCAGAAATCCCTATTCTATACGGTGGTTATACAGAAGCCAAATTGTGTTGTATTTATCACCTTCCTAATATTCCTGAGGTTTCTATTTTTTTTTTCTTCTTTGTCACTCAGTATATTTTTAGTGTGCTTCCTTGATTTCTTGTGTTTAACTGGAAATTTACTCTTATGCTTCATAGGAATGTGAGATCTAAAAGGATAGTTATGAAAACTTTGCAGAATAAAAAGTGGTATTTAAATACTTAATAATAATTAATAATTCTGTAGCTCAGAGAAATAAAAGAGAACTTCAAGCACATACTTCTAAGTGAATCATCTTCCCTGTCTAGAGCTTTCTAAATAGATGGAAAATTTGAGTTCCTATTGGGCTGGAGAGAAATAAAACCATCATGAAATATCAATGGAAAAGTCATAGTATAAATAACAACAAAACGACAGCAACAGCAAAGTGAAAAAACAGCTCTACCTAAGTCGAATAAGATTGTGAAATGCATGTTTATTATTTGAATATATACAATCAGCATTCTACTGTAAAAAGTCTTTGTATTGACTTTACACGCTTTGGAACTTTAAAGCTGTTATATATACTGAGGAGGGTTAAATGATATAATATTTGAGAACAATAGTCTAGAAACATCTGTATAATAAGGAAATAAGATGTGGAAATAGTAGGAAACAAAATAAAAAATATGACATTTAGCCTCTGAAGAGTTGGCAACTGAAATTGGGGCACCATGGAATAACTCACTCATTTTCTGCATATGCTAACTTAGCATTTTTTGGACCCCTAGAAAGATAAAGGAAGACATGGGAAAGCAAGGACAGCTTATATGGTCATGAGATAAACCACAGCCACAATAATTAAAAACAAAGCATAATTATATATGCCTTTTTGTACCTCACATTAAAATTTGATTTACAGGATAGGATCTATTTGATTGTTCTACAATAAATTGTCAGTATAGCAAAAATGCTATGTCGACAATCTAGGTTATATATTCGATCTATAAATATGGTTAACTTTGCAGGTGAGAAAAACTTACAAAGTTTTTTATTAAAATTAAATCAGTAAAATGTCTCTTTTCTACTTTATTTCTTTCCATTAAAAAATATAAACTTCTTATCTTTTTAAAATTAAATAATATGTTGAGGAGGGTTTCAAAAAATACTGTGCATAGTTATTCAGTTTGCTGTTACTGTTCTTGTTTATACCACGGAAAAAGATATATGTACATTGCAATGTATCAGTAATTTGAATAATGAGATAAAGAGAAATACAAGCAATTAATACCTAATAGATGATTTTAATTAGCAGACAGCAGCTCTTAATAGTATAGAAAAAATAGGATCATATTTTTCTAGTACTTTAACTACAATTCAAACAAATATTATTATAGTACTATCACTATATTTCTTTACAAATACTGCACATTTTAATAGATATATTTAATAGATGAACATAGATGTCTTATTTGATGCTTTTAGAAAAGTAAGGTAAATTCCTAGACCCAGCAAAATAAACTGATTATATTAAAATATTTCTCCCTCCTCTAACCTATATTGAAGTGATAAAGGAAGAGATTAAGGATCATAAAACGAATAGTCATAAAGGCAAGGTCCTAATTTACTTCCCAGTTTTATTTCAACTTAGTTCTTCTTTGCTACAAGGCATAAAAGTTATTGAATTTTACTACATTCACCTCACACTGGTTTCCTATCAAACAGAATATCAATGGAACACCTCTGCTGAGCTCCCTACATGAAATTGTCCTTTTGTATGTCTCATAATCGGTGGCGATGTGGCCAAGCATCTGGTGGTGACAAGCAGACATCTTTGATTTATTGGCTAATATCACTGCTTGTTAGTGGATGGTTGAGCAGGAGACTAAAAGAGCATAAAATCAGAGAGAATAAATTATGAAGGCACCGAACTGTGCCATTATAAACCCTTCCTTGTCACAGCTGTGACATCTTATAGGAAATGGAGGATGACAGCAGTGTTCATTCTTCAAAGGGCCAATGCCTTCTACTTGTGATCCTGACCATAAATAAATAAATAAAGCAAACCAACCACATAAGCAAGTCGGAAACTCAAATAGGAAATGCCTTCCCCTCAATAGAGCACTTGCATTCCAGTTTTCTTCTACTCAAAAGTAGAGCAGAACAAAGCTGGCTTCGATTAAAAGCATACACTGGGAGAGCTCCAGAATATTAAGTGCATCAGTTGCATGTGCTAGAACATGGAAAATTCAGAAGGTGAACTTATCCTGCATTGCTTTTCCCCTTAGTCATCTTGAAAAGGTTAGTCTTATTTGGTTACCCAAATCCTCTTTTAGTGAGTAAATTTAGCCAACCCATTCATACTACAAAACTTGGCCTAGGAAATGATTTTCAGATTGCCTGACTTCAGTTAGTATTTGGTAGAATATATGTTCCAGTGTAATTAAACATTTTAAACTGGTTTTAAAATTAGTTTCATCCGTTAAAGTCATTATAACACATCTGAAAATAAAAATTTATTAAAAGTGCATATTAAAAGAAAAATAATTATGCAATTTAGCGGGGAGAATATACATCTCAAAACTTGGAATCATTTCTTAGATTTTTGTCTTCTAATATTTTACAACTACCTTTTTTAAAGTTAGGTTTCTTTGAAACATGCAATTATATTATTTTATAGTGAGAATTTCATATTTTATAAATTACTGAATTTAAGGAAGATAAATCAAAGAAAAGGCAAAGTAAATAAATATATCCATCATTTTCACAGATGCTATTTCAACTGTATATTTTCATTAATTCATTCCAAAAGTCACCAAAGGATAATTTTTTGTTCAAGCTTTAGTATATTAATAATATGTTCTTTACTGGGAAATGATAATGGAAAGGTATTGTGAGACAAGGTTCAGCATTGTCCAACAGTGTGCCAGGGAACTATAAGAAAAGCAGTGTGGATACTGAAAGAATGTGCGAGAAGGAGTGGTGGGAGGCAAGCCTACAAAGAGAAGCAATGAACTGATTATGAAAGGATTTGCCTGCCATGAAATAATACTGAATGATTTATTAGTTTATATTCCACCCCATTTTAGAAAGGGTTTGTTACTAATTACAAAGATGCATAAAATACACTAAGATGCAATAAATTAAAAGTAGGTTTTAAAAAGAATAAAGACAAATGACAATATTAAGATGAAGCCAAGAATAAAGCTAATACTAAAAGATAAACCATAAGCTTCTTTAATGTGCTAAAGATGGTTCTTAATTTTTGCTCAAAGCTTTTTATCAGTCACCATGAAAAGAGAAACTGTGTCAACTATATATCTAACTATATATCCTCAACATTGCAAGAGGAAAAAAAAATGACAATTTTGTACAACTTTTTGTTGTTGTATAATATATTCTTATTACATCACACTGAAGAGTTGAATTTAGACAAAGCACTTCCATGGGGACGGAGTGCAGCAGGTACTTAAAATATTGACTACCTACGTCTCAAAGATTACTGTCCTTAGGTAAAGTTATCCTGTTTCTTTGAGCAGAGCCACAAGTGTAACTCCAGGTAAGTCCAAGACTTTCTCAAAATATTTCCCAATTTTTATAATAAAAATAATATTTCTACTTATTTTTTAAATTTATTTTTCATGTGTGCAACATACCCAGATGGGTTTTTACTCAAGTTGGAGGATGCATTTCATAGATAATTGAACAAAGTAATATGGTCATGTGGCATATAGCAAACTCACTTTTTAGTGACCCTTCTAAAAAATGATCTTCCATAAAAGCTGAAATAGAGTTTAAATGAGAGAACTTTGTAACTGCTGATTGACAGAGAAGTATGCATTAAAATTTTGTGATTAGAAACAACAAGGAGTGACTTTACTTATCATCCTTAAATCAAAAGGAGCAGAGGCAGATTCTCCTAATTGCAGGTATCGATTTAGAATAGAGTTGCCACTCACACAGCAGCATCTTGCAGCTTGACCCAGAAGAATTAGTGGCCAGAACTTCTTGTTTGTGTGCAATGGATAATGATTCTACAACAGAAGGCTAAAGAGGGCAAATATTCCAATGATATTACAGGTATAAGGCTGGAGCCTCAGAGTTCTTCAAAAGCAAAAGAGGATTAACCTGGAAGCTTTTGATGGAGGGTAGAAGTGCACAAATGTGTGTCTAATACAAGGGAATTTTGACTTTGAGCTTGATTGCAAGGGGCCATAATATTTACCATAGAATGCACACTCAAGTAAAAAGAAATATAGAGAACTAAAGGCCAATAGGCTTTGGTGAAGAAAACAACAACAACAGAAAAACCATTTGGAGTCAATATTTGGGATAGAATCTTCATTCCATCTTGATCTTGTCTTCTAACATATGGGAAGGCTGTTTTTCTCTGAATCTCAGTAATATTGTTTAATATTTAGTGTTGTTGTGGTTCTAAATAATGTATAAAACAAAGTGTCAATTATAAAGCTTTATTTGAATGCTCATTTTGTCCATAGAATTTATAGAATATTTTGTCCATGGAACTCATAGATAATGCTGGGCTATAGCCAACTCTCCAGATAGTTTCCAAAATGATGATTAAGATTGTATTTCTACTTCCTAGTGATTCTCTTCTGCCTCTTTTGGAGTTAGGTTAATTATTGGCTTTATGGATTTAATTTTAAAAAGTATAGATAACTTATCTTGAAGCATAATCATAAAATTCTTTCAGAATTCTTTAGATTGTGAATACTTACACAACTCATTTTGTGATTTTATTGCTATATATGAGAATATTACTGGATTGTAAGCAACTATTTTACCTACTATTTTAACTTCTAGTAAGATTTATACATACATATGTAAACAAGCAAATAAATCTGCATATATTTCAAACATTTAAATTGGCAAATTACAAATTTTACATTTTTATATAATTTATGCATAATACTCATTTATATATAATACTATTCCTTGAGTATATATACTAGTGCCATACACTATGCAAAGTGGTTTATACACATTATTTTAGTTAGTCTTCACAAAGTATCTTAAAGGGTATTATTTTAATAGTTTAGAAATATGAAATAGCTAATAAGTGAAAGAGCTCAGATTCAGATTTGCATCTAAGTCCAAGTTTTGGGGGGTTTTGTTTTGTTTTGTTTTGTTTTTATTAAGCATACTATCCTTTATCTCAATAATGAATTGAATAATGATTTCATTATTCAGAAAGAAGACCTAATGAAGGCCTAGATAAAGAAGACCTAAAATGATATTTTTCCAATGTATCAATAATCTAACTGCAAAAAGAAAGATTTCATGACAGTTGTAAAATTTTGTGTCTTGAATTTAGCTGACACTTCCTCTCAAGATTTCTGTGTTATTATCAAGATTCTGATTATTATCTGTTGGAATATTGCTTATTTTCAAGTTCTGACTTCCTCTCTTAAACATTTTGTTTTTGGTTTCTCAGGTATATGGAAAAATGCATATGCATATTTCCTGTATTGGATGTTATCCAATCTTTGATAGAATATAAGTGTGTATCTCCTTTACGTGAAAAGGAAAAGTCTTGTCTATAATGGATCTCAACAATCCGGAGAGCATTCTCCACATTTTCATTTGCAATGAGAGAGCATCAGAAATACATACCTTCCAATAACATGATTCTTTGCATTGAAGAAAGCAGCAATAACGACATGGGTAACTTCCTATCAGGCTCGCCTTATTTGGTTTGAGGTAGCACTGCAATTAAAACATTATTGAGGCGAATTCTCAGTGGTTCAGCACTAGACACTTCTTACACACTTGAGTGGGTACAAGTGTAGCCATGTGCAGCCACGTGTGGTAAATCTGTCAGAACTAACAGCAGGGGCTCTGGTAAGAGTTCTCCATCAGTAAGCCTGCTTGATAGCTCAAGGTCTTTGAATTGTTATCATAAGCAGCACCCGAGTGTGAGGCCAATGCTAAGGGTCTGTTCAGATTTCTTCGGTCTATGTTTTCTTAACTTTCCATAGGTTTATTCTGTTTTGGTCATCTGAGATCATTCTGGAGTTTAAACCTACCCCAAGCCCTTGTACCGTTTAAGTGCTTTCCCCTGCTTGATGAAAGAAAGCTAGAAATGTCATCGGGGTGGGGGGGGGGTGTGTGTCATAATAAACTATTTTCCAAATAGAACAATATGTTTTGTGAGAATAAGAAATAATTAGAAGATTTACTATATTCCCATTCTCATTATGTAACCATAACACATGAGCTCATATTTTAGAGGTGTAAGCAATTATGTTCAAATTCCTGATGCTAGGGTTCTCCAGTCTCTACTTCAAAAGCTTTTCTAACCTCAACATAACGTAGTCTCCACTCTAGCAGACTGGCTTAATACCTACATCTTTCCTGCATCTTTGTCTGACAATGCCTCTCCTTTCTTCAGATTACTCAGCTCAGCTTTCCACACTATACCCCTATCACTGATATTTCCTGCCCTGTGACCATAATCTAACCCATATCATATACCCTTGAGAACTAATTACTGAAATTTATTTATTCATAACTTTTCTTCTGGCCTAAGATCATAGATTTTTCCTGCAATTCTGAGCAAAGGTAATGCATCCTTACTCACTAGTTCTATGATTTTGAAGACTGATTGTATTCAATTCACCTTGCATAGTATGAAGATTATTTTTAATGGCCATCCAATATGTCAACAATCTATACCCCAAAGAATTCTTTTATCCAATTGTAAACAAGCTCACACTATATAAGTTCAAAATCTTTGTGTGTTTGTGTATGTGTGTGTGTGTGTGTGTGTGTGTGAATGTATTACCATGTCTCATTTAGTAGTTTTTGCCACTAGAGTAATTATGTCAAGAGTTGAAAATGTAAAATCATCCAAGGATTAGGCAAGTAAATACATGAATTAAGCAACCAGGTTTACAAAAGCAACAGCGCAAGCATGAACTTAAATGGCAGCAGACACAAAGCCGAGATGCTGGGCAGTAAGAGGGAATGATGTGGACTATGAAGAACCGAAGGGTACATGCACTATTGAAGTGGACCAGTGCTACTCAGCTATGAGACATGATACTCATGCAATGGCACAAGCTCATATTAGCCAGACTTTCTAATGTCGTTTATGAGGAATTTAGAAATTTGAGTTAATATGTGACATTTCACAACTTTTCCATGTTGGCAAATAATGCACTGTATAGAACAAACATAACACACCTGTTCAGCTAGTTCTCAGGCTACTAGTTGGGAACTCCGAGTATTTCATATATCTAAAGAGAGATTCTTGAATTAAGAAAATAATAAAAAAAGAAACATATTAAAAGTAACCAGAAAATAGTCATTTACTATTATTAACCACACTTTAGTTGGTTTGTTAATATCAGACATAACATAAAATATATGGGTAGTAAAGTGCTATTGTAAGAATGTTCCAACTTGGATGATATCTGAGCATAATAAAGAATTCATAAATATTTCCCTTACTATGTTTGTTCTTCCAGTCTAAAATGAGGAGAGAGTAGAGGGAAGCATTTGGGGGTACAAACAACCACATTTTATTTTTAGATCTATCACTTGTTAACTTGTATAACATTACGTAAGTCAACTGATCTCTCAGACTTCAGGGTTTTTGTTGTGTAGTGTTTTTTAGTTGGTTGGTTGGTAAAATGAAGATACTGGGTAAAATAGATTATGGAGTCCTTTAAAACAGTAAAATGTTAAAACTATACGTGAATGATTAGAGTACCATTTGAAAATTTATGTGACCTTCACCATTCACTTAATGTTTGTGTAATGTCTTAAATTGAGGGAGGTTGAATAAACCCTGTAAAGCTCTGGTGTTATGTAACTTTATGACTTCATAGGAATAAATTGAGATTTACATACTATATCACTTTAGAGTCATAATCAGAAAGAACCTTCACAGCTGGAATTGACAACAGCAAATAATTTTACTTGCGTTTTCACTACGTGTAGCTTTATTTGCTTTTCTCTTTAAAATGTGGTATGGGCAATGCATAGTAGATGGAGTGTCTCCAGTTTTAATCACTTCACTTTTCATTTGAAAAGTAATTCATCATGAGAAGTCAGTGGGGTATAGAGAGCACTAATTGCAGCAAAATATCAAGGACAGTTTTCCTCTGTCTTAATTAAACATTAATGAGTAAAGTTATTTGCAAATGCATGCTGCAGGGATGGACTTGTCTATCTACGTTTGGTAAATACTGACACTAGATGTCAAAATAAAGCACCTTAATTGATTTATACAGGAATAGTTTAAAAAGATTGCACCTGGCTTGACATTTCCCTAGGTTTTTATAGAGTAGTTTCTGATAAATTATTTATAAAGAAACTTTTCCTGACCTATCCTAATTACAGGAGTGATTGTTTCCAAACTAATCAATTTGGTGTAAATTTGACTTTTCTCCTGTCAGTTTTGCTATTAACTTAAGGAATTCCACAGTAGATGATGAGGAATAGAGTTTCTTTGTAATTCCAGAAGCCGTAAGCAGGCAAGTCACTGTTCCTTGATTATTGGAAATATTTCTGTA
This sequence comes from Varecia variegata, assembly GCA_028533085.1. Taxonomy (NCBI): domain Eukaryota; kingdom Metazoa; phylum Chordata; class Mammalia; order Primates; family Lemuridae; genus Varecia; species Varecia variegata. Next base: position 10,717,141 of record CM052447.1, on the reverse strand, counting down.
AGATTTTAGAAGGTATTTTCCTTTTTTGGAGTAATAATTTATAAGAATATATTCAAATTTTATTTCTATATGTATGTTAATCTAATTACTTGTGCTATAATCCAAAATTAAACACCTAAGGAGTACCTTAAATTCAAACTTCAAATCTTAAACTAATGTTTTAAATAATAATGCATTTGATATTTTATAGTGCATGTGATAAGTTAATATAATAAGAAAAGGCATAAAGTAAAACTTTTTGGCTCTCATATTAATATTAAGTTGTTTTGTAGATATCAAAAAGAGAATTGCCCAATACAATCTGTGGATTTGTTGAAATGTAATTTTTTACCAGATTTCCTCATAAATTTCTCTGAACCATTTCCTAGCAATACTTATTGCAATAGGTATAATTAAGTAATACTTTAAAAACTATAAAAATTATAATTAATATTTTAAAATAATTAAGTGTATACTACATTAAGTACTTCTAATTTCATACATAAGAACAGAAAGTACCAATTATGCTATTTAAACTTTACAATAAAATTTTCTGTAGATCAGTGTAGCAACATACCAATTTTCAGAAAATTAAAAAATGTTGTGCGTACCATTTAAAAATACCAGTATGGTAGTATATATTGTTTTTTAAAAAAAGGGAGTGTAAAGAAAAAAAAAAAGTCCCTCATGTGTCTCGGAATGGCTATAAACTCTGTATAAACTGTTTTCAGACAGCAATGTTAAATTTCACTCTGAATTCTCCTGAAACTCCCAGTTTCCCAAACCATATGGCTTGATGCAGATAAAATTGGCTTATGGCAAATAGTGTAAACACACTTCACATTTTTCCACCTGTGAAACTACTGAAGTGGTATGGTGTACATGTTTAAGGTTATGAGTACCAGGTTTTCAGTGGATCCTTATTTCCATACTCTTTTTGTCCTTCTGGACAATTTCATTGCCACTTTGAAAATAACCAAGTGGCATTTGCCTTCTTCATCTTATAAAGTTCAAGCTTTAGAAAAATTTCATTTTCAGTTTGAGATTCAAATCAATGCAATGGATATTTTCTATGTGTTATTAGAAAAAGCTAACTTTGGACTAGGAATTCCCATTTTAAAAAAAGCAAAGTAAATTCAACCTATCCCTCTTTGTGAAAATCACACAAATACAATAAAAATAACTAATACCAAATTCATCTTTAAAAAAATTTAGAGATGTCTGAAAGCACCAAACAGAAAACGAGAGTTGGGTCTCCCGAAAGCAGTGATAATCAACAGCGGTTTGATACATCGTAGTAAAAAGACTCTCTTGCCACAGATATCAAAAAGCCACATCGCCTAAATTTTAAATACTGACAGACCCTGAGGTACAGAACCAACTATTTTTTAATTTGCAACAATGTGAGTGGGGTTCTCAGATTGCTGGTAGTTTTCTTGACTTGCTTTTGTTCTAAGGATGGCCATTGAAGACAGGGTGCTGAACAAGAAATCACAAGAATAAAATTTATTTGTAGGAAAGTCTATATTGGTGGCAGAGGTTAGGAAAAAATACTGTACATAGGCACTTGAGAAGTGAAAAGTATATCTCACATTGATCATCGGTAATAAGAAAAATTCTAATTGCTTGAAATAGGAACATAGCCCGTCCTTCATATGAAAAATGAGTAATGGAAAAGAAATCCACACGAATTCTACACAAATTTTCTCTCATTTTATAGGTTACCTTTTTATTTTATTGATTGTTTCTTTTACTGTTAAAAAGCTTTTTAGTTTGATATAGTCCTGCTTCTTTATTTATGCTTTTATTGCCTGTGCTTTTAGTGCCATATCAAAAAGTATTTGCCAAAGTCAATGCCATGTGGCTTTTCCCCTATATTCAGTTGTTTGGTTTCATGTCTTACATTTAAGTTTTTAATCAATTTCAAGTTAATTTTAGTGTGTGGTATAAGATAAGAGTTTAATTTTATTCTCCTGAATATGAAAATCCAGTTTCCCCAACACCATTTATTGCAAAGACTATCCTTTTCTCACGTGTGTTCTTGGCATCCTCGTCAATGATGAGCTGATCACATGTACATAGGGATATTTCTAGGCTTATTGGCCTATTTGCTTATTTTTATAATAGTACCATACTGTTTTGATTACTGTAGATTTGTAGTATATTTTGAAGTCAGGTAATATGATGCCTCCAGCTTTATTCTTTTTTCTTAAGATTGGTTTGACTATTTGAGGTGTTCTGTGTTTCTATATGATTTTAGAATGCTTTTTTCTATTTCTGTGAAAAATGCTATTGGAATTTTGCTAGAGATCTCATTGAATCTGTAAATAACTTTAGGTTATAAGGACATTTGACAATATTAATTCTTCTAATCTATGGATATGGAATATATTTTCATTTATTTGTATCTTCTTCAATTTCTTTCACCAATGTCTTACAGTTTTTAGTATATGGGTTTTTTACCTATACCTCCTTAGTTAAATTTATTCCTAAGAATTTCATTGTTTTTGATGATATTGTAAATGGGATTATTTTCTTAATTAATTTTTTCAAAAAGTTCATTGTTAGTGGGTGGAATTGCAGGTGATTTTTGCATGTTGATTTTGTATTCTGCAACTTCACTGAATTTATTTACTAGTTCTAACATTTTTTGGCAGAGTCTTTGGGATTTTCTATAAATAAGATCATATTATCTACAGAGACAAACAATTGTACTTCCTGACTTTGTTCTTTCTGGTTTTTCTTTTTCTTTTCTTTTCTGCCTAATTGCTCTCAGTAGCACTTCTAGTACTATATTGAATAGAAGTGGTGAGAATGGATATTCTTGTCTTGCTCCTGATTTTAGAGGAAAAGCTTTCAAATTTTCACCTTTGAGTATGATGTTAGCTGCAAACTTGTCATAAATGACCTCTGTTATATTAAGATACATTCTTTATATACCTAAATTGTTCAGAGTTTTTGACATGAATTGATATCAAATTTTGTCAAATGCATTTTTTGCCATGTATTGATATGATCATATAATTTCTATCCTTTTTGTTGGTGTGGTGTATTATGTTTATTTATGTGCATATGGTTAACCATCCTTGCATCTCAGGGATAAATCTCACTTGATGATGTACTATGATCCTTTTAATGTGCTGCTCATTTTGGTTTGCTAGTATTTGTTGAAGATTGTTACATGTTCACGAGGGATACTCATTCATTTCTTTTTAAATTCTTATCTGGATTTAGAATCCTTGTATCAAATTTTTTTCTTTGAGAAACTTTAATATATGGTTCAATTATGTTTTGTTAAGAAATGCTTTTGAGAAATCTGGTGGAAATATGATTTTCTCAACTTTATTTGGGACTTGCAATTTTTATAAAATGGATAAGGGTTGTTTGTTGTCATTTTTTTTAAAATTTCCTTTATATTTGAAATGCAGTCATTTTCCCTAGAATATGTCTTGGTTGTTTTGGTTTTGACAATTCTAAATTGATTTTTTCCAGTTACACAGTGCTCACATTCTAAAAATATGTTCAAGTTCTTCTTAATTTGGGGAACATTTTCTTGAATTACACATTTTACTATTTGCTCTGCAATTATATCTACATTTGATCATCTTTGCCTGCTAAATTGATCCTCTCTTGATCTGTTTTAAAATTTTACTCTCTCTCTTTATTTTCCATATTTCTCCCTTTCCTTTTATTGCTGTAAATTAAAATATGTCTGTGCTTACTTATGTTGTTTCTTGTTTACTCTTCATTTCTGATTTTTTTTTAATTTTCTATTTCTTTCTCGAGCTCTTTCAGTTCCCTTCCTATCAGTCAGCAATCTTATTTTGACACTTACGATTTCTAATTTTCATTTATTTTATAGTTTTTAAAACTATAAAACTTGTTTTTAAAAACTTGTTTAGCTAATTCTGTAATATTAAATTAGCATTTCTATTTACTTAATGGCCCTATGTTTTTATAATGCCTTAATTAACCGTTAGTGCTTTATTCAAATTATTTTTCCTTTTTTTCTTATAGTATATTTCTATATGATTCAATTACAACCTTTTTTATTCCCTCATGTTTAAATGAAATGTGATTTTTCTATACTCCAAAGGGTTATTCATATAAAAGAAATAGGAGAGTTATCTCTAGAGCTTTCTCTTTTGTTGTTGCCATGACACTTTAGGGGAAAACATGGCCTATGTGGCCATGCCCATATTCTGATATCCACATCCAGTGAATCTTTTTCCACTTTTATTTATCTGAATATGGTGTTTTTCTTGCCCCAGTATTCTTATTACTGTGTTGTTCAATTTGGTTTCTATTCCCAGTATATTCCCCCTAAGACTGAGTTTTTATTTTTCTGGAAGTAATTTTTACTTTAACTTGGTTTTTCTTGTTTGTTTTGTTTTGTTTTTGCCATGAAGGGTATAGTCTTCTCCAATATTTTCTTATTTCCTGTGCCCATGGGCATGCAGTCTTTTGTACATATACTCCACCAAATGAAATACTTGGAAATTTTACCAAGTCTATTTCTTGCTAAGAATTCTCTGAGAGTTGGTCTCTGCTTTTGAAAATCAGTATGTAATAGTAATTTTGTGTTCTATGCCTTTTAGGATCACCAGGGCTCCTTTTCTCTGCCAGCTATTAGCTCTCTAAATTTGATAACACCCCATGCATTTATTTTCATCAGTTCATTTAGTCTATAATGTTTCTTTCTTCTAATGCCTTTGTCAAGTTTAGGTTTCAAGATTATATCAACCTCATAAATTCAAAGAGTGTTCCCTCATTTTATTTTTTCTTAGAAATCCATGTAATGATCATACTATTTTAGAATTCTTTTTAAAAACTACCTAGGCCAGGTATTTGTTTGTTTAATAATTGCGTCAATTGACTAAACATTTATAATATGCTCTGGTCATCTCTTTTTTAGACAGGTTTTATAGTTAATTTCATTCCAGAAATTTTTCAACTTATATATTTTATCCTATGTTTTGAAACTTATTGGCAGAAAAGTTATTTATAGTGAAATAGTATTATATATTTTCTGTACCCTCTGTGGATATATTCCTAATATTATTAATGCCTCTTGCTTTTTCATTTTACTTTTTATTTTTTTCTCTTTCTTTCTTTCTTCTTTCTTTCTTTCTTTTCTTTCCTTCTTTCCTGTTTTCTTTCCTTCTTTCTTTCCTACATTTTAATAGAGATAAAGTCTCTGTTACCCAGGGTGGAGCACTGTGGCCTGATCATAAATCACTGCAACCTTGAACTCCTGGCCTCAAGTGATCCTCCCAACTTAGCCTCCTGAGTTGCTGGTCCTACAGCTGCATGCAACCACTAATTTTTTAACTTTTTGTAGACATGAGGTCTTGCTATATTGTCTAGGCTGCCCCCTCCTCCTCCTCCTTCTTCTTCTAAATTAATCTTGCCAGACTTTATTTTTTTCATAAACTAGCTTTTAACTCTTCCAGAAGAAAAAAATTTTTAAATGAGTAAAAACTAAGGTATAATTGCAAAAACTACAGAGTAATGAATGGAAAAACTATTGTAAGAAGTTTCGTAGTGGCAAGCAAGCACTAAATACCTGGGATAATGATTACAGGTCAACTAGTAAAGGCAAAGACTACAAAAGATGTTAAATGGAATTCACACCCAAGGTACCTTCTTTAATCTCCTACAGCTGTGGTCCCCAACTCCCAGGCTGTGGACAGGTACCAGTCCATGGCCTTTTAGGAACCAGGCCACACAGCAGGAGGTGGGTCACGGGCAAATAAGCAAAGCTTCACCTGCAATTACAGCTGCTCCCCATGCTCACATAATGCATAAGCTCCGCCTTCTGTCAGATCAGTGGAAGCATTAGATTCTCATAGGAGCACAGATCTTACTATAGACTGCACACGTGAGGGATCTAGGTTGCGCTCTCTTTATGAGAATCTAATGCCTGATGATCTGAGGTGGAGCTGAAGCAGTGATGCTAGCACTGGGGAGTGGCTGCAAATACAGATTATCATTAGCAGAGAAGTTTGACTGCACAGTTAATGTAATGCGCTTGAATCATTCCGAAACCACCCCCCTCACCCCCATGCATGGAAAAATTGTCTTCCATGAAACCGGTCCCTGGTACTAAAGAGTGTGGGAACTGCTGCCCTACAGGGGCATCCCCTGAATCAGTGAGCTCAGCAGTCAAGATGCATTGAGTTCCTACTGTGTCAGAGAAGCATTGTCTTCCTTGGCTTGACACATCTCTCCCGTTTAACCATGGTGACCATATCATCTTCATCTCTGGTAATAAGATTACACCAGGCTCCATGGTGCTTGGATTCTGGATATAAAATCTCTACTCATGCCACAAGATCTAGGACTCTTCCAACCTGAAGACTAAGCATGGTATGGGGAGCTTTCACAATGAATAGGAGTTGTCCATCTTTTCAAGTGGCAGATTTACCCTTGGTTTTCACACAAACTAAATGATTTAAGGGTCAATTTGATGTAATAATTAAAAGAATGATACAAAGAAGAGAAGTTAGAATAAATAAAGATTAAATGAGCAAAAAACTGTAGAACTAATAAATTAACCAGTTCTGTAAAAAAATTAATAAATTATTAGTCTAATAAAGGAAAAAAAGAAGATAGCGAAAACATGAAAACATGATGATTAGAAAATAATCTCTTAGGGGGAAATTTTGAAATTATATGTCAGTATATACATTCATCTGAAATCTGGAAAAATTTTTAACCTATAGAAAAAGAATAGACTATAGAAATTTATATTAAAAGTGAGACAAAATCTAAACAGATCAATTACCATAAGAGAGCAAAGATGTCAGGAAAAAAAAAAAAAATTCTTCAACAACAGTTCATCCTCAGCAAAAATTCTGGAAGCTCAGTTGATTTGAAAGTTAATTCTTTCAAAACTTTAAAAATTAGAAACTTCTGGGAAGATTTATTTTTAAAAGATTTTATATAATAACTAACAAAACAATTAAACCATTGATACCAAACCCAGAGGAAATAAAACATAAAGCAAAAACTAAGAACAAATCTTACTTCTGGATAGCATTACAATACCCCCCAAAATTTTATAATTAAATTAAAACAGCATTGAAAGAATAATGTACAATGATCAACTGGGGTGCTTTCCAGGAATGCAAGTACTGGGAAATCATAAAAGAACCATAGTAAGCAAGCAAGTAAAAACAAAGGTAATATGATTTTTCCATACATGGTGAAAGTGTGTTCAATAAAATTCACATTTGTTCTTGCTAAAAGTAAAAACTATTACAATATTAAGGATACACAAATGTATAGTTAAATTTCTTTTTCAGTACAAAGCAAGTAATTTTCCAGTAATTACAGGGGAAACACAAAAAGCATTTTCACAAGTTGGCAAGAAGGCATATTGTCCATTTTTCCATTATTATTAAACAATTTTGAACATATGAACCAGGGCATTTTGACAAGAGGAAAAAATAAAGTATAAAAATTGGATAGAAAAAATGTAAATTGTTCTTTGCAGATAATGTGACTCTACACTTTGAAAATTTCAATTAACTAATAAAATTGATAAGTTTAGATAATAAAGACTTTAATAAGTTGAGTCATCTAATTTACAGAATTTAAAAGAAAACTTTGATATTATAAAATGTTTAATATTATAGTTTTATTATCTATTTTGGCATCTCGTAGGGAAAGAATATAATCATTACTTTTTGTTTTTTGCATATTTTATGACAATTCTTACATATTTACTCTTTGAGATTCACTTGTAGGATTATTATATCATATGAGATTTTGACGGAGATATATTAAATTTTCAGGATGGATTTATTTTAAGAAAATTGACTTCCTTATGTTATTGAGTCTCTTAATTTATAATAGTCTCTTAATTTATTCAAGTTTTACTTTATGTTCCCTAGTGGAACATTCTAGTTTTCTTTGTATAAATCTTGCTTATTTAGAAAGTATATTTATTAGCATCTATTATACTTTTTTAAAAACTAGTAGCATAAGTTCAGAAAATTCTTGATGTTTGCTGATTTAATATTAAAAGATTGTCTTTCTAGAAGTCTTTTGAATGACAGTGTTTTTAAGTAAATTATATCTTCAAATAGCAATAATTTAAATACATACACAGATATGTTTTTGTGTATGTGTGTGCATGTGTACAGATAATTGAATTGGCTAACATTTTCACAATAATTTGTAGTAATTGTGGCTGTGATGGACATTTTTGTTTTATTCTTTACTGGGAATGTATCTAGCATGTTATTACTAAGCACAAAACTGTCTAGTGTTAAATACATGTTTACATGTTTGTACATTCATGGGCTCATTAAGAAGCTGATAATTGGGAATGGTGTGTGTGTTGAAGTAGGGAATGGAGTGATCATGTAGATGTTGAGGGTAGGAATATTCCAGAAGAGAAACCACCACCATAAGGGCACTAGTTTCTGGAATGTTGAAGGGACAGCAAAGAGGTTGAGGTAACAGGAGCAGCTGAAACAGAGGAAGGTGATAGAAATTAGGTCACAAGCCTTCTTTAAAGGCCTGAATGTTGAGAGTCAGGAGTATTGCAATGACTTTGGCTTTGATTGTGAGTACAAAGGGAATCACTGCAGAATTTTCAACTAAGTAGGGACATAATCAGATTTGTATTTTTTAAAGAATCATTCTGGTAGTAGCATCTCTAATTCTACGTTGTTTAAGCCTTTAAATTATGATGTTTCCCATTCTTGTCAACCCCACCCAATTCTCTTTCATATCACAGTATAAATTAGATGATAGGAAATAAGGCAAAAATGCCATTTGAACAATGTTAACTTGGCTCCTGTTGTTAACTGTTGTCTTAATGAGGATGATCACAGATTATACAATTTTTTTTCTGATTGCCTATTTGCATATAACCCCAATGGTCACTTGGTCTTTGGGACTGAATCGAGTTCTTTGTGTCCTTTCCCCTTATTGGCCATCCCAGTATATCAGAACACAAATTTTAAATAGCTTATCTGAAGTCTAAAGCCTTTACATGATGCATTAAAACTGAGCCATACGCTGTGAGTTATGAGGTGCAATAATTAATTTTCTCATTTCTTCACATTTCCATGTTGTTAAATGTTAATCAATTCCTGCTGTTTTGGAGGTCAGAAATTTAAATGTTAGAAATAATATCCATAAGGAAATACATTTATTGATATTTAAGTTATTGAAAACAAAAGGATAGAATGACTAACATTTAACACAGAACTAAATTAAATATATTTGATATCCCCCAATAAGTGTGGATTTTATGACTATTATCACTATAAATAACATTTAGTAAAATGGTATATTTTTATTTTTATCCTGTGCTTATTACCTACCAGGATTTTCATAAAGCTACCGTATTTATTTACTTCCAATTGCTCAATTTATAATACTTCTATAAATATTAAGCTATGTATCAAACATATAGTTCTTTCCATTTCTTCACTTATTTAATTACCCCTTCATTCAACAACTGTTTTTGAGCACCTACTATGTGTCAGATGCTGTATTTCTAGATGCTTCAGATGCTGTAGGGAACAAAACAAAGATCTTTGTCCTAGCAGAGCTTTCATTTTAATAGAGGAAGAGACAAAAAGCAAGACTAGTAAGTTATATGGTATTTTACAAGGGATGAAAGCTGTGAAAAAAACTAGAGCAGAGTAAGGGAGACTGAGGCTATGGGGAGAACAAGTCTCAGAGATTATTGCAATTTTGAATGAATGTGTCAAGACAGGTCTCATTGAGAAGCTGAGATTTGACAATGCTCTAAGGGAAGTGAGGGCCTATCCATGCAGTTATCCCGTGAGAGTGTTTTTTAGGGAGGGAAAGAAGCTAGGATGGCAGATGGGAGTGGGGATACCTGGAAAGTACTAGGAGAAAATAAAAGAAAGTAACAAGAAGTCAGATCTCATAAGGTGTTGCCAGACATTTTAAGAACTTTTTAATGTTGACATAAGTGGGGAGCCATTTCAAAGCTTGGAGGAGTGACTTTATCTGTGTTAGGCTTTGACAGAGTCATTCTGGCTGCTCTGCTGAGACTAGGCTGGGGAGGACAAGGGTCAAAGCAAGGAGCACAGCTAACCAGCTACCACAAGTGATCCAGGCCGGAGAGGATGGCAGTCACATGACGGTGGTCACACGGAACGTACTAAGAAAACTTGGGATTCTGGTATATTTTGAATATACAGTGAGAAGATTATAGGTTAAAAATATGTATCAAAGAGAAAGAAATTTTGAAACAATTTCAGAGTTCGGGTTTTTTTTGTTGTTGTTGTTTTTTTTCTCTTAGAAACTGCAAGTTTGGTGATGTAATCAATGAGTTGTGCAGAACTGCGGAAGGAGCAGGTTTGGGGAAGAGAGAAGGAATTGAGGTTGGGATGAAGAGTTGAGACATTGAACTTGAATGATCTTTTGGACAGCCAGATGGAGAAGTAGAGTGGGGGTAGCAGTCGGAGGTAGCAGTTTGCAGTTCTGGAGAAAAGCCTGGCCGGGAGAGAAACCTTTGAATCATCGCATGTGGATGGTTTGCCAAGCTCTGAGACTGAGGGAGCTCTCCATGGAGTGAGGATAGATGGAGCAGAGGCCTAAGCTCTTAGACACCTCAATGTAAAGAGATCAAGAAAGAGAAGAACCAGCAAAAGAAATGGCGAAGGCACAGTGGTGTGGTAGAAGGAACTCCATGCAGGACTGGATTCCTGGGCATCAGCCTGTGCAGGGTCTTATGCTCAAAAGGACACAGTCTTTATCCATATGGGCTGCTATAACAAAAATCCCATAAATTGGGTAGTTTATAGACAACAAACCTTTATTTCTCACAGTTCTGGAGGCTGGGGAGTCTAAGATCAAGGCTCCAGCAGATTCAATGCCTGACAAGGTTCCATTCCTCATATCGTGTGTCCACATTTCTTTGATATTCTCACCTTCTATTTATTTCTTAATGCCTGCTTCTTTTCCACCATCTCTACTGAGATTTAAAAAAGCTGTGAGTGTAAGAGTCATTTATGTTTATTAATATATTTGCTTTATTTTTCCTAATTTTATAATTTCAGACCCTAGCACACTTTTTGGTACATAGCAAATGCTCAATTCGTATTTGCTATTGGCTTTTCAAATGTTCAGTGACCACCTGATTGATAAACACAGCGACTTTTTCTCATTCCACAATCTCTGTCATTTCTACTGCTTTTCATAAGGTTTTCTCCTTTCTCCGTCCTAAATTAATTTTACCTTGGATTATGTTGAACTATACTGTGCACATTCTCTTCTTTCCAAATTCTTTCCATTCTCTTCTGTTCCTTTGACATCTTCTCATTGCTTTTTCTCTTCACTCTAAATAGATAAAGCAATTAGATATAAATAATATGATTAATAATTAGTCTTCAGCTTTCTTCTTTTCTTATTATCTGCTACTCCTTTCTTGAATCTCCATGACTGTTACCTTCCAAGTATGTCTATGCCTCTCTCTTCAGATTCAAAGTGAATGTTACCCTGGCAACTGGCCATCTCAGTCACTGTGTTCTTCAGGTATCTAACCCTAAAATTGTCCCACCTGTCTGCTTCTTCTAATTTCCTTATTTCTGTTGATTACCGTGCTGTCAGTAACTTACCTTTAGCATCTTCTTGGATTCTTACCTAATGTTAATGGACTGCTCCTAAAGTTTCCATTTTTAAGTGGCATTTGTGTATGTTCCTTCTCTATAGCCACTGCCATCAGCCTGATTTTGTCTCTCAGCCTCAAAACTGCCAGACTCTCCGCAGTCTGATCCCTTCCACACAAAGTCAGAATCACATATCCAAAGCATCATTTCCATTATGTTACTTACCCCCAAAAAGAATAAAATCTTCAATCTCTCCTTATTGTCCCTGGCTCTCAGACTGTGTCAGGATACTCTGCCACACTATACCCAGTTGTGGATTACGTCACCCATGATAAGTCAGTGATCATAACAAATCCTAAAGTTTGTGAATGATTTGCTTTTTCAAAAATATATTAAGTGTGGACTCCTGCACATCATATCACATTTAATTCTTTGCTTTTCAAAATATTTTTCTTGAGTAGAAGAGAAAGCAAGAAAGGAGAAGTGGTAATGAAAACACAGATAAAATTCCAAAAATTGCATGTTAACCCACAGGTTGGGTTATCTATTTCACAGCTCTAAGTACCCAACCATCACTGATATACTATAAATAGTTATGCTGTTCAAGAGTTATTATAATCTGTAAAAATATTCAACTTATTTCCTTGGATTTTTATTTTATTTTATTTTATTCAGTGTCTTTTGTTTTTATCAAAACACATGAAATATTTTGTACATATGATAATTGTCCATCTTGTATGCCTCAGAACACACACAGAGTTGAGAATTATTGAACTGCATATTTTAATGCAAACATAGCTCTGGTGGCATGCGAGAACAGATCAACCTGCCTCACATCTATCACCAGCTTATTTGTCACTCACAATCACTCTGTAATAGTAGGGACATTCCTTTTTTTCCTAATCTTGCCTTTGGCCACTTCTTTTTCCCTTCATTCTCACATGTCAAATGTTAATGTATATTTCAAGGCCCCTTTCCAATGGCACCTCCTCCAGGAGCTCCACAAAAATCTGCCCTGTCTTCATACCCCAACACTCCTTGTGTTGTCCTGGAGACACAATACATGGCATTTCTTATAGTCATTGGTATATTTATTTGTATTAACTTTCTGCAAGATTCCAAATGTTTCTTGTATAATCACCCTGAGCCCAGAATAGTGTCTTGAAATGAAGCAAAAAAGACCTAAACACTAGGAATATTTAAAGCTCTTTTAAAATGCTTGGTTCTTTTTTACATGCAAGGAAAAAAATACATATTTAACTAACCTCAAGGTGAGATTCCTCACTAGTGTTCATTATATCATATCTTCCAAAAGAGTCAAATAAATTTCTTTTTACATGAAGGTTCACATTAGGTTCTCTACATTAATGCATTATTACTACAGTGGTGATGATTACCCACATGGTAATTGTTAAAACAAAACAAACAAAAAGTTTGAGTGCCTAACTATTATAAATTCTTTCCAAAATAAAATGGACATATTTCGTAGCTAATGAGCATGTGCTTCTAAATATCCAGACAAAATAGACTTAAACCATGTTATAATGATTTTAGTCAGTGGAATTACATTTTAAATGAATAGCATTAAAATAGCATTCTGTTGATGCTTTAATAATATTCACTTAAAACAATGTTCTGAGCAGTGATATTTTAAGTTCTAGAAGAGTAAATAATACAAAATAATAATTTACTCTCAGATAATACGGTGGATTCCATATTAATTATAAATATGTGTTCTCGAACTCTTCTGTTGATATGTTTTGACAAAATGAGGCCAACATTCAAATAAAGAATAGTTAAAAGGCGACATCTAGGTAAGCATGTACTATACTAGCAAAAGGAATAGTTGTGGATTTGTATTTCAGAATTACTCATGTAAAGGCAGCATAAAACATAAGTATAATATAGGTATTAAAGAAGACTATGATAATATTTATTATGTTTACTTTTTCAGTCTTTAAACTGGATATATACATACCAATTCACAAAGGAAAATGGAATAACTCACACATAAATTTAGAGATAATTACATGGTGATATTTATGAGTGAACTATTGTAATGTTTTATGGTTTAGACTTGCAGTGACATGGCAATTCAAGTACATTATCTTTGTGTTAAAAATATATTTATAGATATTTTAACTCCCCCAATTCTTGCCTGAATGTCATGAAAAAAGATAGAATATATGTCATGATAACTTTGTAATTTCAGAATGACTTTATATTGTCCTGAATGTGTGTGTGTATGTTAGGGCTAGATAGTAAAATCTGTAATGAATATTTTGATTTCTGATATATTTATTTTAAAAATTTCAATAAGCATTTATTTTTACAGCTATAGAGTTGGAAAAAGAAACATTTGTATGTGTATGTTCTTTCAAAATAACCTAATCTATCACTCTGTTTCCCCCAACATTTATGAGAAAGAATAGTTATTTTATTTTTTAAAACCATTGTATATATTCTACTGAGGTTCGTTCTCTAGCAGTTTCTTTTTCTCAAGGAATATGTTTTGAATGGGGAAAACAATATTTCTTCAGAAACATTGATGATTATAGAAGAAATACGTGACAAGTCAAACACTGAATTTTGTACTTACTGAGAAAAATCTGAATGGAATTTCAACTGTTTGAAATGATTCCAGGTTGGACGAATTGCCAGTTTTAGAATTTTGGATTTTTCTATGTCATAATGTTTTCCTACTTAGAAAAAATATACCCTATTTATTAACAAATTTAAAATTCAATAGAGCAATGGTTTTGTAAATAGGAATGAAGGAATTCAATGTATCTGATGAAAATAGTTTAAAAATTAAATTCTATTGAATTTTTCTTTATATAAAGAAATGATTTAATCCCTGTGTGTATTCTAACAAACACATTATACTGATCATGAGAATTCATATAAATGAAACTAGAATAAAGGTTAAATGTACAGGAAAAAAATGGAAAATACAGCTACCAGTAGTACATCAAGGCAGGTGGGGGAGTCTACACCAGTAGGAAGACTGTTTAGAATTGCTGGGTCATGGTGACAATAAAGAGATAATTTAGTTTCAGTTAGTGTTAATATCCTTTTACATTCTCTATTAATAATGTTCGTCCTTATTGCTTGCACTCAGAGTAGACGGCTACCTTTGATATGCAACTGCTTGTCACTTCTGCATGAGACATGACAGAATGGAAGAAAATGTCTGTTATCTTTTTTAAATGAATATTATTATTCACAGTAGGGATTTATAATAATGAGGATCATAAGAATTCACTGTTTTAAATACTTTATCACACATTATCTCATCTAATTTTCACAACTGACTAGTAAAGTAGGTATTGTGATTCTCATTTGAATAAGATGCATAAACATTAAGTAACTTATCCAAAATTGCACACATAGTAGGTGGTGATCCTGAAACCCTGGAACTCAACTCAGAGTTCTGTGTTCTTAACTGCCACGCTCACATGTCTCATTAGTCATTTAGTACAGAAAAAGATTTGACAAAGAAACTGCTACTATACATAGATAAAATGATGAGTTAATCTGCAATGAAGTACTGATCCACCTATGCTTTCTATTTTAACAAAATTAGTATTAATATTCTTTGGGAAGCTGCCATCAATTGTTTGCTTATTATGTGCCAGATACAAGGAACTTTCCTTCCAAGATATCATTTATTTTGCACAATCACAGGTGAGCAGCATTATTACCACCTTTTTATGAGGAAAATGTGTCCACAGAGGTCACATACTATGTGACTAGAAGAGTAGAAATTTAAGTTCAGGTCCTCTTGACTCCACATTTCATGTTGTTAATTAGTAAATTGAAGGCTACAAAACAAAAACATAAGAAAAAAAGGTAAAAACCTATAATATCACTTACTTTATATATACTCAATTTTAGATTCACAACATAGAGTGTTTAACATTAACCATCATATGACCTCAATTATTAAGCTTAGGTCAGAATAGACAATATTATGTTTAGGAAAACTGCACTGACTTATAAGGAGATGTTAAGCAATAAAAGGGAATAAGAAATACAAACAAAAAACATAAATATTTTTACAAATCCAATTTTCATAAGTAAGAGTATAGTGTAAAATCTATTTCCTGCATGTATCACTGAGGGTTCTGCAGAGAAACAGAACCAAGAGAATTATCATAAGGAATTGATACATATGATTATGGAGGCTGGGAAATCCCAAGATCTGCAGTATGGAGGCCTCAGAACCAAGACAGCCAATGGGATAGGTTCTAGTCCAAGTCCAAAAGCAGGAGAAGACCTATGTCCCAGCTCAAAGACTGTCAGAGAGAATGAATTCTCTCTTGCACAGCCTTTTGTTCTATTCAGATCTTCAACGTATCTAGATGAGATCCACCCACCACGAGGAAGTGAAACTTCTTTACTTAGGCTACTGATTCAAATGTGAGTATCATCCAGAAATATCCTCATAGACACACTCAGAATAATGTTTAACCAATATCAGAGCACCATGTAGCTCAGACAAGTGGAAATATAAAATGAACCATTATACTACATATGAGAAATTTGTTCAGGTAGTTCTATTGTCATGTTTGTGATGAAGTAATGATGAAATAAACCATCTATTTATTTATTCATTTATTTACTTTTGAGACAGGGTCTCACTCTGTTGCCCTGGCTAGAGTGCAGTGGCATCATCATAGCCCACTGCAACCTCAAATTCCTGGGCTCAGGTGATCCTCCTGCCTCAGCCTCCCAAGTAGCTAGGATGATTACAGGTGTGTGCCATCATGCCTAGATAATTTTTCTATTTTTTGCATGGGTGGCATCTCACCATGTTGCCCAGGCTGGTCTCAAACACCTGCCTCAAGTGATCCTCCCACCTCAGATTCCCAAAGTGCCAGGATTATAGGTGTGAGCCACTGCGCCTGGCAAACATGTAATTTTAGAATGTGAGATTTTCTTGAGTTGAGGAAATGCAAAATTCTTCCATACACATAAAAAAGTAAATAAGATTTTTATAAAGGCTAACTTCCCACTGGAAAGAGCATCACTTTAATATGTCAGTCTTCAATATCATATCCTGAATTTTTTATCATGCAGAAGTTTTTATTATATCATTGTTTAAATAAAGGAAAAAATGAATCCTTTTTACAACTCTTTAGTTTGGTCACATTTATTGGGAGCTCATGTTTTTATAGTTACTTGTTATCAATTGAAGAACTATTTAATGATGTAAAATGTCACAATTTGCAAATAAACTGGGATTTGAAAAGAATTTAATATATTTTAAAGGGTCTTTTATTCATTCTTTTTTGTGGAAATTTTGGTATTCTGAGTACAGAAAATGTATACATGATGTAAACTTTACATTTTCAATTCTAGATTCTAAAGTAAGTCTCTTCTTTAAATAATGAGCAAGGGACAGAAGAGATAATGGTTTTGATGAGAAGGAATTCTGAGGACAAAGGTATAAGGCTGAGACACATTGTAGGCTTCAGGCCTACAGTTGTTATTTCAATCTTACTGAAGATTGCAGTTAACTGTTAAGTATCTCATTTTCAATTACCTGATAAAATTTCCCTTTAACCGTATCTCCCAGAGAAGTGTCACAAAATTAATGTACACTAAAGAGAGGAAGGTATTACAAAATTATATTAACTGATTCTAAATGTTCAAAGATTGCATATTGACAAAATTATTTCTTTTTGTGAAGTTTTCCAAGGGCTTGGAGCTTGGGAACTGTTAATTTATTGTACAGTAGGATAGTACAGCTCAATGTTTAATAATATGTTTTTTGTCTCATCTTGTACAAGTCATTTAACTTTCCTGTGTCTCATTTTCTTCATCATAAAATAGGAAAATAATACTAGCTATTTTATGGAATTATTGAGAAGTTTATATGAGTTAGTATTTATGAGTATGCCCAAGAGAGTGCCTTATACTACTAAGTACAGTGTAAGTGTATAAGCACATGTGTTTATACACACAGTTTGTCTATATGTGGGTTGGGAATTTTTATGTATTATTCCATTTAAGAATCCAAAAACTATTAACTTTACAAAATAATAAGATTGTAAAATTTACAAAAAGTATTCTCACCAGTTTACAAAGGAACCTAAGGCAGAGAAAGCTCTGTAGTTTGCTCAACTTCCTAAGTTAGAAATCTAAACTGAGACTAAAATCTGGTTTGCTTGTCTCCAAAATATATTCATTTCTCACTAAAGTAATGGCTTTCACACTCTTAACATCATGCAGAATAAATAAGAGTAAAGAGAGACATTATAGTCTGATTGTGGATGAGACACCCTTGTAGTTGTCCCCAGATCTTTGGTGTCCCCAACATCTTCCCAGTGATCTCCACCAGCCCCTTTGTGTTCTTCCTTTCTCTGATCCAACCCACTGACAACTTTGCAATCTCATAGAAAATGCTGAATTTGTGTTTTCAATAGGTTTTTCCATCACTAAAACACTCTCGTGTAGAAATGAGTAGCTCTGGGTTTTAATAGAATCCTAAAACTTACGCAGGGAATTCAAAGCAAAAATAACTCAAAACTCTGCAATGATTTCTAACCACAGAAGCTCTTACATGTTTTGAGTGGTGGTGTCTGTCTCCCTAACACAGCCGCAGAGGTAAAATCAGCTCTGGGTTACAGAATTCAATAATGTCTTCTTAGTCTTCAATGAGCTCCTTTTTCTATCACTGTCATTAATATGAGAATAAGATTTTTTAAATCAATAAAACCTTGCATCTTCTCTAATTTATATGACAAAAGGAATTACTTTGCAAACATAGTACTTTACATATTAATAGTAACAAATTATGTGACACATCTCTCAAATATTCAACTGAGTGAGACATTCTGATGGGATGGCAATGTGTCCCAAGGGCTCTGTTGAAAACTATTTTGCCACACTGCCCAAAGTGGTGATGTAATGATTGGCACTTTTGACTCCTAAGAAGAAACACATAGGTTCACTTTTCATTTTGCCACTGATTTTTTTTTTTTTTAACTTCTCTTTGGCTTGATCTACAATCTACCTGTGGCTTAAGTTTGGCTTTATGTATGACTGACTGTGCTATCTTTTTTAATTTAAATAAAACCCAAAGGCCTCTAATTCTAGGAATAAAGCAGTCACAGAGGAACTTAAAAGGTGAAGAGAAAAAAAAAAAGTGATTGATGTGAAATGGAAAGGAATTTGACAAGAAGAGATACAAATCTTTTCTGTTTCCTATGTTACAAATGTGAACAAATCGAAGATTAAAAATCTTCTGTGCAATTTGCCTAAAGTCTCAATTCATCCTCAGATGTTTTAACACAACCAATTTAAACACTGTCTATTATCTCCTAGGATCAAAAGAATCAATCAACATCTTCTACAGTCTTATGGGTCCTCAATCATGCTTGCCCAAGGCAATGAAAATCAAATCAAAAGCTGCCTTTATGGGTAGGGGGTTATAACTCAATATAACAGAAAATATCGCAGTAGTAAAAATCCTTGCATAAAATGAAAAGTAATTCATGCTCATTGAAAACTATATCCTTCCAGAGATTATGTGGAGATTTTCTCAATCTGTTCTTTTTCCCTCAAAATGAGTTTTTAAAATGTCAACCTGTTATTCTTTCTGAGGCAGAAGATTAATTTTGTAATCAATCCAACCACCATGTTCTCTTCATTTTGAAAACTAAGTTATGACTTCCATTTAGATAAAATTTTTTGAAAAATAAATATTCATTTTTAAAATAATAACTATACTATGTAAATATTTAAATGCATGCATATCTATCTGGATATTTACCAACATGATTATGTGTGTGGATGTGTGTGTGTGTGTGTGTGTGTGTGTGTGTATGCATGTCTGGGTGATAAATAGCCAAGGTATTTGTCACAGTAATAGGATTGACTAAAGCGTAGAAATCGAAAGGACTCAGGACAGTCTTTCAATCTGCATTTTCAATGCAGCTGGCTAGTTTGATTGCAATGAAGAAAAAGTCTCTAAAATGGTTTGTCTGTGGTCTTTCATTGAATATATATCTGAACTTGCTGTCTTTAGTATTATTGCCTTTACTTTCATCTGCTGCATATAAAATATATATTAAAAACACTTCAATAAGTAAATTTGAGATTTTAAGTCTACCCATTTTTGTGAAATGTGAGGAGTCACGTATTTCTAATTGCTTTAGTGAGGATAAAATCCTCCCCCTGCATCAAGTCTGTATTTAGTAGTTAGCTTTCTATGATTTTGATAGTGGTGTGCACTCAAATCTTATTACTATTGGAACCCTACTTATTGATTCAGGAAGCAAAATAAGTGAAATATTAACTTTGGATCCTTTACTAACTGTCTGTAAAATTATTTAAATTCTGATGGTGATATTCATATCTCTAGCCATGTCCACGAAGTGGAATAGGGGTGAGGTGCTTCCCCAGGTTGCTTCCACGCTTTGAAAAAAACATTTGTAGTTACATATGTACATATTATACCCACATGTTTACTGATGTTCCACTAGAAACAAGCTTGTGGGAGGGTGTCACCATGAATTATACATGGACTTTTTACTTTATGAGTTCTAGTGTCAACCACTAACAACTGTAATCTGTATACAACAGTACAACTAAGAAAAGATCAAAATTATATTTATTTCTACTGTTTATAACCCACCCATAGAACTAACTTTAGAAATAATGAAATTGCTAAGTATAAGAAATCTTATTTTATTGGCTCACATATATTTAATAATGGCATACATGGTTTATTTTTATAGATTTGTTAATTACTTTCCCCAGAGCTATGTATTTCCTACAATATTTCTATTAATAAAATTATCTGAGGATGGTGAGGGAGGAGGTAGAAGAAAATGTAACATTGAAGACTAAGGAAGTAGAGTCCTGGAAATCAAGCTGACTCTCCTTTTAGCCTCCCTAGGAAGAACAGGTCTTGCTTGCAAAATAAATTCAAAACCTACTTATCTACCAACATGGGGTGGGGGGAATACACCAATGCTTATGGTAAACATAATACTAGATATGAATATACAGATTTATATTATAATGACTAATCTATGTTCTATCTTGAACTCTGGGATGTAAAAATTGCTTTCATTGAGGTAGGAATAAAAATTGCTTGAATTTGATTTACAAAGAATTATCAAAATTGTGATATTTATTATGTTTTAAGATTTATATGTAAAGCATTGCATGTTTATACCATGAGAAATCTATGCACTTATTTTGTGAATTTCACTTCCAGAGTTTTGTTTTGAATTGCAGTATTTAAACAACAAAGTGAATTTCAAAACAAATTGAATTTATTCTGGAATACTATGGAAGCATGCTGCTAAATTCCAATTTGTGCAGTTCTAGAATAGTAAAAATCCTTGGGCATTTTAAGGTTGGATTAGTTTTATACATTATTTGAGGTAAGCCTCAAACTATGGAGACTTAGTTTCTTATATTCTGTTACATTATTGTATCTAACATGCTAGGATACCAGTTATTTCCTGAGGCATTTACATAATGTTATTATTGTATTTTATTTAATGCACCTAATTTTTAGGTAATTTTTTAAAAAGTATTTTCTGATTATTTCAGAATTTTAAATCCCTTATAAAATATCAAAGGTGAATTTCATTTTCCTCTTAATTCATATTTATGGTAACATCTCTCTTAAAATTGCCAACAAAATGAGAGAGTTTAACGTCAGAGTGAATCAGCACTGGGCACTTGATTTGGCAAAACTATAGCTAGACACATTTGTTATCTATAAAATGTGATAATTGAAGTTTCTATATTTGTAATAAAATCTTTGTGCTGGAATAGACTTGTAAATGTAGCATCAAAATTTAAATAGTGCAGTAAATTACAGACCTATTGAATAGGTCTATTCAACTATTGTTTTGTTCACCAAGCTATACAAATTCAGCAAATACAGTGTTTGATGTAATTCATTCATATACCAAAAGCACATATAGGAAGAAGCAGTTAGCTGAAAAAGGCTCACAAAGCCACTCATTGTGTTTCATGTGCTTTAGGTATATGATCTCATTTCATCCTCATATAATCTTTTAAAAAAGGTATAATTCTCCCTGACAAATATTTATTAATCATTTGCCGAGGACCAAGCCTATATGTTATAGACAGAGAAACTGAGGCTCAAAGATATCAAGTAATTTTCCCAAGGTTAAACAATTAGAAGTATCTGCAGTTGGGATTCATACCAGGAGTGTCTGATTTTTAGCTCTATACTCTATACTCTTTCCTTACGGCATCCTGTGATATTCAGAATAATATTGGAGGAAGACAGATCTGTGCCACCTCCCTTTCATATCTTTTGAATACCACGTTACCTCTATTACCTTCAGTTCCTTTCTGCACCTCTCAAATCATTAAAAAATAATGTCATTAGCTTCATCATAAGCTAGTAAAGGGACTCCAACATAAACATACCAAGTTTTCATTCTTTCTCACTCCTGCCAGAATCAGGGCTTTTACCCTACTTGCAAGCTAGTAAATGAGCTTGGTATGGTTTCGTGGATGCTGGCAGAACACAGAAAACTCCAGGCTCAGGAACAAAGGATTTTTTCACATAATGCAAGCAACGTGTGTTTCGTGTATGCACTGATTCTCCTTTCACCCTGAGTTCCATGGGAGTTGAGCACAGTGGCCAGAGTGGATCCTGCACATAGGAAAGGTTTATACCGCAGCCACGGAACAGAGAGCTATGGGCATGCACTTCCTTTATAGCAAGCTCACTCTTTGTTCTGGAGGAGGACATCACCTCACTCTCCAAAACTGCTTGCTGCAAATACAACCTTGAAAAATGGCTCAGGCAAAGACAAGTCCAGGCCTTGATTTCTTGGTAAACTCACCAAGAACATTCAGGGACAGTCAAGGCCATGGCAGGTGGCCTGTCCCCATAACTCCTTCATATCCTCCATTAAATCCTCACTAATCTCAGATTATATTCACATCCAATACTCTTCTTCTTTTTTTTTTTTTTTTTTTTGGGACAGAATCTGTCTTGCCAGGCTAGAGTGCCGTGGCATCAGCCTAGCTCACAGCAACCTCCAACTCCTGGGCTCAAGCAATCCTCCTGACTCAACCTCCCGAGTATCTGGGACTACAGGCATGCACCACCATGCCCAGCTAATTTTTTCTGTATACTTTTAGTTGTCCAGCTAATTTCTTTCTATTTTTTTAGTAGAGACGGGGTCTTGCTCTTGCTCAGGTTTGTCTCGAACTCCTGAGCTCAAATGATCCTCCTGCCTCCGCCTCCCAAGTGCTAGGATTACAGGCATGAGCCACTGCGCCTGGCCCACATCCAATATTCTTAACCGTTCTCTCTCTTTTCATATTCCCCTGGCAAAATCTCCTCTGCCCATATACTAAGGCATTGACAATGACTTGGGTAAAAGGAGAAATAATACCAACTATTAACAAACAAAAAATAAAGCCATGAAGCTTTAGGAGTGCTATATTTATAATTCATGTTTGGACTTACCTAGGGCAGTATTTCACACTTTCTTCTCACTTTTTAAATCAAAGCATTCTTTCCCTCTCATTCTTAGCTAATTAACCTGCTTCTTATTTTAGTTAGAAAACAGAAGCAATAAGGGTAGGCTTTCCAAAGGTTTCCACAGCTACATGAACTAACATAATAACAGATGTTTTAATAACCTCTGCCATCACTTCTCTTATTATGGATGAGCTGTCTGTGCTCCTAGCTAAGGCTAAAACTCTCCCTTGTGGACTAAAACCCATCTCCTCTGGACTATGCAAGGACATAGTCCAGTTGCCTGCCTCTCTCCTGCATCATCAACTATTCCCTCTCCTGGATTATGTTCGTAAGCATGTAACCACACTACAACGTCTCTCACCAAAAAAAAAAAAAAAAGTGAATTCTACATACTTATATGGGACACAAGGCTTTTTATTTCCACCTCATTCCCAAAGTAATCACTGAGATTATTTTTTGCATATCCATATATATGCTGTTATAAAGAAAAGACCATGCATTCTGGGACTTTTTTTGGCAGCCAAGAGCACTAAAAAAAAAAAAAAAAAAAAAAAACCCTTGAAAATTAAACATTTTATTTAATCCTATGGCAGGGTTTTTTTTTCTTCCCACAAGATTCTAAGTAGAAATGGAATAGTACATATTTTCTTCTTTTAGAGTAAAGCTCATAGAAACCAGGCATAGATATTTTAATTGTGATTATTAGAAATGATTGTAAGTGTTTAACCTAATGCCTTGCATTTAGTAAGCACAAAATAAATGTGTTGATTTGTAGAAAGAAAATCATAAAACTCCATATATAAATAAAATATTGCCCTTTTATCAGGATTAAACATTCTTGAATTACTAATTTTCTAACACTTGCTTCCGTATTTCAACTATCTCTTAATATAGTCATTTTTCTTTTAGTTTTAATTTTCTATGTACTCACAAAACTCTTATTAGTTTATAAGTCAAATATCCCCCAAATTCTCCCGTGACATGTCAAATTTATTTGTTGAACATTTTAAAAACTGGTATATTCTTTCTGTGGCTAAAATCACTGAAGCACGTTAAGAAATTTACTATTCAGTGCCTTTTTGTCTTAGATTGCACATGGCTGTATATATTCTCTCAGTTTCATTTTTCTTGAATTTGTTGTTGCTTTTGTAAAGCATAGTTATAATTGGGTTGTAGATATGAGAAAACAGCAAAAAAAAAAAAAGCTAATACACCAAATTAATCCTCCAAGTTTAAAAAAATGAGTATTTTTTATTTCATTTTACAGAGGCATAAAGATTATTGACTCAATAGATAATCTGGGGAAAGAATATTCTCTTCAGCCACTTTATATAATTTTCATTTTAAAATACTTAAATGAAATCTATCTTACCCCTCTTCTACTCATCGCCAATCCCTTCAAAATTAGTTGTACTTTTAAAATTATATTTTTATTTCTCAATTAAGACTAAAAGATGCCCCAATTCCTTGTACTTTTGTGAATATTTTTATGTAGGCATGACAGTCAAAGTCATGGCAACTCGGTGGGGGGTTAGGGTAGAGCTAGAATAAAGCAAATGCGGTATTAGTGATCATACAGGAAACTGGGAAGTTCCAAGAATGATGGCATATTATTCTTTATTTTAGTGGTTTGCAGCATGGACTGTGGAGTTAAATCATTAGCATTTAAATCTTGCCTTCCTGGTTATTAATATAACAACCTGGGCTAAATTACTTAACTCTATGGCTCGATTTTCTCAACTATAAAATGGTTATAATAATATAACCTACCTCATAAAACAGTTATTGCTAAATAATTTAATATATATAAAATGTATAAGAGGGATCTTCAAACATATTAAATATGAAATACTTAGTAGGGAATCAAAAAGACAACAGGGGATACAAAAGTAAAGACACTAGAGGAATTTTAAGCCTCAAAACAGATATATCAAACATTAAACAGAGCCAAATTTATTGCTAGATTAACAAAAAATAAATACTAATGCCTTATTTATCTAAGTTCCTATTATTTAATAAATCATGTTAGGCTTTTAACAACAACAAAAAAAAAAAAAAAAAACACAAGACATTCTAAAAAAGAAAGAACAAATAGAATCTGAAGAGACAGAGGAAGCCTCAGAACTAGACTCAGCTATGACACAGATTTTGGAATTACCTAAAGGAAATTTAAAGTAATTATGATGGAA
This sequence comes from Varecia variegata, assembly GCA_028533085.1. Taxonomy (NCBI): domain Eukaryota; kingdom Metazoa; phylum Chordata; class Mammalia; order Primates; family Lemuridae; genus Varecia; species Varecia variegata. The sequence goes on along the minus strand of CM052447.1, from coordinate 10,691,873 downwards.
ATGTTAAGGGTTTTAATGGAAAAAGTAGATGCAGGCAAAAACAGATAGATATTGGAAATAGAAAAGTGGGAACTCTAAGAAAGAATCAAAAGAAAATGCTAGAAATTAAAAAAAAACACTGTAACAGAAATAAAAAAAAAAAAAGTTTTTGATGTGCTCAGACTGGTAGTGGCCAAGAAAAGAATCAATGTGCTTAAAGATATGTCAATAGCAATTTTTCAAACTAAAATGCAAACATTAAAAAAAATGGAAAAGCTCACAAAAAGAAAACATAAAAGAACTGTGGGAAATTTTGAAATGTCAAAAACCATAGCAGAAGCATAATTGGAATAGCACAAAGGGAAGAAACAGAGAAACGACCAGTTGAAAGGTTTAATATAGAGATGGCTATGAATTTTCCCAAATTAATGACAAACACTTAATCTAGGAAGCTCAGAGAAAACCCAACAGTAACAATTACAAAAAGACTACTCGTAGGTATATCATATTCAAACTGCAGAAAACCAAAGACAAAAAGAAAATCTTACAAGAAGCCAGGGTGGAGGGGAATTACTTTGCATGTAGAGAACTAGGATAAGAGTTTAATAAGATTTTTCATCAGAAACCATGCAAGCTAGAAAAGAATGGAGTATATAGTATTTAAAGCACTGATAGTGGAGGGGCGTAAAACCACCTAGAATTCTATATCTAGTGAAATTATCCTTCAAAGGTGAAGGAAAACTAAAGATTTTCTCAGATGAATAAAAACTGAGAGAATTCATCACCAGTAGACCTACTCTATAAGAAATGTTAAAAGAGTTCTTTGGGGGAAGGAAATGATGTAAGTCAGAATTTTGGATGTACATAAAAAAAAGAAATGTGTTGGAGAAAAAAAATAAATGAAAGAAAAATCTAGATATTTTCAATATCTAGATTTAGAATATAAGGTAATAATAGTAACATTGTATGGGGTGATTATAACATGTGGATAAATGCAATAGAGGATAGCAATGTTATAAGGGAAGGGAAAGACAGATTTGGGAGTACTCTCTTACTGTATAGGTACCTGTACTATATATGAATTGATATAATGTTATTTGAAGACAAATTGGAATAGTTAAAAAATAACAATGAAAATTCTGTAGAGGCTGGGCGTGGTGGCTCACGCCTATAATCCTAGCACTCTGGGTGGCCGAGGCGGGTGGATCGCTCAAGGTCAGGAGTTCGAGACCAGCCTGAGCAAGAGTGAGACCCTGTCTCTACTAAAAAAATAGAAAGAAATTATCTGGCCAACTAAAAATATATATATAGAAAAAATTAGCCGGGCATGGTGGCGCATGCCTGTAGTCCCAGCTACCCGGGAGGCTGAGGCAGTAGGATCGCTTGAGCCCAGGAGTTTGAGGTTGCTGTGAGCTAGGCTGATGCCATGGCACTCACTCTAGCCTGGGCAACAAAGCAAGACTCTGTCTCAAAAAAAAAAAATTAAAAAAATAAAAAATAAAATAAAATTCTGTAGAAACCACTAAATCTTCTTTTAAAAGAAGTGTCTACTTGTATTCTGTAAGAGGAGATAAAATAGAGTTTAATGCTTACATAAAACCAAAGAAGGTATAAAAGAGAAGAAACAAAGATCAAATGCAATGAATAGAAAACAGTCATAAACATGGTAGATAATAATCCAAGTATACCAATAATACAACAATTGAAATGGATATTTTCAGAATATATACAAATAAGACATAATTATTTATTGTCTACATGCCCACTCAGATTCAACTAGAGGAGTAGAGAAAGGAATACCCTGCTTATGCTAATCTCATGAAAGTAGGAGTAGCTAGGTACAGTTTCATAAAAGCATAATTTAAAACAAGGAAAATTATCAATAATAAAGAGGGGCATTACACCTTGATAAACAGGTCAATACTCCGAGAAAATACAACAATTCCCAATGTTTATGCATCTAATAACAAAGCATCAAAATGGTGTGGAGCAAAAACAATTAGGACTATAATTAGAAATAGAAAATCCACTACTATGGCTGTATATATCGCAACTTTCAGTATAGATTGATCACACAAGCAAAAATCAGTAGGGACTAGCTTACCTTAATAGCACTAGCAATCAACTTGGTCTAATTGCTATTTATAGAATACTCCACCCAACAACAACAGAATATACATTTTTCTCAAGCTTGCAGAAATATTTGCCAAGATAGGGCACATTCTGTACCATAAAATGTACCTTAACACATAAAAATCTTAGCTTTCATACAAAATATGTTCTCATACAAACATGAAATTAAGTTAGAAATCAATATCTGAAATGTAGCTGGAAAATTCCCCCCAAATTTAGAAAGTAAACAGCATACATAAAATAAACATGGATCACAGAAATCTTAAGAGAATTTTAAAATATTTTAAACTAAGTGAAAATAAAAACAAAATTTATCAAAATGTATGGGATGCTATAAAACCAGTGCTTAGATAGAAATTTATAGCATTACATTCCTAAATTAGAAAAGAAAGAAGATCAAAAATCAATTATCTGAGAATTTACCTTAAGAAACTAGAACAATTTAAGCCTAAGCATCAAAACATGAACAAATAAATAAACATTAAGGCAGAAATCAATGAAATTAAAACAGGAAAATTCTCTAAGACATAAAAAATACAAAAAAACCCAACAAATATAGAAAAATCAACAATGCCGAAAGCTGGTTCTTAGAAAAGATCGATACAATTTGTAAATATCTAGCCAGGGTAACCAAGAAATAGAGGACACAAATGAACAATATCAGAAATGAATGAAGTATCATCACTCCTGAGCCCACGGACAATCAAAGCACAACAATGGAATTATATGAATAACTATATGCCCTCAAACTTGATAACTTATATGAAATGGACCAATTCTGTGTAAAACACAAGCTGCTGTAGTACTAAAAGTGAATCTTAACGTATGCAAAGCAAAAACAAAATCATTTAGGATATAGAAATCTATCTGGATGGAAGGCAGGATATGACAAAGCAATCCATCACAAATGTATAAAACAACCTTACTAGAAGGAATGGGAAAAGGACTAGTTTAAGTGACCTTGGTAATGAGTGGAGTCTATAAGGCTAAAGGCAAAAGAAACCACATAAAAACTTTACTCTTGCTGGTAAAGTTCCCCACGAAGTTATGGCTTAGAAATTCTGATATTACTGTATGTGCACACTGGAATTGGACAACTAAGTAAATAGATGACAGGTAGTGCCACCAGGTTCTCATTGTTGATGTGGGATTTTACAAATAAGCCTAAGAAGGAGGTTCAAATAATCTGTGTGGTAATGGATTATAATTGGAGGTATCAGCATAAACTGGTGTTTTGCTTAATATAGATATGATTGACTAAATGCAGAAATCTTTATAAATCCACAGTTTAGTATATACACATATATATTTCTTTGCTCTGTCAGCTGAGAGGATTTGTTTTGGATATAAGCACATTTGTTCAAAACCCAAATACATAATGAAAACATTTTTATTCCACATAACATCTCTGTTGATATGTGTAAAATGTGTATTTGCCACATTGCACAAATAATTAAGCAATTATAATCTTTTCTATGTCATAATATTAGAATCTCCTTTGTGTTGATGAGAAAAAGATTAAATTTCAAAATGGCATTGAGAATATAAACAGAAGTAGTATGTTAACAAATAAAGATATTTTAATTTAATGTTATTTCCAGGCTACCATAAATACTATTTTCTCTGAAAGCATTTCATATGTGTTTATACACATATGTGTAACTAAACTGTGATCTCTTCTGCATTCTCACTTATAAATACTCAGTCCTAGCAAAAAATAAAGTGAAAAAACAAAAGCTTTGGGAAAAATAAATATATGAGTAAATACATGAATAATACATGCAGCGAAGGTCAGGAAATATATTTTTATATGCTTGAAATGAGGTTTCTGCTGAATTCCAAATCAATTCTATTATTGATTATCTCAGTTTAATATCTTCATTCACCTTTCATAGTATGTGTGTGTATGTATACTATAGACATAGGTAGATAAGGATAGATTTAGATTTATATATGGCATTATTTACATAGGAAACTATGAAAGTAATTTTAAATGGTTGCCAATTATAATTACAGAATCAAACGTAGTATTATATTCAACTCTTAAAAATTGACTGGCCAATTTTATGAAAAATACTTGGCCATTATATTAATATCTTCCTTTGTAGTAATGTTTCCACTAGGGGGTGCAAAAGGGAACAAAATTTAGGTTTATCTCATATTTTGTACTAAAAATTAATACGGAAAACTTGAAGCTATAAGTTAAAATTATTTTTACAGTTCTAAAAATTATGAAATTTAATTGGATTATTTATAGTGTGAAAATAGCTTCATTTAGCTAGTAATAGGTTGGGAGAGGTAGTGCTATATAACAAAGTGTTTAAAGGTGTTCCCTGGGCAGGCAGAGCTGATTTTAAATTTGTCTTTAGTATTCACTGTGGGATTTCATAGTGGGCAAGGGGCTTAGGCATTGGGAAGCCCCTTTCCTTAACTCCAAAATGTTTTCAGGAACCCACCACCAATCCCGGATTCTATTCTTCGCAGATATGTATTAGTACCCCTGAACTCCCAAATGTTTGGTAGGTTTCTTCTCTGGCACCAGTCATAAATCTCAGATGCTTTTCTGCACCATCCAGGATGTTATTTTCAATTTCCAGCCATCCTACAGTTTTAACCTGTGGTTCAGACCCATTCAGATCAAATTCTCACACTTCATTATTTAGAGTTATCACCAATACTCTCCCAAATATGGTCAGTGGCTGAAACCATTCAGATTTACTAGAGAATCAGATCTCAGCCTTTTGAAAAAATGCTAAACATTAATGATTAATCTTTAGCCTTTTCTCCTTGAATCATGATGTTTTTGTTTCTCATGTCACAGATGGGCTCAGGTCCAGAGGAAAGCAGATACAGCTTCTGATGGTCCTGTGAAATTTGTATTGTGTCCACTGGACTTCAAGCTTATTATTCCTCTCTTTTGTACATCAAGCATCATATCTCATATGCAGAAGGCCCACCCATCCTCAGCAAGTAGTGTCGTGAATTCTTGTTAAGAAGAATAGTTGACAAAACACCGATAATCACCATCTAATTGGTGATTCTCAGCAACTGGAAGCTTTTGAGAGAAATATTGGCTCTCAATTCTCTGATTCAGTGGACATTGATGGGCTAATGCCAAAGTTCCCGGTGCCCCATGATCTGTCCTTTTATGCCTATAACAAAACATACTTTCTATGACATGGAGAAAACTGCTGTGGAACATGGGGATGCCAACCATTCTTCAGTATTAAGAAATCAATGTCTCCAGTGGCCCAGTGTCATTTAGATAGGACTCCCAACACATAGCTACAATAAGGCACTATATCTATTTTGTGTAATGTTTGATCTATGATTAGGAGCAAGACAGATCCATGTATACTTAAGCTTATCTCAACAAAGGATATTTAGTTGCCCTTTTGCTTCTGCTCAGAGTACAAAGCCAGCTCCTTACCATTCTATCAGTCACTGGTCAGGTTAAAACAAATTCTCTCATTTTTTATCACAGGTATTCATAGTAGATTTTCCAAAGTCTAAAAGGGCAGGACCTTCATATGTAGATTCAAAGAAAAACACAGGCTTTCATTAACATTTTCAAATTTCCTTCCACTGTAGATCATAATTATTTAAAAAGTGTTGTCTGTGGGTACAATGTACACTATTCAGGTGATGGGTATATTAAAAACCTAGACTTCTCTGTTATGCAATTCAGGCATGTAACAAAAAACCACTTGTACCCCCTAAATCTATTTAAATTAAACAAACAAAAAAAAAACATCAAAAAAGATAATGAAAATCACAAAAAAATGTAATATGTAAATTATCTGGACAGTAATATGCAGGTTCAGAACCAAAGCAAGTTTACTATTCTTTGTAACAGATAGTACTTCCTCTCCAAAGTCTATACAAATGCCATTACCTTTTGTAGACGTCACAGGAAGGTGAATATCAACAAATCAGAAGGTATAACGATGTATTTGGGCCAAAGCTATGTATAGTTAAAGAGCCTATAGTTTTAACTGTTGAAATACTACAGAATATTATAGTGTTTAGTTAGACTATGCTTTACGAAATGCTTGATGCTTCTGAATACCAAGGATATTAACTTAACTAATGATCCTTTAAATGGGTATGTAAAATATAATTTAAGCTACTTGCAACATGCAGAAGAGAGGCATCATTTGTTACTGCCAAAAGTCACTGGCATGTGGAAATCAGAAAATCATTAGCCTTGATAGAAATAGCTTAATACAACAGGGAAGAGAACACATTATTTAGAGCAGTTAAATGACAATTGATGCAACCACTGGTGAAATGCAGGGAAAAAAGTGGATATGATTTAGTGAATGATAAATTCAGCACTTAGTATTTATGCATGCGAAGGAACGGAAATCTTTGCTCATTAACCAAGGCACTTAGTTTGTGAGCCAAAATGCTTCAGGCTGTAGCCCTAATTGTCATAAATGTTTATCTCTGTGCAAGTTTAATTTAGGCTTAAGAAAAAAAAATGTTATCCTGAGTGATGAATATTCTACATTTTTTTTCATCTTCCTCATCAGCCTAAGCCAGTTAGCTCACATCCTTGCTTATGTCCTTTCTCCTCCATGAGATCTCCATGGTCCCCCCAGCTACAATTAATCTCTCTCTTTCTCCCATTCTGCCCCACTCTTTTACATCTATTATAGCAGTGTGCCTAATGGTATATTTACGGGCATACCCCATGGAGCACTGCCTTCTAAAGCACTGATTTTTCATAGCTGTTTAGTAGAGTGTCATACTGTGCTATCCTCTGTTTGAATGGCACCTGCCAATCTGTTTTGTTTATGCTCTTGAATCTCTTTGCCATTAACATACTATTTCCCAGCTGACCATGCCTTTGAGTCTCCGCAAATATATTTAAAGTTTCCCAAAGTATGAGCAAACATGGATTACTATAATGGTTAAAAGAGAAGAACAGCATGCAGCAGTACCTGTGTGAGCCTTAGGTGGAGGTGGACTGTGCTGAGGGCCTAGCCATGCCACCGCCATGCAAACACCTGTAAAGAGTAAGAAGTCAGTTAATTATCCCATGCTTTTATGTTAATTGCCTTTTAAATCACTTCGGAGCCCTGTGTGGTAGCTAACACCTGTAATTCCAGCTGCTCCAGAGGCTGAAATGGGAGGATCCCTTGAGCCCAGGAGTTTGAGGTGGCAGTGACCTATGATTGTGCCCCTGCACTCCAGCCTGGGCAACAGAGTGGGACCCTGTTTCAAAAAAAAAAAAACAAACAAACAATATCACTGTGCAGGAAACATATTTCTATATGGGCTGCCATGATTGATTGATTTATTACTGACATTTATGCAATTGCCACTTAATTCCAAAAAGGAATGAATGGGGTATGCCTTTATGTATGTATGTACTTGTATACTCTTTAACACTGAGAACCCCCCAAAACAGGGATCATACCTCAGTGGTAAAAGTCTTAACTGTGTATAAAGGTCCCAACTAAGGAACACCAAAATACATATAGAGGAAAGAATTTAGCATCATAAACACAGACACAAACTAAGAATTAGAAACTGGAGTGCCTACCTGCTTAAAGCAAGCAGTAGCTACTGAGCTATGACTGTTTCCATGAAGCAATGTAAATATAGTTTTCCCTTGCCTTTCAATTTTTCAATCAAAATCTGATTATTACATCTTTTAAATGTTGGCCATACTTGAAATTATAGTGATTTTCAGTATTGTATAGTTCTAACAAAATAGTTCTGTGCAGGAGACACAGCTCATGGGCCACCTGTTCCGGATCTCTGCCATGACCGTTCATGTCCTTGTCCCGCCCTTTCTGTCTTCATTCTTTCTTTTACTTCTTTTTTCATTCATTCGTTTGTTTATACGTGTGTATGTGTGTGCACGTGTATGTTCATAGGTACACGTGTGAAACTTATATAAAGTAATAATATGCAATAAGGTATAAAATCAGATATAAGAAATATAAAAAAATAAGGAAATAATGATATTAAAGAAAAAATAAAGTAGTACAAATATAGATGTTGTCTGGGAGGAGTATTGACCAATGTCTAGGTGGTGTGTGGTGTGACTGTGGATTCAACTTTGTTTTTTTGTTTTTGTTTTTTTTGAGACAGAGTCTCACTGTGTTGCCCTGGCTAGAGGGCCAGAGTGCAGTGGCATCATCATAGCTCACTTCAACCTCAAACTCTTGGGCCCAAGGGATTCTCCAGCCCTGGCCTCCCAGAGTTGTAGGATTATAGGCATGAGCCACCGTGCTCCACCTAGATTCAGCTTCAACCTTTCCAATGACAAATCAAAAAGACAAATCCAACCAGTTACAAGATTTACAACTCCTCTCCCCCAACCCCCCACCAAACTCAAATGGCAAAATCTTTACTAATTTATGAGGAGAATCATGGATTTTCCTAGTACTGAATTTTTAGATAAATTAAATTTTCCTGTGTTGTATCACACACAGTGTCCTCACAGACATGTCTATAATAAATATGAGTTTTGTAGAATCACCTTTATTGTATTCCTCTGTTCAAGACATGTCATATTAAATACCAAACTTAATTTTTTAACATGGTTTCAATGAGGTGACAAAACAATGGAAATCAGGTACATACCTAATAACCAGACTAGACTATCAGAGAAAGGAACAGAATATATATTAATGTAACTTAAAGATATTTACTAATTTTTGAATGCCTAGAGCCCTTACCAAAGTTTTTTGTATATAGAAAATGGTCTTGAAAGTGTAAGGTACAGAACTGAATTAAGTATGTATTAATATTTGATTATAAAGGGAAGCATCTCAAAATACAATGCAATGAATTTAAGAAACAAGCATTTATACCGTACTGCTTACAATGCAATTAAAATGAACTTTTAAAAGGGTTTTAGTATTTCATGGACCTCTCACTTGCACAATGAGAAATATAGATCTACTCCATATGCCAACAATTATTAGTTATAATTGTAAAAAATGATAGTATACAGTAGCAGAAGGCATCCAGTGATTTTTATCAGTATTTCTTTTAGTTAAGGATCAACTCTAGAACATCTTTTTATTTTACATTTTGAGGGGGACAAACTCAGATCTCTGAGACATAATCCCAACCACAGCACCTGTGGAAGGATAAGCACATGTGGCCGTGTAGATTACACACCCTTACCTTAAGTGGCCCAAAAAATTGACACTAAGGTAGATACTTGCCCAGGAAAAAAATAGCCCTTTCACTGACGAGCTGGTCAACTATACATTGGATTTTTTTCTCTCAAATATGCAAACTCATAAATCAGAAGGAAGTTTATTCTAGAAACTCCCATTTTCAAGCATACATATGTTGGTGATAAATAACCAAGGAAAGTTAATCTCCAGAGAGAAGCAAGAGAACGGAGCAAATGCTATGGAGAAAAAGGTGTAACTATGTTACTCTTGAAAGATAGTTCTTGAGGCTCAAAGCCAACAGCCTGTACTAGGAGATTATCTGGAAAATTTTCCTCCACACCCCCTTCCCCACACACACATACACACTCACTCACACAACTGCTTAGGCAAGCTCGAGTGACTATTACTTTCTCGTTATTAATTAGATGATCACGCCTGGCATGAACTTGATACATCTATCTAAAAGGAAAATTGAAATAATACATGAAGTAGTAAAAATAAATGTGTGCATATGTTTTTTCAGAATAGTCCTGAGTGATGTCTAATTGTAAAGAGACACAATTGGTTATTTATGCTTAGTGCTCAGAAAAGCTGATTTTGGAGATCCTGGGACTGTGTTCCAGATCAGAGGCGGTCTATATTTATACTTCGCTTGCTCAAGTTAGGACCTGTTCTCTCTGAACGTAGCAACCCTTTTCACAGCGTCTGTTCCAAGATTGTGACTGTGCTCATGTGCTCAGTTTTATAGGATTCCTCTTCATTGTCAGAAAGTTGAGCAAGGCAGCAGTTTTTTAAGACTATTTCTCTACTCAGCTTATTTTAGTTTAATTCTCAGTTGCAATTCATCTTTATGATATTAATATATACTATCTTTCCATTGCTTTTACACTTAAACAACAAACCTAGTTTGTAACAAGCCTGGTATTTCCCATAAAAATTGTAGAAGATTTTTAATTGCCTGGTTTATAAAGAAGTAAAGTTTTCCTTTTAATTTAGTAATGGAAAAGTTTGAGATATGCCCTATATTTGAATATTTGTTGATTATCCACATTTTTTTATCTTTGAAATTCAAATATTTTCTTAGGATGTAATCTATACGATGGTCTCTCTATACTAATTTTGGCTAGTGAAGATTCTTTTGATCTGTGAACTCAAATATTTCTTCAGCTGTCTAAAATATTATTCTACCAATATACTTCTTTACTTCTAAGAACACAGTGTTTTTTTCTAGAATTTGAAGTTTATAAAATTAGCATTTGCTTTGCAATTAACCCCCAAATCTTGCCAGCCTTCAGGCACAATAGTAAATCATGGCATACTTGTCCTTATCCTTGCAGTTATGAGTTACTCCCACATGGAAGGAATCTGGTGACCAGTGTTTTTCTCTGGATGAAATATTTGATAGCTAGAGCAACAAAGTAGTTAATTTTTAGTGGAAATTTTTATTTAATTATTTCAAATACATCTTTATAGTTTTCATGTGATGTTGTAGCTCTGAAATAAAAAATTAATGTGTGCCTAGATTATCTCTCAAGTGCCAAGCAATGCTACTAAAGGTGTCATTGATCACCAAATTTAAAACAGATCAGAAGGGAGAAAGTTCTGTAAGAGTCAGGTAGCAAATATTTTAGGCCCAGAGGCCATTTCATCTCTATAGCAACTACTCAACCTTACCCTTACAGGGAGAAAGTAGCAGCCAAGGACAAAACACAAATGAATGGGTGTGGCTATGTTCCAGTAAAATTTATTTACAAAAGCAGGTGGCAAGCCAGATATGACCTTCAGGTCATAGTTACCAACCTCTTGGCAACTTTCCAAAACCTGGAGAGGTATCTTGACCAATGTGCTTATAAAGAATTCTCACTCAGGAATTGAATATCATTCTATCAAAATTTTCCAGCTGAATTTCAAATGAGGATATTAGCGTTCAGTATATCATAATTCAATTGCATAATTAATCATATTATTTATAGAAGTTTCATTTTCTGTTTTACTAAGTATTTTTTTCTTTCAATGTTATTGTTTTCTCTTATCTGAGCCTTGAATGAAAATATATCAATCTAAATATTTTTCCAAAAATAGGACATGCAAATTCTCTTCAATTCTCCCAAATAGCCACTTTTTAGATGCAAGACTTATGGGTATGCTAATGTATTCATTGATATGCAAAGCCCAATACAACTTTCTTGTGTTCTTTAGTCTTTATTTATTGTGTGTATCTGATATAGTTTGGATGTTTGGCCCCTCCAGATGTCTTGTTTAAATGCTATCCCCAGTATTGGATGTGGGGCCTGGTGGGAGGTGTTCGGGTCATGGGGGCAGATCCCCCATGAATGGCCCGGGGTGCTGTTCCCAGGATAATGAGTGACTTCTTTCACTTTATTAGTTCATGGGAGAGCTGGTTGTTTAAAAGAGCCTAGCACCACCTCCTCTCTCTCTTGCTCCTCTCACATGTTACATGACTGCTCTCCCTTCGGCTTCTGGCTGGATTGGAAGCTCCCGGAAACCCTCCCCTGAAACAGATGCTGGCACGATGCTTTTGTACAGTCCGCAGAAACTTTAGCCAAATAAACCTCTTTTCTTTATAAATTACCCAGCCTCAAACAGCACCAAATTTATAGCAGCACCAAACTGAGACAGTATCTTTACCTAAGGAGGCAATTCATTGTCCCACTGATCAATCACATTACCATGAGCAGTATATTTTGTTTGTACAAAATTTGAACATTTCTTTTACTTCCTAGAAATACTCATTGGGAAATTTCAATCATAAGAATGTACTCCATGGGTCACATTTTGAAATCTGGGGACTCCATATCCTTGGATATAAATCAACTAGTCCTAACATTTTTTTTTTGTCCCTAACAACACTGTATAGCTATAAATTATATTCACCAAATTGGTGTCAGCAAAGCACGACTAAGGAAAATAAAGATAAAGATGAGAAGGTATTAAACAATTTTTCCTGCCGGGAAAAGCCTATCCCATAGGATAGATAGTAATTTTCTTTACTGTTTTTAATGAACAACCAATGTCTTCTAAGTATTAATAGTTCAATAACTGGTGTGAGCAAATATCATTTTCATATGGTCTTTTTCATTTGATGTGCCTGTTACCCTTTCACAGGGCTCTTTTTGAGCTCTCCTCACTAAAATTTTATTCTCATATATTGCATGTTTAAATTTTTAGCACAATTGAAACTCAATATTTCATTTTGTGATTCTAAGAGTAATCTATATAGGAAGGTGGTAGAATGTGGCAAGGTGTGTGTTACCATACTCCACACTTACAGTTTTTGTTCCTAATGAAAAAAAAATAATGTGAATGATTGATATCACTACAGATAGCATAGATAATCTACTCCTGATAAATAGAATATTATTATTGACAGTTCAATATGTTTCAATTAGTTCCATAATCTATGATAAGTTTAATATAAATATATTCAGACACTCTGTATCTAATAAAATTTTAAAGAACACTTAAATTGGTATTGTTGATATTTTCAGCTCCCTTGCCATAGTTAGTGAAATTTATGTACATTTAAAACATTGTGCTAAAAATGGTACATCATTGCTTTACAAAAATAGGAAATAAAGATTACAAGAGTCCCATTCCCAACTTATATTCTTATCTTATTTAAGCATTTGCTATAGTAAATAAAATTATTCATTAAAAATGATACATATTTTAAATTCAGAATTCTAAACATATTTATTATTCTAGTTAATACTACATATTGAATTTTTATTTTTTTCTTCGATTCTTCATGGCAATGCTTTGGTAAGGAGACTATTTCCCTCAAGGGCCAGATGTTCCATAGTCACTAGTTATTATGACCCTCTAGGCCAATCAATATTTGTAGGATAGATACAGAACAGGATTACTCTAGAAAATCATGCCTTACTAGTTTCCAATCCAATCAAGTTCAAATCAAATTTTCCCTCTTTTACGTTGTAGAGTTTGGAAAGCTACAGATGGAATTTCAATATCCACCTGCAAAATCTACCCTATTAGTTAAGATTCTTATTTTGTTTGGCACAGAAACACAAATAAAATTGGCTTATTCTCAAAGGTATATGCACCAATAAGACCTCTAGATCATTTATGAAAGTCAAAGATAGCAATGTTACTGTGCCATGAAATCAGAGAATGAAAATTTTTCCTGACTTTCATCTCTGTTTTTGCGTGGGTATATTTTTATTAAAATATTCTCACTTCAGACTCATTTATTCTGCAGATACTTCCAAAATCATCTGAGATTTTGATGTTATCATTCAGACCTTAGGGAAATGTCAACTTGCTCCGAGTCTCAAGTCCAGAAATTTCAGGCGTGATAATCTTTGGCCAAGCTTGGATCAAATGTCGACTCTGGAACCAATCAAGAGCTTCCAGGAGTGCATCACACTGTAAAATAATGGCTTCTATTGCAGCCATGGGTGATGTCATGAGAAGTAGTTCGTAAAAGAAGGATATGGTAAATCTCTGAAGAAGGGCTAGGTTCTCTTGGGCAGAAAATAAGTACGTATGTGCTACTATTCTATGCATTTAATGTGATTAAGACACTTTAGCATTAGCAAACGGTATAGCAAGCAGTAACCTACTTGCTTTGATTTGAAGGAGACTAAGAGGCCTTCCTATTCTATATTATAGCCCCTGAAAGCTGGAGAAACTAGTATTAATATTATTATTTTTTTTATTTTATTTTTTTTTTTTTAGACAGATTCTCGCTCTGTTGCCTGGGCTAGAGTGCCGTGGCGTCAGCCTAGCTCACAGCAACCTCAAATTCCTGGACTCAAGCAATTCTTCTGCCTCAGCCTCCCGGGTAGCTGGGACTACAGGCATGTACCATCATGCCCATCTAATTTTTTTTTTCTATATATTTTTAGCTGTCCAGATCATTTCTTTCTATTTTTAGTAGAGACAGGGTCTCGCTTTTGCTCAGGCTGGTCTCGAACTCCTGACCTCGAGCGATCCTCCCGCCTCGGCCTCCCAGAGTGCTAGGATTACAGGCGTGAGCCACCGTGCCCGGCCCAATATTAATATTATTAGGTGACTCAAAATTCATTGCATTATCCTTAGATCTAATCTAGTCTACTACCCTGAGTTTTATATGAGGAAGTTGAGAACCAAGATGATTGATTATCCAACATCACATTATTTGTAAGTACCACAAACCACTAAGTCATCCAGTAACAGACCCACATATTAATTCCTTCTTCTTTGAAACTGGAGATTTTTATTCATTCTAGTATTTCCCATGACAGAATTTTAAAAGTTTGGTCTCCAGATTACCTACGTAAGAATAATTAAAAATATGTGTTTGAAGGCAGAGTACCCCTACTCCCCAACACTGAATTACAAACTCCATTGATTATGGTATGTGAAACTCCATTCTTAACTAAGTCCTTGGGTGATTTTTATGCATGCTGAAGTTTGAGAATATTGCAATGTTGCATTCCCAAGCCCTTGACAGAGAAGAATTAGTTGAAAAATAACTGAAAGTAATATAAACCCAGGAGGGACTAGAAAGATAACCAACAAGTATCCCAGAAGTGATGGAAAAGGTAAAAAAGAAAGACCTTCTTGACCTATTCCAGCTTTTTCCCCATAGAATGACTTCATTATTGTTACTTTCCTATTGAAATCATTAAACTGCTCTTACTACACACTAAAGAAGGTAGTGCTGACTTTGAAAGATATCATTCTGAATGAGAACCTTAAGTAATTGTCATTGTATCGGGTCCTCATATTGCCAGTTGAACAGTGTCAGTGTTATTTACAAAATGATTTTTTGTAACCATGTTTTTCCTAACTACTATTATTGCAGGCATTTGGGTCATCCCGTTGGACTAAATTTATATGCATCTTAATGTTTTATGATTACACTCTAATATTACAGAAAATAAAATGCATAAACTCATATAAATCCTGTAGATGATTTTCTTCCCAAGTTTTAAATGATTGGTCTTTGCTGTCTAATTACAGAGGTATAAAAATTTAATAGCAATTCATATGAACATTATTGTAGTGTTACTTGCATTTCCATAACTCATTCTTTCTGGGGGAGTTTAAAGATTAACTTGATAGTTTAAATTTTACTGATATATTTCCTTATGCTATAAAGGCAATTCTTTGTGTGTTTGTTCTTTGATGCAATCTGGAATAAAATGAAGTAATCTTCAGCTCTAAAAATATAAAAAATAAAATGCATGAATCACTAAATTTCAAGGTTGTTTCACATATGAGAATTATACTGTAATTTGTTGTTTAGTGGCACCATACAGCTTTCTGTATCCATATATCTTTAAATTTTAGAAATATAGTAAGGTTAAAACGTCTACATTTCAAATTTGATGCATAGTAAAATATTTAAAAATATTAATAATACATTAGCCTGAAATGTCTTGATTTTTATGTTTTATGTAACAATTCATTTTTAAAAAGCTTTAGAATACTGGTTTGTGGCATTAACTACATCTTTTTCATGTTTTTAAAAATACGTGTCTATTTACAAAAACATGAATCCAACTTTGTGAATATATAATCAACCTTTGAAATTCACTTCATTGCAATGGGAAAAAAGATTGACTAACTCACATATCTCTACTTACCTTTTGTATTCCATAAATTTGAGAAAGATTTAAAGTATTTTGTTCTCCAGAATATCTCAAAATCTAAAAGCAAATAAGCAATTTTAAATTATGCCATCAAATGACTTTATTACACATTTTGTTTAATTATACTAAATTTTGAGAAAGCTCAAAATTTGCATAGTAAAAACCTGCTCAAGCAGTCCAGATTTTTAAGTTATAAGATATAATTGAAGTAATTGATATCAAGACCAACATGTTATGATGTGCGAAATGGTAAATGTAAGTTCTATATGTTGCTTTACTTTTGAAATTGGATTCCAAGGAAGCCCAGACTTCCATGGTGGATGAGTGAAGATATCTGGGATCTTTTCTTTGGAAGAGTATAGACTGTATACAGAAAAAAAATTTTCCAAATAATCTGAGGATGATTAATTGGGAAAATATCACACCTATGCATCACTTTGTTTGCCCCTTCTTTTATAAGTCCATATCTAAAGAAATATTAGTTTAATTTTCTTTGCTTCTTTTATAGTTTTCCAGACCTAGAAGATATACCCCCACATTTCATCATATTTAGAGCTTTAGAAAGTCTCTTTTGGATTCCAGAAAAATATATACATACATGATTATTAACAACATGCATTATGAATAGTTTATTCATTTTAATGTACAAGCTAATACTGGTTTGCATTTCCTAAATAACATGATTATTTTGACCTTTGTAAATTCATAGTCAAATGACACTGCAGAGCATTTTCTAATCTGTTTTAAATCATTTCCAGTTTAAAAACCATTTATCTCAAAACTTTGACCATTTTCACCTACTGTGTTATAAGAAAGTTTTAAGATTATATTTAGTTGTATGTTAGAAATGCCTCAGAAAAAGCTATATTAAGCTGGACATGGAGGCTCACACTTGTAATCACAGCATTTTGGGAGGCCCAGGCAGGAGAACTACTTGAGGCCAGGAGTTCAAGACCAACATAGGGAGCAACGTAGGGAGACCCCATCTCTACAAAAAACAAAAAATTAGGTGGGCATGGTGGAGCACACCTGTAGTCTCAGCTACTCTTGAGGCTGAGACAGGAAGATCCCTTGAGCCAGGAATCTGAGGTTGCAGTGAGCTATGATAGTGCCACTGCACTCCAGCCTGGGTGATAGAGTGAAACCCTGTCTCTATTAAAAAAATAAAAGAAAAGGAAAAACTATATCTGAATAAAAAATAATTAGCCACCTGTCATAGAACATCTTTTCTATCATAAAATATATGTTTATTTTAATTATATTCCCAGTCAGTTTTATCCTGTTAGGGGCATATGCCAAATGTAGGAAAGTTTCCCAAAATACCACCTGTTTACAATGTGATTCTCACTCTTTCTGCCTCCCATTGGCTAGCTTAGACAGGAATGCTTCTCCTGATAACAGCACAATCAGCAGTACTGGACATGCTCCTGACCATGTGTTCTGTCCCGGACAGCTCCAGTACACATAGTGCCTTTGAAAGAGCTATTCACAGCCAGCAGCTCAGTTTCCAGGACAGATCACCCCCACCCCCACTCCCACCCCACACAGAGCCTTTGACACCATTCATCTCTGAAATATCTTTTTCTAATAGAAGTAGATTGATTTTCTCAGATAATTATATTTTGCTCTGAAGTTGTGAGAATAAGTTGAAAGCATATATATATCATGCAGCATGGGGAATTGATACCTGTGTACTACCTGGTTTTGCTGCCGCTGTTGCTGAAAATTGGGAGATCCCAATGTATTTGTCCCTGTTTAAATTAACCATGGCATCTGTTTCCATTATCTTTCAAATAAGATAGTCTAGAATGGAGAACTTGTTTACAAATGGCCCTTAAACTTTTTTCCACTAATTTCTAATTGTGGTGGGCTGATGCGGGTTTAACATAGAGATCACAGTGTTCGAGCCAAATGCAGAAAGTATGGAAGTCAGGCTGAAAGTTGTTAATATCCCTGCAATGACCCTAACAAGCTATGCTGTAGTGGATAATTCAACTAACCTCTCACAGTTGAATAATAGTATGCAGTAAGAGGTGCATTTTGAAAATGAAAGAAAAGGTTGTACATAAAGTGCTGAGCATAGTGTTGGCTCATGGTTTTTATCCTCATGTATATAAGTTTCTCTTCTCCATCTCGCCCTCAAAATGTGTTGCACGAATGCAGTTGCCTGGCATGTCATAAATTCCTGGCATTAAGTTTATACTGCCTTTGAATAATTAGCACCTTCTCACACTTTAAAGTATAAATCTAAACCTTACGAGGTCAGTTTCACCTTGTGAAAGAAGGATCTGGAATTTTATCAGTTTAGTTGATGACTTAAAAGTCTTTAAGTGCCTGGTTTTTCCAAATTTCTACAAAATAATATCAGTATAGAATTTATCATCTTCATCCTAAATGATCCCCAAAATAACAGCTGAATTAGCAGCCATAGCCTAAGAATTAGACAAAAGCATCTTTGGTGTATTCAGTGCTTTTTTTTTTTTTTTTTTTTTTTTTGTTTTTAGAATGGAAATCCTAATTTCTCCTACACATATGTTTGAATGCCACCAAAGTAAATTTTAATGAGGGCTGATATTTGAAAAGTTATATAATCTTTCTCCTTAATGTTTCCCCTCTGGCTTCCTCTTCTTAATGAAGGAAAAGATCACACATACCCCCCTTTAGCATAGAGCCACATATCATACTTTGGCATGTGATATGTCATTTGTAATTCCTAGGCAATATTTTACAGTATTTTTCACACATGCCTGGTTTTAAATTCTTTGAAAAGAGATATCTTCCTTCACTAGTGTTTAAACTTTTAAATTATTTTAATTGCATAAACATGTAAAAAATCAAAGCAGTTACAGTATTTCACATGTTAATACACCCCATCTCACCCTTTTCCTTGAAACCTCCTTTGCCCTTTGAGAATCACAACTCTAGAGCTTGTAGTTTTAATATGACACCTTCAATACATTTATGAATTGATCATTACTTTTCTGAACACGACAATATGGATAATAGTCTGAAAAGATGTCTGAAGAGAAAAGTACTTTGGTAATTAAGGAAATTTTATATGTAATCTCTAAATCTAACATAAGCATATTTGTGGAATGGCGTACTATTCACATACAGACTTGTTTTAGAAAGGAATTTTCCTTTTTTTTGATTTTGAGGAACTCTGATTGATTCATCTCATTTTCGGAAAAGAGCTCTTCTTTCATGTGTGCAAAAACACATTTAATGTAATTCCTTCTTTCAATATACACAAGGCTCATATGCATAATGTAGTAGCATATATGCCATTCTATCAGAATTTATTCTTTAAAGCAATTTGGCATTGGAATTCTTAGGCTCAGCTGGAAGATTACTGAGTATTATTTTCTTTCTATTGTATATTTTTATTCATATTAAATATTAGGAGAAGTCTGTGCATGTTAATTTCTGGTAATATTTTGCAACTGTTGAGAATATAGCACAGAAATTAAACTAGTTTATTACTACACTTTAAAAGATTATTTTATTGATGGCAGAATTATCAGTCAGAGCAACCTTAATGCTATTTCAACCCTAATGTAATATCTGTTAAGTTATGACTAGATAATTTGTAACCCCTGTAGTATCAGGAAAATAACTTTCAGATATTTTACCATTAAAATGTATTTATCAGCCACAAACTAATCTTTTCATTAGTGATGTGATTCAAGTTTGAAAAGAGAATGTAGAAATCTTCAATAATATCCAGGCGGCAAAATGTGATTGAAAGTCACATCAACACACTTTGCAACTGGTAATCGCCATGATAAAAATGCAACTAAAATGAGAAAGAAATCATCTTGATGATAGCATATTTCCTCCTGATAATGCTTATTTTCTACGAACAATGGTCAATTAGACCAACTGAGTAGAAAATAGTGGTTTTCTACCTCTGCTGCTCATCAAATTGCCCACGATATTTAAAAATTTGTTTATATATATCTAGGCTTCATGTGTGATTGTCAGGGATATTTGTTTTTAAAAAACTTCATATGAGATTCTAACGTTCAACAAGGACTGAAAATCACTGAGCAAGAGTTAACTGAATGCAAAGTTGTACTGAGCATTGGGTGGCCTCATGGAAGCATTTGGAGAAACATGTTCTCTCCATATAAGTGAAAAAATAATGGGGAGACAGAATTCGGATTAAACCTTGTACTTTTACATATACTCTCCTGTGCCCATTCAATGTTGATGCAGTGTACTATGACAATCTGGCCCCAGCCTAACGCTCCTCCTTCCTCTCCTACCGCTGTGCCTGTGGCTTCCAGCACTCCAATTACTCCAACCCTGCTGTTCCTCCACCTGGCCAAACTCATTCTGGTTTCAAGGCTTCGCACTGCTCTTTTCCCTGCCTGTTGAGCCCTTTCCCCAGATTTCACTTGATTCCCTCCTTCCCATGGCTCAGTGTTCTTACTAATCCTTACCTATTTAGAGAAGTCAGCCTGACCACCTGATGTAAATAGGACCCTATCCCATTACACTAGGGTTTTCTATATTGTCGTTATAGACCTTATCAATATGTAAAATTAATATGTTTATCTGTTTATTGTATATTTCATTCTCATTTGTTCTCCAGTATAAGTTCCATGAGAATTATTCTCTTATACTGAGAATTATTTTCCTCATTACATCCTGGCATACAACAGGTGCTAAAAAAAAAACATTGTTGGAAGAAAAGAATTGAACTTAGAAAAAATGTCCAATTTTCCTCCCATGATCTAGGCTCTGCTTGATCTGGCTCTTTCTTGGAATTCTCCTCCCATAATTCCCACTGCCTTCCAGAGCCACTTTTCCTAAAGATCTTTATCATTGTTTTTTGGCATCATAGCAACCTATTCATTTCCCTCTTAGCACATACCATGATCTATGTTGCTTTCTTTCTTTGTTCACCTATTTATAATTATTTTATTTATTCCATTTGTTTGCATGTTTATGTTATTACGTTATTTCTGTCCTCTCAGAATGTAAGTTTTATGGAGGTGGGATTTGTCTTTTCTATGGATTGCCATGTTGTTGATTTTTAAGGAATTAAAAGTCTTCTGGGGAGGACAGATTAGCAAAGAAAGAACTAAAATTTAATGAAAGTAACACCTAAGAAATACACCCTGGTTGTAGGGATGAGAAAGAGCAGAGAGCGATTAATTCTATAAATGGAGGATCTGGAAAAGCAGGGGAAACTAAGAATGCCTCCTCACTCAGTCTGAGTAATGGGTACATGGTAGTGCAGCTCAAGACCTCGGCTCCAGTCTGTAAACGGAAAGATTTTTCTTTACTTCAACAGAAATGATAAGAAAGGAGTCTGAGGAAACTACTGACTATTTGTAACAGGTAGTAGACAAAATGAGAGAAGATATTGCTTGTGCCTTCTTGGTCAAATGGAGAACTCTTTTTAGATTGAAAGATAACAATGCAAATGATGGGTTCTTTAGTTATAACTGTTAAATGTAAATCTGACTATATATTTATTTTTCTCAATATACCTTAAAACATCATGCACTTTTGTATATGACTATTGTACAATGGGGACATGGACCCCCATACACAAACACCTCACATAAAATTAAAACAGAGTTATTTGGCAAAATCCTGTAAGTAAAGGAACAGCGTAACACATGTGATTCCCTGGACTCTCATTATCTCATAAGAGGTATTCATGGACTAGGTGTAGCTGGACTGGGTGCACCTTGGCAACCATCCCACTAAAGTGGGACCCTGTCCCCATAATGCTGTATTTACAGGAACAGAGAGAGAAGGAACCTCTATACAATAGTTGCTGTCTGGCAGAACTGGCCGTGTTAGAAACGGGTAGCTTCCAAAATAACCCAGACCTGCAGAATCAGCTTCTTCCTAAAGTTGTCAAAAGTGGGGAAGTAATGAGCATCCAGAACAAGTGGATGTGTCCCTCTGTGATTATGATGGGTCCATTTCCTTTGTGAACATATCCACTCCCATATGTATCTAATTAGCTGTCAGGACATTGATTATAAGTCTCATAACAATAACTAAACAAGCAATTCTAAATACAAAGTGGGCATTTCATAAAGGCTTAACTAAAAACAAATTTAAGCCCAAAGAAAGATGGTAGCCATTCTTTATTTACCAGTTTTGAAAATAAGTTACGTAAGGCACACACACCTCCTCCCATACACAGGTACATACACACTCACATATACATGATTAGAAAGCTTTTGTTATATATGTTAGTAAGTTCCGCGAATGTAACTTTCTGTTTTCTAAGTTATTCAAATAATTGATACGGAAGGAGATGAAATGTGCAGACTGATATGTTTGCAACTTACTCCTAATTCTATAATTCCAAGTTCTAATGTTTATTCACCACAAAATGTTACCCCAAGTTTATCAAAGTGCATGTGATTATTACTTGGTTTCCTAGATATAATAATGGGTATATTTCATTTTTGTATATTAATTATCCTTAGCAGACATAGATTGTATAGTACAGTTGTGGTAGAAGAACACACATATAGATCCATGAAACAGAAATGTGTGGTTCAGAAGCAGTAAAGGGAATATTTGCCAATTTTTTGTGTAATAAAGTTGGCATTTCTAATGAGTGGAACAAGTTCACGCCACTTTTTTACCTTTTTTGGTTAAAAAAAGGAAGTTTGCCACTTTATATCACGTGCATATTCCAGATGAATAAAGATAGTTTTTATTTATAGGTGACATTTTTTTGAGCCTTTATTAAGTAGAGGTAACTGTTTCAATAATGTAATATTCTCCACAACCCTATGATACAGGCTTTATTATCATCCCTGTTTAGGTCATGAAGACTCAGACACAGAATGATTAACTAAACTTGTCAGGGTTACAAATGTGAGCAAGTGAAGAGTCCCTCTTTAGAGGTCCACTTTTTTTTTTTGTTTGTTTTTTGAGACAGAGTCTCCCTCTGTTGCCCAGGCCAGAGTGCCATGGAGTCAGCCTAGCTCACAGCAACCTCAAACTCCTGGGCTCAAGCGATCCTCCTGCCTCAGCCTCCAGAGTAGCTGGGACTACAGGCATGTGCCACCATGTCCAGCTAATTTTTTCTATATATATTTTTGGCTGTCCAGATAATTTCTTTCTATTTTTAGTAGAGACGGGGTCTCACTCTTGCTCAGGCTGCTCTCAAACTCCTGACCTCGAGCGATCCTCCAGCCTTGGCCTCCCAGAGTGCTAGGATTACAGGCATGAGCCACCGCACTTGGTCTTTAACCATATCTTGATGTTTGTGAAGGTGGGGGACTGTCGTGAGTTTTTATTTTTTTAATTTGTTTTATTATTTTTTTCTTTCTTTTTTATACAGTGATAGGGAAGCTGGAAGCGTGGTGAGTTCTTAAACAGCAATACAATTTATAGGTATCTCTAGAAATAATTTTGCAACCATGCACATATAAAGGATCCTTATTTCTGCCTTATTTTTAAAAGGAAGAGTTGAAGTCTATGGAAGACCCCAGAGCCGTTAAGGATAATGGGCATAATCGATGTATACCTATGATAGTATAAATAAAAGCAAATTATAAAACAATACATAGTTGATCCCATTGTGATAGAAAATGCATATAATACAGTAGTAAATATAAATATATTGTATAGAACTATATAAAATATATGCACAGCATGAAAATGTTCTGAAATCATGTACACTAGATTAAACATGAGAATTGAAGTTGGGGGAAAATGAAGGTAATACGCACTTTTTAATTCCCTTCTGCTTTTATTTGATCATTTTTACTAGTTAATGACTCTTTTTGAATTTAAAAAAGTACATCATTTGGAGTATTTAGAAAAATTAAATGCTGATTCCTACCTTTTTCTTTATAAGAAAAACATATCCATTATTTAAGTAACTTGAAATATGACACATAAAATGTTGCACATAATTAAATGACCCCCATGGTCTTCATTGACCAATTTCATAATACTGTCTTCTGCCAGGACTTTGCATCAATAGTAATATTAATAATGAGATTATTTCTGATGTATTCACACCTTTTTCTTATCCTAACTGAAACAGGAAATAATAATGAATTAAACAACTGTAAGTTTGTGTTCAAATCCCATCACTACACAATAGCAGATAAGTCATCCTGCATCCTTCCATTTCCAAGATCAGTAACATAATATGAAAGGTTCTCATTTTAATCAAATTGAATTTAAAAGAAAATATCAATTTTATGATAGAAAAGTACCTTTGGTGATTTGTAACATCAAATTTGCCTAAGTCCCAGCAATTCTCAGTGCCTCAGCAAATATTTGCATGTGGCGATATGCTTGAAACGCCATTGTGCTTTCATTGTGCAGTATTTGAATCTGGTGTGTAGGAATCTCTTTAATATCAAATAGGTCAAATGGCAGTCTCTCTTCTGACACTGAATTTCTTATGTTGCAGAGTTTTCTTTCTCTCATCAGCAAAATGGTGATATTATTGTCTTATGGGGTTGTTTTAAGGACTAATTGAATTATAAATGATACTATTAGTACAGATTCAATATATAGTAAATTTTGAATAAATATTACTTCTCTTCACTGCCCCTAGACCCCTCAAAACAAACAAAAAAAACCACTAAGCTATGAAACCTGCACCAGTTTTTTTCACCTGGGTTACACATATTTTACTCAATTTCTACCCTGATTCATTACATTCCAGTACTCATGGCTTTTCATAATTAAAGACCATAAAAGATACTAAACGATAGATTGCCCACGGGAGCCAAGAATTGGTGCACTACAGTGCTATAGGACGATACTGTAGGATTTAACTCAAAGAACTTCAGTTCAAGTCCTGACTTAGAACTTAATAGCTGTGACCCTCTGTTTTCTCATTTGCAAAATAAAGATGAAAGTAACTCTCCATGGAGGTGGTACAATCTCTTGGTTAAGATTATGGATTTTGGAACTGAATTTTTTGGTTAAAATCCTGGTACCTCCACCTCCTAGATGTATGGTCTTCAGCATATATTTTAAACTCTCTGCAAAAATTTTCTTCTCTGTCAAACAAAAATTATAACAGTACCTTCCTCATAAATATTATCATTGAAGGTTAAATAAGATAATATGCAGAAAGTCTTTAAAACAATGTGCCTATAGCCATTGCTAGACAAGTATTCGCTCTTTTAATTACTTTTTCCTATTATAAAACCATTACACCATTTTCAAGATTAAACACACAATACTCATTATGGTATATTTTTGATGCAAAGGGTAGCCTAGGATCATTAATGTGGGATGTCATTCATTTTATTATATACCTCATCTCATAAATATTACATAAATTTACTTGGAGCTCAGATATTTAGGGGTTTGGGGTACAGACAAGAAAAAAATTGTTGATCAAATAGTCACATTGAAACAAATTATTGCCCTAAACTTTTGAGATCAAACATCACATAAGTTATTAGGAACTTTTTGAGCAGAAAATATTTCCATTAATTTTCTGACAATAGAATAAAAAATAATAAATATGTCAAATAATTATTAAATGACTAGGTCATATTGTAATAAAAAGGCAAAGTATGAATTTCCTTTTTAAAAAACTTTATAGATTTTGAAAAACATTTTGACAAAATTAAAAATTATTTTTTTCAATAACACTGTTTCATTGATATATAAAGTTAGCACATAATTTCAATTCCCTTTATGCTTTACATAGGGTGGGAGAAACAACAATTTTCAAAAATTTTAATAATTAATAAATATAAAATATGCTAAGACAAAGTGTGAACAATTAGACAAAAATACATGGATAAATAAAAACTTTAGTTTTTAGTCATTTTTCTAAACTATAGAGAGATGTCACTTAATCTTTATTAAACTTTAAACTTTTAGGGCAGAGAGAAAACAGTATAATCATAACTGTGACCTTTCTGACATAGAGATAGTCTAATTTGCAATTCATATAACCAGCATAATTTTACTTGTCTTTTTATAAACTTATTTAAATGTGAGTATACATGCCTGGCATGGTCCTAATTGTAACTGATATTAGACAAAAAAATCAACTAAGGATGATAATGAACCAAATTATTAGGTATCAGAGGGTTATGCATAAATCATGACTTTGACACTGACTCCTGATGGAGAACTGTAGAACTATATTCTCAAACCCCAAATCTTCCCTTTGGAGTTGGATCTGTGGGTAATAATACTTTACTGCTCACATCCCTCCTCTTCACTGAAGAATCCAAACACTTAGGGAAATATTCTGATTCCAAATCCTTAGTAATTATCAGTTATGCCATATTAAAGTCCTTCAATAATTTTTGTAGGACCATCCTTTCTAGGACTTCTTATAACTTCTAGGATGAAAAAGTTATAGAAGTACAAGTCTAATTTAAAGGATACCACTATTCTCTTTGATGTAAGCAAAGGCAATTAAAAGGACTATGTATTCACTATATATATTCTGTATGTACACTATATATTCTTATTAAACCTTAGAAGTTTTAATTTTTCATGCAATATGATTGCATCTTATTATTTATTACTGATAATCATCTACAGAGCTCTTGTCTCTTCCTGCATATATCCTGGCAATAGGACAATACAAATGACTGCTTAGCACTGAGGATCACCTTACTGGCTTTCTGTTAAATAGTTCTCCAGGCTTCCTTATTATGGCATTTTACATCATACCATGTCGAAACAGAATTATAGCTCTTAGACAATATTCCTTTCTCCTCAGCATTTTCCAAAAGTTATTCCATAAAATCCTAACTTCATAATGACCATAGAAATAGTTTATAGGGTAAAAAAAAAATCATCACATTACTGTCCGCTCTATCCCAATTTTATATAGTAATATTTCAAAGACTCTGAAAGGTGAAGTAGAAAGGAAAGTTTTAATTATCTTTCAGCAATATTATCCATTTTATTAGGAATGGCTATTTTATCAATATTTTACAAGCTTTATTAGACCACACATTGGGAAATGTTTATTTACCTGTTGCAGTTTACTTAATAATGTACATCTTTTTAGATATGTGCTTATTTCTTTAGAAACATTCTAGCTTTATGTTTTCCAAGTCTTTGCCTTATTCATTAGTTTCATCTCTCAAATCACTTATTAGTTACACTCATGTTTTATGAATTTGACATTTCAATGACAGAACACATATACAAAGGTGGTCCTCTAAGATTATAAAACTGTATTTTACTGTACCTTTTCTATGTTTAGATATGTTTAGCTGCACAAATACCATGGTGTTACAATTGCCTACAGTATTCAGTACAGTCACATGCTGTATGGGATTGTAGCCTAGAAGCAATAGGCTATACCACATAGCCTAGGTGTGTAGTAGGCTGTAGCATCTAGGTTTGCATAAGTGCACTGTGAAGTTCTCACAACAACAAAATCACCTTAGGGTGCATTTCTCACAATGTATCCCTGTTGTTAAGAGGCACATGATTGCATAGCCATTCATTGATTTAGCAATTATTTCTTGACAACTGTGAGTCAGGTTCCCTTCTAGACATGAAGGATACATACACTAGAGATAAAATGTAAAAATCTCTCTCCTGTACATTCATCTTTCTACAAGGATCGGGAAAGCAATAAGCAAAAATTAATAATTTAATATACAATATATTAGATGATAATTGCTGTGAGGTAAAATAAAATACAACGGGGGCCAAGAAGTGTGAAGATGGTTTTGATTTTAAATAATGTGGTAAACACTGAGGAAACAGAGAGGTGAGGGACTGATTTATGTTGGTGTGAGAGATGAATGTCACGGGGGCAGAGGGAACAGAAGGTATAGATGCCTGGAGTCAGGTATATGCCTGGTCCATTCAAAGAATAGCAAGGAGGCCAGAAAGCTAGAAAGCACTGAGCAAGGCGGAAGAAAAAATATTAAGGATCTTATAGGCCAATGCAAGGATGTAGGTTTTTACTCTTCATGATTTGAAAAGCCACAAGAGGGTTGCAGGCATAGGAGCTAGAAGATCTGACTTAATTTTAGTAGAATCATGTTGACTGCTGTATTGAGACTTGGTTGAAAGTGGTAGGGAGTGGGGGAGGAGAAGTGGAGAGACCACTTCAGAAAGTATTTTATACAGCAAGGAGTGATGAAACTTCGGATATTTTTATTGTATTTCTGAATATCATCTTTTTTTATTTTCAACATTTTTGCCATCCTGCTATTTTTATTCATAGCATTTTATTGCCATTCCTTAATTAATAATTTAAGTAAATATAATTGAGGGTCTAAATAAATAAATAAAATACCATATGAGACATATTAACATCTAATTATATTAATAGATACTATACTAAGAATGAAACCTTTGAAGATTTTATAGTCTTCAAAGAGATAGACAATTTACCTCTATGATATATTATAAGAAATGTTCTAGTTAAGATTCAGGATCTGAAGTCTGCATAGAAGGGGGGAGGGTGAAAGAAAGTATGCACCGACAATGAGACGTTATTGCTGAGTCTCAAAATGTTGTGAGATTTTCAAGAAAATAAGAAGGATGGGCAAGATTCCAGGTAGAGAAAAGAGTGTATGCAATGGTTTTTGGAGGCATGAAAGGCATATAGCAATTCGGGAAGAGCAGGTGCCTTGACATGGCCAGGGTTCAGGAAAAGTACAAAAGGTGCAAAGAGGATGCACTGAGATCAGCTGGAGCCATGAAGAAGACCACACGTGCATGATCAAGAGCTTTCACAAGCCCCTGTAAGTGATGGGACTCATTAAAGGATTTTAACTAATATTTAAAAAAGTGTCTGTTTAGAACAAATAGTATTGATAGCACTTTGGAGGTTAAAGTGGCCATAGATAAACTGAGTCACTAAGTTGTTGTAGTATCTCAGACGAGAATTTCTTGGAGATTAAATGCAAGCAAGGGAAGTGGGTATCTGGAGGGAGGGATGAGTTTATATTACTTACGATAAGAAGCAGAAGGAGCCTGATTCAGTGACTGCATGTAAGGGTAGGAGAGAGATAAATCTAGACAATTACCAGGTCTTAGTGAGAAGTAGAACAAAGGGAAAAAACTGCTGTGTGAGTGTATTCACATGCGCATGTTCTGTAAATGGGACTGTAGTATAAAAAAGATAGGTTCAATTTTGTAAAAATCTGAACTTTAGCCTATAGTACATGCAGAAAAAATAAAACAAAATTCAAGTCTAGAACTCAAATAAAAAATTCTTGCTAGGGGTTTAGAATGTGACACCTTCAGCATATAAATGATATCTGAAACCTTCAGAATAGAGTAAAACCCTCAAAAGAGCATTTAAAGTGATATAAGAAAAAAGTAAATGATTATAAAATCCAGGTGGAAATACTGATTGAGGAGTGGTAGAGGAATAAAATGCCAGAAATACGTTAAGAAGGAGTACTACGGAGGAAGAAGAACAAGCAGAGAGTTGTGTAACAAGACCAAGGGAGGCTTGTGGTCCCAAAATTTAAAAAAAAAATATAGTATCAAATATTTCAAAAAATTCAAAAAAAAATGAAAATGTAAAAAAATGGCCACAGAGTTTTGAAATTAGAGGTCATTGTCACTTGAGAGATCAGTGATATAATTGCACATTTCATTATGGATACTATTTTTGAAATAAGTATATCAGTTTATAGTTGCTGATCATTTAATGGCAGTTATGAGATTATTTACAAGCCTGACCACCTTTGAAAAGTCTTAATAATTACAGTCTCAAGAATTTAAACTGCCATAGCCTTCAGAAGTTTTGTTACATTGGGCTATTATCACTCAAAGGTATATTTAAAGTTTTTTTTGAAAATTGAGTTGGTCCTCAAGTGAATTCTACATGGTACATTGCTGTTGGTAGTTTGAATGGTTCTTTTCTAGTTATGTATAGGCAATGTGATGTAGTTAAAATATCCTTAATTTTTATTTTATAAATGTAGAAAACTCTTCTTAAAAAGTATATGTAGATTTAAATAAAGCATGTCTGCAACAACCTGACCCAGTGTGAAGTTATGTACAGTACAAGTTCAGTCACCTTCTGCAAATTGTCCATTCTCTTACTCCAACCTCTAACCTCCAGTCCATAGCTAACACCATGGACAAATGGCTGTTTTTCCCTACAAATCTTCCTTTAAGTCCATATTTCTTAACACTGTCCGTTAGGATTTTCTGAGATGATAGAAATATCCTATTCTGGGTTGTACAATGCAAGAGGCATTAGCCGCATGTGGCTATTGAGCTCTTGAAATGTGGCTCGTGTGGCATTTTTAAATTTTATTTAATTTGAAATTGAATGACTGCATGTGACTACCAATGATTAATTCATTAAATTTTGAGTAATTATTATATATTAGGCACTGTTATATGAAATGTAAATTTAATAACCTGTTTAATTCTCACAACAAATATATCAGATGGGTACTATTATTATTATTTCCATTTTAGAGATGAGGACATGGGAATAAGATATTAAATAAATGATTTAATAACAGCACTGATGAATTCTATGTCGTATATTCTGTACTTACTAGTACCGGTCATTAAGTTAAGTAGTAGTCACTAGTCTAGTGTAAGTACTGGTTGCTTAAATTGGTCCTGGTCAGTACTGGTAAGATCCACTAGAGTGTGTTATGTTATTATCCCCAATTTTCAAATTCAAAAACAGTCATGAACAAGTTAAGTAACTTGAATAAGGTCATAATCAGTAAGTAGTAGGGCCCAGATAGGAGAACAGCCCAGCTGACCTCAAAACTTACTTTCTTCACTAGTCACATATTAACAAACTCCTGATAAGAAGCAAAAGGAGAGTTGTTATTCTAACTGGGTCAAATAACCATGAATATGTTTTCTTGGGCCTCTTTCCATCATTTCCCCAACCCCAATAACAACAAAAAGAAGCTTGACTTTAAGAAAGCTTCCCTCTACTCCCCATTCCCCTTCCCACCAACAAAGAGAAATCTCCAACCTCTTAATAATTTCCACAAATAATCTCACCATTTTATTTTATTATTTTTTTTGAGACAGAGTCTCACTCTGTTGCCCGGACTAGAGTGAGTGCCATGGTGTCACCTTAGCTCACAGCAACCTCAAACTCCTGGGCTCAAGCGATCCTCCTGCCTCAGCCTCCCGAGTAGCTGGGACAACAGACATGCGCCACCATGCCTGGCTAATTTTTTCCATATATGTTTAGTTGTCCAGCTAGTTTCTTTCCATTTTTAGTAGAGATGGGATCTCGCTCTTGCTCAGGCTGGTCTCGAACTCCTGACCTCAAGGAGGTCCTCCCGCCTTGGCCTCCCAGAGTGCTAGGATTACAGGTGTGAGCCACTGCGCCCAGCCATAATCTCACCATTTTAAGGAGTGTCTCCATTTACACAAGAACAGAACAGTAGAGGAGCGGAAGAAAGTCTGTTCTGAATGAGAGCTCCATTGCTGGAGTCCTGGCAGCCCTTAGTGTGGCTTTGCCCCACCTGTTTCTCCTTTGTTTATCACCACACCTGCCTTCGGCTGACAGAGGAGATTAATTCTACTTCTAGAAGAAATGTTTCCTCTCTACCCTGAGAAGGAAAATGTTTCATAATCTTTCTACAGGAAATTTGGCCATATTACTCCACTGACGTTCTTAGACTTCCTGACTAAATATCGCTCAAATCGTAACTTTTGGCAGAGCCGTGTGTTACAGACTTGATATTTTAATATGAGCTTTTCTTCAATAACTTAATAGATGACATTTTACAAATGAAAAAAATGATTTTTTTGCCTTCACACACTAATCTTGAATCACTGAAAATCTATAATTATATCAATTAAAATCTAAATGTATTGCCTTAAAAACACAATATACTGTGATTAGTTGTCATAACTACAAAATTTACTGAGTTCAAATTGTGATTTATTGGAGCTGAACTCATTTCTTAACTGAATCATTTTTTTTTTTAAATTGATTGATTGGCCATATTGTTATTTGGGCTCTGACAGAGCATGGAGGAATATTGTGCATGAGACATTAATCAGGAAATTATGCATTGATTTCACAACTGGACTTTACTTTGTAATATTGTATTAGCTCTTAACATGCAAATTATTTTAGGTAATTACCTAATTTTTCAGTGGCCATTTGATGGATAGAAGTTTCATGCAGATTCTTCTGTGTAATTTAAAATCTGTGATTTGTTTCTTTGCTTGTTCATAAAAATCCCAGTTTGAATTGTCATACATCAGACTCATGAGGCCAGTTATAGAAAATCCTAGTTTTAGAAGCTCATTTGCCGAGTTCTTTTTAACCCTAATTGAAGCTGGCAATTTGAGTGTTACGAAATATATATATACATATATATATATATATATATATATATATATATATAGCCTTTTCCCACACCTAAAACTGTGCCCAGGATTTGTGTTTTTGTATTGTTTGAAGTAAATGCTGAGAGACCTTCTAGCTCATGGATAGATCACAGTGCATTAAAACAGGATTCACTGTCTTCCTAGCTATTTTCTTCTTAAAAAAGTACAGCTTTAAATACTAACTAAAAATTACATATTGTAAATGGATGTCTGTATTCTCCAGTTTTAATATTAAATAATTCAGCTCATATTCAAACAGAATAGCTTCAATTAATATTGTAATATAACAAATAAAAATAAGTAGGCTATTATATGTGTCATAGCCATAGTTGTCAAAGCATATGTAATGTATTAGCAGACCTCTGATCCAGAGTTTTATTAGATATATTCATATATGTGAACTGCCCAGAACATTTAGATCATTCTTTCCCCATATTTTTCAACCTAGCATGTCATATAATCATGAATATTTGTTGTGATCTTGTCTATTCAGAAACCTGCTGCTGTAAAATAGCTTCCCCATAAATGTCATGTAATATAAAATTGAATGCCTATATTTAAATAGATTTTAACAGATAATAAAACTCTTGAGATTAAAATGGTTTCATTCAGGGAGGCAGACAATTCTTTCCAC
>CM052447.1:10634770-10658566 GCA_028533085.1 Varecia variegata | reverse complement strand
CAAATAGCCTAGGTGTGTAGTAGGATATACCATTGAGATTTGTGTAAGTACACTCTATGATGTTTGCACAAGGACAAAACTGCCTAACAACATATTTCTCAGGATATTTCCCCCTTGTTAAGTGACACATGACTGTCCTTTCCTCTTCTTTGATTTTTTTCATCAGTGTTTGTTATTTTTCTGCACACAGATTCTACACATAGTGCATTAGATTTATACCTAAATATTTCATTTTGGGGTGCTATTTAATTTTTAGTTTTTAAAAATTAATTTCAAATTTCAATTATTTATTGCTGGGGTAAAAAAAAGCAATAGATTTTTGTACATTGACCTTATGTCCTGTGACTTTGCTATATTCCCTTATTAATTCCTAGAGGGTTTTTTTTTAATTGATTATTTGGGATTTTCTATTGAGAAAAATCATGTCATCTGCAAATAAAGAGAGTTGGGTTTCTTCCTTTCTAAAATGTATACACTTTATTTCTTTTTTTTTTCTCTTATTGCAGTAGAGCTTCTAGTATAGCATTGAATAGAAGTGATAATAGAGGATATCTTGCGTGTTTCTAATCAGAGGGGGAAAACATCCAGTCTCTTACAATTAAATATTATCAGACTCCAATAAAATATTTGGACACTGATTCTCTCATGGGATTTCCTGGTTAGCAAGATTTCACATGTGTTGCCACAACTCATTACTTGATTGAATTAAGCACATCCTGTGTGACTCCAGTGAGAGAATACTCATGAAATCTCACAGCTGGTTTCCCCTATATTTCACCCCATACACCTTTCTCTTTGATGCTTATAGATGGTATCCTTTCACTGTAATAAATCATAGCCATGAATATGATTGTATGTTGTGTCCCATGCGTCCTCTAGTAAATCATCAAAACTAGGGAGGGACTTGGGGACCCTTTCTGTTTCTATTTTCTTCAAGAGATTTTGGGGAATTAGCATGATTACTAACTTAAATGTTTGGTAGAATTCACCAGATAAACCATCTAAGCCTAGTACTTTTTTTGGAAGGTTATTAGTTACTGATTCAATTCCTTTAGTAGATATAGAAGTATTTAGATTGTTGATTTCTCCTTGGATGAACTTTGGTTGTCTATGTCTTTCAAAGAACTGGTTCATTTTCTCATATATTTTTGAATATTTTTTCTGGGTATACCATTCCATTTTAACATTTTTGTTTCTTTCTTTCAATACTTTAATGATTCACTCCATTGTCTTCTGACTTACCGAGTTTCTAATGAAAAGTCTGTTGTAATTACTCTTTTTTTCTCTGTATATGTCTCTCTTCCCCCATCTGCCTATAAGATTTTCTCTTTATTTTTGGTTTATAGCATTAAAAATATAAGGTCTAGTTTAAAAAAATATTTATCTGTTTGTGTTCTCTAAGCTTCTTAGTTCTGTGGCTTAATATTTGTCATTAATTTGGAAAATTATCAGCTATTGTTCTTCATATATTTCTGTCTCATTCTCTTTTTTATTCTTCTGCAACTTTTATTAAGCATTTGTTAGACTGTTTGCTGTTGTTCCATAGGCACTGTATGTTCTATTGTTTTCTCCTCCTCCTCCTCCTTCAGCGCCTCCTCCTCCCCCCACTCCCCCCTTTCTCTTTGTGTTTCAATTTGGGTGGTTTTTATTTACCTATATTCAAGTTCACTGATTTTTTTCCATGGCTGTCTTGAGTCTACTAATGAGCGCTAAGGTATTCTTTATCTCTCATACTGTGTTTTTCACTATGAGCTTTTCCATTTAACTCATCCTTATGATTTCTGAATTTAATAAACTTTCCTGAATTTACTCATTTAATTTTGAAGATTGTCAAGTTTTTCCATTAGAACCTTTAACTTTAATAATCATAGTTATTTTATATGGTTTGTAGGATAGTTCCAATATTTGGGCCATATTTGAATCTGGTCTATTGTTTGCTTTGTCACTTGCCTGTGTGCGCGTGTGTGTGTGTGTGTGTGTGTGTGTGTTCACTCCATATTTATTATAATTTTGTTGTTATTCTTGTTAAATGCCAGAAAACTTGTGCAAGGCAGTAAGTAGAGACTGGGGTAAATAGTCATTTTATCTCTGATAATGGTGTGTCTTTCCTTCTGTTGGGCCTTTAGTGTGGGGAATTGATTTATCCTACTCTGGAATTGGGTTAGGCTTGAGGTTTGTTGCTGCTATGATTACTGTCATTGTACCACGGGTTTGAAGCACTTCTAGTGATACTTTATGCTAGGCTGGAGGCTAGTTTACCAGTTGTTTCTCAACATCTCTCTCACCCTCAGTTTTAGGTCTTATTTACAACACAGGTATTTACAACACAGAGGGTCTGTCTCCATGTTCTAGCAACTCTGTCAGCAGTATTACACTATTACTTGTTATTCGGTATTGGGTAGGCTAGTTGTGGGCAGGTGACAGAGTAAGTTCTCTGTTGTTCTGATTTAGCTTCAGTCTTGGGCATACACTGTGCCCTGGGACTTGGGGATCTGGTCTTCCCAGTGTTCCTGCCTTTCTCCCAGCTGTTTATCTGGGCCTGACATCTGCCCCTGCCTCTGCCTCAGGACTAGAGAAATTTTCCTCTTTCCTTCTCCTAGCTGCAATGGGTTATTACCAGTGCCCTAAGATAACCAGTATTTTTGCCCCTTCTTCCACAAATTAAGATTTCTGTTCTGTATGGGAGATAGGGCAGGTGGATCCAGGTGGAGATTTGTGCCCTACTCTGGTGGCCATCATTCCCGTCTCCCAGGCCTGCACCATGAGGACTGCTTTCTCAGGACCCTCCCTAATTATTTTTGTGAGTATTTATTGATACCCTGGGGGGAAAAGTCACAAAAGAGTAGGAACCCTCCCTAAGTCTTTGGCATTGTATTCTCTACTTAGGCTACCATAACACAATACCACAAATCGAATGGCTTACACAACAGAAATTTGTTTTCTCGTAGTTCTGGAGACTAGAAGTCTAGGATCAAGGTGTCAACAAGGTTGGGTTCTGGTGAAGCCTCTTTTCTTGGCTTGTTGACAGCCACTTTTTCACTCTGTCCTCGCATGACCTTTCCATTGTGCATGTGCACAGAGAGAGAGTGAGCTCAAATGTCTTTCCCCCTTTTATAAGAACACCAGTCCCTTTGGACCATAGCTCTGATGTCCTGACCTCATCTAACCCTAATTACCTCCCAAAGGGCCCTTCTCCAAATACCATCACATTGGAGGTTAGGGCTTCAACAAATGAATTGATAGGGAGACACAATTCAGTCCATAATACCACCCCCATCCCCCAGAGCTT
This sequence comes from Varecia variegata, assembly GCA_028533085.1. Lineage (NCBI taxonomy): Eukaryota > Metazoa > Chordata > Mammalia > Primates > Lemuridae > Varecia > Varecia variegata. The sequence goes on along the minus strand of CM052447.1, from coordinate 10,655,277 downwards.
CACACCCTTTTGCTAGCACACATTTTGCTTCCTTCAGTTTATTAACTATGCCAGTTCTGACCAGTGTTCTGCTGCTTCTATTACAGGAAAACAGGTACTCATGTTCCACTCTCTCCCTACAGGTATCTATCTGTTTATATTTTGGAGCAGTTGGTAGATATCAGCTCTCTGTTAGGTTTAAGAAAAGTTGCAACTTTTCAGTTTTTTTTTTCTCCCTCCGTCCCTCCCTCCCTCTCTTCCTTCCTTCCTCTCTCTCTCTTTTCCTTTTTTTAATTTATGGATGAGGGCCACACTCTTTCCAGCTCTCTAGGTCTCCTAGTGGACACCAATAATTTCTCTTTTGGGAGTTAAATTCCAGGTATTTTTAGTTCCATTGGAGTGGAGTAATTCTGTGGTACTCTCAAGTGAGTCCTAACTTAGTGCAGTAATAGAGTTATACGAGTTTCAAAACTACTCATTACACTGCTCACATGAGATAGACATAGTCTCAGCAGAGCTCTGAGTTTATTCTGTGGCTGACACTGTTCATGTGTTGTTTTACTTAATCCTCATAGCAAACATATGAAGTAGCCAACAGGAAAATGAGGCTTAGAGTGACTAAGAAGTTTGCCCAGAGTTACACATCTAGCAAATAGCATGAGTAAGATTTGAACCAAAGCAGCTTAACTTCAGAGCCTACATGCTTAATCACTGAACTCCTCTGTCTCCTGAGAAATGGAAGTAACCTTCAAAGAGTTACATGCTGGTGAATGAAAAATAAAACCCATCATTTACTTTCTGAATCACTTCGCCACACTTTCAGAAGGAGACTGGGGATTATTTTTGTCAGTTTTACAAACTCAGAGAAAGATGCCTCTGTGAAAGTTTTGAAATAACTATTTGTTTATCTTTGTGCTGGCCCAGCTAAAACAACTATTATTGTTTTGATGTACTTAAGTAGGACATGCGTGTTGATCTAAAATATACCCTTTAGGCAGGGCATAGTGGCTCACACCTGTAATCTCAGAACTTTGGGAGGCTGAAGCTACTACAGGATCTCTTGAGGCCAGGAGCTCAAGACAAGCCTGGGCAACATAGCAAGATCACATCTCTACAAAAAAAAAAAAATTAGCTGAGCATGGTGGAGCATGCCTGTAGTCCCAGCTACTTGGGAGGCTGAGGTAGGAGGATTGCTTGAGCCCAGGAGTTTGAGGCTTCAATGAGCTATGATCTTCCTGCTGCACTCCAGCCTGGGTGACAGAGTGAGACCTCGTACCCCTAGAAATAAATAAGTAAATAAATAAAATATAAAAAATAAAAAGTAAAATAAAATCTATCTTTAGTCAGATCAGTTCTTACATCTGAGCTAGCTAGTCAGCTTTTCATTTTGTGGTGAATGACTTTTACACAATTAATTACTAATGAGAGTCTCAATTGTGTAGAAAAATATTTAGAATAAAACATAAAAATTTTAATGAGTAAAAGTGACCAATGTTTGACCTCTTTTCATAGACTCTTAATTGAACAATAAGTAGTTATCCTAAAATAATTATGGACTCCAATTGGAATGTGGTTGAGATGATAATTGCTATATTAGGCTGATTGATTAAGGTTGTGAAAAGTTATTAGTGTGAGGGTGAAGGGTCACAAATTTACGTTGTCCTTAGTTTAATTTGAATTCTGTCAATAAAAGGAAAAATAATTGTGGTACTCATATTTTATAAAAAATCATTCTCTCTTCCAATTAATGCCTTTGTCATTCTCTAAGCAATTAATCCAAAAATAAATTATTGCCTACAACCATCAGAGAAAGCATTGTCTTATAACATTTTCTAGGTTTTTTTTTTCCTAGTAAGTGTATTGACATAAACTACCACCAACTAAATGCAAAGAAATTTAAGGCTGAGGAGGATAATTTTCACATAATTACTTATCCAAACTTTATAAAAAGTTGGGAAGGAAGAAATTAATACTTATTCATTCATTGCCTGTTACACCCTATGGAATGTTCTAGGTATTTTAACATAGGTTATTTTATTTTGCTTTAAGAAAATTTGATAAGACAAATACTGTTATTTTTGTTTCATAGATAAAGGAACAGAATCTCATGAGAGGCTACAAATCTTTGCCAAGTTCACACAGAATTTGAAGGGGTAGTGAACATGGTTTCATCTACTTTGCTTCACACCCATTCACTAGAAAAACTGCAGTCTACTCAAAATATATTCTAAATATATTTTAAATTATTGCCCTAATTCTAAAAACCTGTTAATTTCTTCAAGAGTCCCAATTAGTACATCAAATAGTTATTGTATAGAGCACAATATGGTACAAAATTATTCAGAGAACCAGTAGGTTTAATAATTTTTCAAATGTCTAAGTAACAGGGTGGTTACTCTGTTATCCTTTACTCTCTCTTGGCAAAACTATTAGCTGTGTAAATGTGTGACATTCATGACTGGAGGTGTTAATAAGGCCTCTTTGGAGATTTCAACAATAATTAGCAGTAATTACCCAGCAAAATATCACGAAACAAAAGTAAAAAGAAAAAAAAAATTGTAGTGAGGGGGAAAAAAGGGAAGATAATAAAAATACAAATGGAGATAGAGCCAGGCAGACCTATTTTCAAATTCTGCCTCCAACACTTACCAACCATATGACCTTGAGCAACCAGCTTAACCTCTGAGCTCACTTTTCTAAGTTGTCAAAACGAGATAATAATGTCTGCCTTGTAAAGTTATTGAAACACTCAATTATGCAAAGATGTTGAGCAAAGATTCAGCACCAGATGAAGACTCAATAGCTGTTAGTTTCTTCTTTTCCTTCTTCTTTTCCTTCTCTTGTGTTAATGCCTACTAATCAGCATCATTCCTAAAATTGTTCTAGAAAGTGGCCCCAGGCATGTGGCTGTGCTTTAAACCATACCCAAAAATAAACCTGGACTCAAGGGAGATGCCATTTGATGTGGTAATAGTTGAAGCTGCCGATGGTGTCTTAATTTATACTGAAGTGGAAATACAGAAATCCCTTAGGATGATGACTCTTCAAGGTTTTCAGAAAGCATTATTCTCCATAGGAAGGGAGAATTGCTTTACATTCTTCCTTTTTAATGTGTCTCATTACACCTTTCAAATGTATACATTTCATTACACGCTTCCATTAAAGCATCTCATTATAACTTTCAAATATGTGCATCTCATTACATCTCCTTTAAGCATCTTTACATATTCTCCATTTGTGGATTTCATTAAAGCATTTCCCTTGTATATCTCATTACTAAACTACTTTCATGTATGTTGTTATAACCTATATTTCTCATTACATTACTTAAACATGCACATCTCATTACACCTTTATATTTATGCATCTCATTACACTCCTCAAAAATGTGTATCATATTACATCTTTCTCCTTTGCATATCATTACGTTTGTCCAATTATGCATCTCATTATACCTTTCATTTATGCATTTTATTATACCTTTCCTTTTATCCATGTCATTATACTCCTTAAACCCAAGCATCTAAGTAAACCTCTCCTCTGCCATTGTATACACCTCACAGACATTATCTTCATTTTTCCACATGTCACTTTTCTGGTATCCCTTAAAAATATGAGTCTTGGTCTGAGGGACTGATTGAACCACTCTTCTTGAATATACATATCTCATTACATATTTACCATGTTTTAGAAGATATCCCTTTTAAGCTTAAAACTATTCTTTTTCTTTTTCTATTAAAACCTTTCAAGAAAAAGGGACTCATGCTTTTCTTGAGAGCGTCAAGTAATATATCTCATCACAGACTTCAAATAGCAGCATCTCCTTTATTATGACATCCTTGCAGCCCATGTTTTAAGTTTTCTAGTATTCTTTTCAAATATGTGCATCTCATTCCTGTCTCTTGGATAGGCACTGTTAGTCAGCCTTGATCAATTATGTTTCTTTTCCTACCTTAAATCATCTCTGTCTTAGATGGTTGGGGTTATATATAGTATCATCTGATCATAATCTTCAGCCATAAATGAAATTTTCCCTGTTGTTTTTTCTTCTCTAGGATATTACTTTTCCACCATACAAATATCCTCTCTCCCTGAGGCAATAGATGTCTTTGGAATAAATTAAGGAGTCAAATATAGCCAAATGGTCTATGTGTTACTTTACATAAATTGTAGTTTATTATCAGCACTTTTGTTGTGGTGCTATCCAAAAGCATAAAATTTTTGAAGCTTCACTATTCTCTATTCTTTAATGGTACTTTTATTTTTTAGCGATAATGAAATAAACTGTGTTTGGGGCATTTTTTATATGGACATTTTTATTATTAAGATTGTATCAACAAGAAATCCTTGATAATCTAAACAATGTATCCAAGATTCTGTAAATTTGAATGTAAATTCGGATACTTTCCAAGTATAGTTACTTGAGAACATTCATAGGATATTGATGCATTCAGTCCAGATATGAATCTGTCACCAAAAGAACATGGTTGGATTGGAGTGGCCAGATTGGTTGCAAGACACAGTTGTCTCTTTTACTATGTGAAAATTGGAAAAAATTCCTTAATTTCTTTGAGTCCCTTTACTGTGGCATCAAGATAACTCATACAAGTATAGCCCATAAATGAGGTTGAAAGCATATATGTATATATTCCTATAAAACAGAGATAATTTTTTGATAAATTTACTTTTTAAGGTGATTTGTGACTTTCTTTATTTCTTTTTCATTAAGTCATCTTTTTTCATTCCACAAGAATGTTTGAGCTCCTACTTTGTGCCAGATACTGTTCCAGTTTCCAGTAATACAGCAATGGACAATATTTCTAATGGAAATATATTTTTATATATTTTGTTTAAAAAATAAAATATATTTTTATTATCTATTTATATAAACAGATAATAAATCAACATGTGAAAAGGATGAAAAAAATTCAGATAGTGAGAAATGTAACAAAGAAAGCTAAGAATCAAATGGTACATTGAGCATACAAAGACAAACAACGAAAGGTATCTGTTCTTACCGCAGGCCTGAAGGGGCAAAAGAAGGGGATATGGTGTTGCAGGAACTGGGTGAAAGCTGGGAGTATAGAAAACAGGCTGTCAGATAGAAGCTGTGGCTAAAGAGTTATGAAGCCATTGTCAGAACTATTGAGCTGAAGAAGGAGGAAATAAAGGGAAAAATACCCCCAGTTCTTGCTGCCCCTTCTCTGCTCTCTTGCTAACATTCCGCCGTTGTCTGAGTCCGGCAGGATGAAAGAGAGAAGATACATGCTGTAGATGCCACCCCACTCCAAGGCCCTAAACAGAATAGAGATAAGTAGTCTGCATGGGAAGAGAACACAAAGACCAGACAGTACATCTTCTCTGTCCCCTCTTTTTGATTTTGCCATGCCTAACTCATCACGTTACTTTCATTCACATCACTTTATTATTTTGTTCATAAAGCAAATTACTGTATGAAACGTACCATTATTTGTGAACTTTTTAAAATCTCTACTTCCTAATAGAATGTAAGTTCCCTGAGGCTGGGATCATGTTGATGTTTTTCTCTGATGTATTCATATGTCTGGTTCTAAGTTGCTGCTTCATAGGAACAAATTGCAAGTGAGGATGCAGGCCAGAAACCACCACGCCCCAGTAAGCAATCGTTCTGAGAATACTAGAAACTAGTGTGAGAGGCACTGCATGATGCACCAAATTAACAAGGACCAGCATGAGACTCGTATGGTTGAAAACTGAAATCAGGATAGCAGAGGAACGAGAAGAAATACTAAGAATGTGATTCTATCCGCTGTGGTCAGAGAGATAATGAGGGATTGCCAGGTGGAGAATAACAGACCTATATGACAAATAAAGCCAACAACAACAACTAAAGCACATAAGTTATATTTAAATGTTTAAGTAGTTGTGCCTCAATTTACACTCAAATCTGAAGAATCCTGTACATCATTTAGAATGCATCCGATTATATGTTCGTAGAATCTTGGCCATATGGTCAGTATTTGTTTCTTAGGATTGCTGTAAAAATCATCACAAACTTGGTGGTTTAAAACAACAGAAATTTTTTGTCTCCTAGTTTCTGGAGTCTAGAAGTCTGAACTCAAGTTCCAGCAGGGTCCTATTCCTTCTAAAGGTTCTTTCTACGGAAGAATTAACACTTCCTGCCCTCTGTTTAGCTTCTGGTGACTCTCAGGGATCCTTCACACTCTGGCTTGCAGCTGCGTCACTCCAGTCTCTGCAGCCAACTTTACATTGTTTCTTTCCCTGTATGTGTCTCTGTGTCATCTCCTCTTATAGAGGTACTAATCATTGGCTTTGGGGCCCACTGTAGGCCAGTATGACTCCATCTTAATCTAACTAATATCAGCAAAGATCCTGTTTCCAAATAAGGTCATCTTCAGAGGTGCTGGGCGGATATAAATCTTGCAGAGACATTATTCAACCAATTACATGGTCCATGTAATAAACACCCCAAGATAGTTAACACTAAAAGATTTTTTTTTAATCAAAGAATGTATGTAATTCTCAAAATCTCAATTGAAGAAATTTTTCCTTTACTATGACCCAAAAAAATGCCTAAATCAATGAGCTCAACTGACATCTCTGCTCCCCTATTCTCTCTAAATCCATTGCATGAGTCACCTGACAAAGAAAGGTTGCACCAGTGGAGTAGCAAGAGATGTTACTGGCAAAGCCAAAAGAGTGTACTGTACCCTGGCCTACCTGGCCGTGCCTGTCTTCCCCAACATAAGCTCTAATATCATCTCATACATCTCCCTTCCCTATTGTGTCTAGCCACAGTGATCTATTTATCCCATCTCTTAAATAAACTCAGGATCTTCCCCTCTTCCGATTCTTTGCACTCTACTGGGAAAGGCTTTCTCCATATTTTACTATGGCTGACTCTGTCTCACTGCTCCTGATTCAGTTCAGTGGGCACCATATTAGAGACATCTCATAAGCACCTACTTATCTAATGGATCTCCCAACACTACACTCTGGCACTCCCTCTCACAATATGTTGTTTGGTTCTCTCTCTCTCTCACTCTCTCTGTCTCTCATCACTTAGAGCTATTTACTTTATACCCCTATGTTACCTCCCTGCCTCACTGTACTCGGGCTCTCCAAGGCCAATAATCTTGCTTCAACTCTTTACTATTTATTGCTGAGTCCCCATCACCAAGAATACTTTATGGTAGTTAGTGGTAAATATGAATTGAATGAATGAATGAATGAAATGAGGAATGCTTTTCCTAAAATTTATTATTTAGTCAACTTGCTTAAAAAAAACCCAGATTCTGTGATTGTCATATACATGGGGGACACGATATTTTTTTCTTTTAAAAATGGATGAAAATTATGTGCCAACACAGGTATGGCCATTGTTTGGCATGCCTTGCTATTCCCGAGGAAGTATTAAACACTACAAATACTCGATGGGGTAGATACATTAGAGATAGTACATGGTGTAGTTTTAGTCATATTGCAATTACATAGAAACAATTTAGCTTGAGATATTTCTGTGATTGTTTCATGCTATGAACAATTTCCCCAAAGTTTCTGGACAATTTAACATGTTGTAGTAGTTACTACATGTATTTTAGGGAAAATAGCTTTATGGAAGTTATAAATTTACTCAATGAAAGAACAAGGCATAAAAAAAAGGCTGACTAAATGCCTTTGTCTTCACATATACACAATCACATATTTAAGACATAACATAAGTGCTTTCCTTCATTGACTAATATTGTTTTAATTTCTGGAATATCAAAACAGATAAACAGAAAATAGAAGTTATAAAGAAATGAGGAAATTTGGAACTATCATTTTACCCTCATATTTTTAAATCTATAATATAACTCATATTATATCAAAAACATCTAAACTTAGCTTGGAAAAATCACTGTACACTTTCAATAATTACTTAAAATCATTTCACCAGACTAAATTTGAAATATTTGGAAATAAGTTTAATTTTATCTAATTTTTAAGTTCCTGTCCACAGATAAAAAATGCTTTTTAATTTCCCCCAATTCTGTTTCCTCTAGTAATAGCAATGTAAGCAACTAGATATTTCCACTCTGTAAGAAGAGAAAGAACACTTTCTTACAATGGACAAATGAATTAAGATATATAAATGAGTTAAGATATTTGTAAGCTTCTGTGAACTCTGATGTGTAGGAATGTACAATGACTCTTGAAAAATAAAATACAGAAGAGATCTATACAATATATGGTTCATAGATGTCAACTATTTCTCACCTTTTTGGATATGACAGGATTTTGATTTGTTTCTGCTACATTTACAAATGTTGTCTTCAAACTAAACTAGCTGTTCTTATACACAAGCCACAATAGGATACGAATTTATTCCCCAATTCAAGTGTGCTTTGTATATACTTATCTTTGAGTTCTTTCTCACTCCAGAAATGCATGAATATACACGTGCACACACATACACACATTGTCACAATTCAGGCAAAGGCATTCAGAGTATTTTAATAAGAACTAAATATTAAAAAATAAAATAAAATCAACACAATGTGAGTCTTTATACAATGAACAATAGCATTTATTAAGCAGTTACTATGTGTTTGGCACTGTGCCACGTACCCGGAGGCAGAAAGACTAATAAAATTATTAGCCTCATTTCACAGATGGAAAAGGTGAAGCTTAAAGAACTTTACATACCTAAATTAACAGCTGTAATAAATAGCGGAAGTAGGTTTTAAGCAAAGGGAGTCTTCAATCTAGAGCATGGGTTCCTAACCTTCTATATCCTGGGTATTATTAGCTTACTCTTAATTTTAGAAAACCCTGAAATAACCTCCCCACCTAAAAATATCTAATAGAAATACTTTCCTTTGGCTTTAGACACTGTTTTCTTAGCACTATCTCTTTTAAAATTCAAATAACCTTCAAAAGACTTAATGCATTCAACTTAAAGCACATCTGCTCATGGGAGCAGGGGCACATGTCATATTCATTCTTTTCTCCCAATATGTAACCTAGTATCTAGCCCAAAGTAAGACTCTTCAGTGAATGAATGATGCATGTCAAGGTTTTCAACAGCTGTTTGAAGATGCCAGACAAATGCAAGTGTGTGTGTGTGTGTGTGAGTGTGTGTGTGAGTGTGTATAGAAAACAATAAATTCTGATATAGAGAGTGTATGAGAAAAGGAAGAAAGGATAGTGTCTACTTCATAGGAAGTGTTCCTTTTACTGATCTTTTTTTAATCCAAAAATAAATAGAGAGAGGCAATGCAAATAGAAAATGATCCCTGGTTTAAAATACTGTATCACTACAAGTTAACCGTTGAACGTATGCATTTGTCAGCTCCATAACTATAGGCAATCAAACATATTCACTACTATTATGGTTTTTAAAATAGAGTCTAGAGAGTTTAGCATAAATTAGGGCTACTATCAAGTTCATTTGAAGACGTGTCCCTCCAAAATAATAATTCAAAGTTAGCAAGATTTTTCCTATGAATTGTTCGTTATTTGAACAACTATTTGAGATACTTCAGAGGGCATAGTAGACTAAGTTCTTGCCCTCTAGTAGCTTACATCCTCATAAGGATATGTCAACAACAGACACCAGACATAGTAAATAAATTAACTGTATGATCTTTTAGAAGGTGATTTGTAGGATGCAAAAAGAAAACTTGGAGCAGGGTAAGAGGTTTGGGAGCACAAGAGGGAAGGGCACAATTTAAATAAAATAAACAGTGTGGGCCTCATGAAGTAGGTGAGATTTGAGCAAAGGCTTTAAGAAGATGAGAGAGTCAGTAAAGTAGATATCGGGATAGCTTGCTTAAACTCATATTCTAGGGATAGCAAACTTCTCGATCAACGGTTCTATTGCAGAAGGATGTCTGGCCTATTCAACGAACAGCAATAGGGTGAACAACTGCCCCAATTTGCCTAGAACTGTTTTGGCTTAGCATTGAATATCTCATGTATTGGGAAATATCTGAGCTCCGAGAAAATCACGATAGTGATAGAGATGACCATGGATTCTTTTGTTGCTTTGCTAGGGCTTCCATAATAGGATACTACAAACTCAGTGACTCAAAACAAGAGAAATTTATTGTATCACAGTTCCAAAGACTAAAAATCTGAAATCTAGGTCTTCACAGGGGAATATTCCCTCTGAAACCTATATGAGAAAGACCCTTCCTTGCCTTTTCTGGATTTGGGTGGTTTGTCAGAAATTCCTTGCCTTAGTAGATGTATCATCTTGATTCTCCATCTTCACATGGCCATCTTCCTTCTCTGTGTCTGTCTCTGTCTCCAAATTTCCCCATTTTATAAGGATTAACAGTCATATTGACTTAGGGCCCACAATGACCTCATTTTATCTTGATTACCTCTGTAAGGATATTATTTCCAAACAAGGTTACATTCTGAGGTACCTGGGTTCAGGACTTCAACATGTCTGAATGAGGACACAATTCAGCCCATAAAAATTATAGAGGTCCAAATCTAGATATATTTTGAAGGTAAAGTAAGCAAGATCTCCTGACAGATTTGGAAGGTCAATGAGAAAAACATGACGTGCATCCCTAACATCTCAGCCTGAGAAACTAAGCAATGTAGTTGTGATCAAGTGAGATAAAGAAGGCTGTGGATAGAAGAGATTTGGAGGGAATATCAGATATTCAATGCTTGGTGGTTGAGTTTGGAATATCTGTTGCCCTTTCATTGAAGATGTAAATGAACAGATAAATATATTAATATAAAGTTAGAGGTCAGAAAACAGGTATGGATCAGAAATATACTTTTGAGATTTGTTAGCATATTGATGTTTTAAAGTTAAATAAGTAGAAAAGATAGTCAAGGTGTCTACACTGGATAGAGAAAAGAACCATTTTAAGGATTGAGACTGGTGTCATTCCACTATGAACATATCAAGAAGAAGAGAAAAAAGTTAACAAATGATATTAAAAAGAATTAGATAATAAAGTAGGAGGAAAATCAAGAGGGTATTACATCTGGGAAGTCAAGCAAAGAGAAAGCATCAAAAAAGTAGTAATTAACCGTGTCAAATGTTCATGTCAGAGTGAAAAATGAGGTGTGACTATTGGATTTAGTCACATGGAAGTCATTGATGACCCTGATGACAGCAATGTCAGTGGAATTGTGGGCAAGACCCAGTGGAGAAGAATTAGAATCAGTGAATAAACATCACTCTTTTGAGGAATAGTATTATTGCAAGGAAAAGCAAAGAAAAAGGGCAGAAGCTGGTAGAAAACAGTGGAAAGAGAATATTTTTAAGATCACAGAAGTAAAAGTAAATTTTTAAGCCTGTGGAAAGGAACAAATAGAGAGAAAAAATGTGATGTTGTGTTTGATTGAGAGAGGACTGCTAGAGTCATGTTCCCGAGCAGACAATGGGGATTGGTATCTGGTACAGAAGCTGAGGCTTTAGATGGAAACATGAATGGTTTGTTGTGACTATAAATAGGAAAGTAGAGAATGCAAGCGCAGATGCACATAGGTGGGCATATATGCTGGTGGAAATATATGAAGTTTATCTTCTGATTATATGAAGTGGACAGTCAGGTCATCGGGTGAAAGAAAGAGAGAATAGGAAAGGAGGACATCGAGGATGATATACAGTATCTGTTTGGAACATATAAGCAACGTTGAGATAGAGTAGTTATTATTAATATATCCACTTTAAAATCCAAGAAAGTGGGTCTTGGAAGAGGTTAGTAACTTCTGTAGGCAAAAGAAAGTTCAACGAAAATTTTTGTTGTTGTTTGTGATCAAGTCCTCTTTATTTTAGAAACATGAACAGTGGAACTGGGAAGGAATGGTGAGAGAAACAAGACACCAGTCCCCTTGACAGAGCCAGATGTAGCACAATTTCTTTCTGCCTGTGTGCTCAAGGTCAGCCCAGCCTTTTCCTATAAGAAGAGAGCACAGGATGATCTGTGTGGAGTTGGATTTTACAGGAGGTAGGGGTGGGACAAATTGGCTCTGGGACCCCCTCTAGACCAGGTGAAAAAGGCTAGAGTGTCTAACACACCCTTAGCCAAAAGTACTCCCAAACTAGCTCTTTCTGTACCTAAAAGGAAGCTACATTCTAGGAGGGAAACCATGGTGTCCCCTAGTCACCAGAAAGGCCTCAGGCAATCAAGGATAACACTTTTTACTGACACACATAGGATCTTCTTTCCTCTGTACCATGTAACTCTTATAAGAAAATGATGAAGATAGAAGTAGAGTAATGATGAAGATTAATTATGTGGATAAAAAAATAACAACACTCTACATGATTGAAATGAAACATTTATTCCAAAAGTATTCAGTTGTTATATTCTCAGGTATGACTGTCAGGTATGATGGTGATTCAAAAGGATGATCTTTCTTTCATCACCTAGAATATTTTCATTTGTCTCAATCGGTGTCATGAAATCTCCAGGAATAAACAAATATTTATTTTATTTAAATAGTCAGAAATCCCTATAATACCGTCAGAACAGGGCACACCATTAGAGAATGAAAGATAGCTTGACAATCTCCAACCATTTGGGAAACACTAATTTAGAAATGAAAATGCCTTATTTTAACTGGAAGATAAAAATTTTGAGATAAAATTCACAATTGCCTTCAAAATCTGAAAGCATAACACTATCGAAACTCACTATTTCAAAGACTGTCATATGAGCCAACACTGTCAGCATTTCTAATGGACGGCTCCTCAGAGCGCTGGCGCACTATCTCTGGTGTAGACTGGCATCTGAGTGGATTAGCTTTTCAGTTTCTTTCCAGCTCTTTTTCCCTTCCACATACACAACTTGTCTGTGTCGATTTTATTTCTATCAAGCTGGAGAAAATGAGCCGAGGTAGAGGGAGAGGAAAAATTGACAGGGGATATATTCCTGACCAGCATTTGTTATATATTCTCTAACAGATAGCAAAACATGTCAAAAGATGACCAGAATTTGTAATCTCTCAAGACACAAATCCCATTTTGATTTGGAGGAAGTTAAAAGAAATTTAACCTTCAGAAAGTTACACTTGGATCTGGGTTTTGAATGTCTGCCAGTCCTATTTGCTTCTCTTTCCAACAAGGATCTAGGATTTTACACATTTACTATAATTTTTTTTTGTGTGTGTGTAAATGATTGCAGACAGATAAAATATAAAATACAATATTAAATTTATTCTTAAACATTTGAGATATTCTGATAAAGGTTTTCTCATCCTTAGCACTGTTAACATCAGGGCCACATGAACCTTTGTTGTGAGAGGCTGTCTTTTAGTACCAGATCATGACAACAAAATGTCCAAGTATTACCCAATGTCCCCTAGGAGGCAAAATTGCCCAGTTTGGAATCACTCATGTAACAGAAAGGCAAACTTAAACTGCTTTTCGTTTTTGTTTGCTTCATAACTGCCATTTTATACACTTACCCTTTTCTACTTCTCCATGCTTTATGCTGATTGACTTTTGAAGTCCTTTTTTTCAAAATTATGCAAAAATTAAGGATCTAATAAGAATTAGTCTTTCTGGCTTCTTATTAACTATAATTCTCTATTAGCTGGCTCCTTCATACTTGTCAGTGCAATGATTGATAATTGATGTTTATAATACACTCAAAGCCCTGTGAATTTCTCAAGTCCTTTTAAATAGCCAAGGAAAATTAAGTTTCCTTAATTATGGTTTTAAGTTTCAGTGTATTTTTTTTCTATTAAAATTCTTTAAAAATTGGGATTGTATACATATGATAACTTTCCCCATTCTTTGATCAGGGATGACTATAAAGGCAAATTAAATGCCATTAAATCTCTTTTGGACTGACCAAATCATTTAAAGACATTAAGATATTTGCTCAAGTTAGAATGGAGTTGGTATTTATGGTTCACTTTTTAATTTCACGTTTCATGATACAGAAGATATTTTCAAAGCCCAGACCTGTGTTATCTTCTTTGGGAATTAGTCACAATTTAGGAAATGCAGACTCTGACTTCTAAAAGATTGTGTGGAAGACTTGTAGCTGTAGCACAAAGCTAAGCTGCCCGCACAGGGGTGGGGAACCTGTGGCCTTGGGGCCACATGTGACCTTCTGGAGCCTCGAGTACGGCCTTTTGACTGAAACCAACTCTCCTAAGGGATTTGTTCTGTGAAGTTTGGACTTGGTCAATGGGAATGCACTGGGGAGAGAAAAGCAAACATCATAGTAATTAAATACGGTATCAATATTGTTCAAGAGAAATAATATTGAGGTAATAGATAAGTTATATATCAGGTTTTTAGGTCTTTTCTGATAGGAATTTTATAACTGTTTTATTCTTTGAGTCTGAGCATTTCTAAAATATTCATCTAATGGGATAGAAAATGGAGAAAGGATTCAGAGTATGATTTTAGATAAAATGGTAAAGGTGGAAACACAGCATGTGACTTTTCAGAAGAGTCCTAAATGAAGTGGGTGAACCATCTAAGGGTAATTCAGAAAATTAAAAGATTTACCCACTCCTCACGCAGAGGTAATAGGAACTGCAAGTAGCCTGAGGCAAGACTGAACTTGGCTTGTGCCAAGAACGTTCACTGGCCAAGGTGCATAGGCCTGGTGAGTAAATGAATGAGAATACTATTAATAATTTAAAAAAAATGAATAAATAATTTCAATGGACCTTTTTTTACTATATATTTGAATGACCACCTGATGTCATAATCTTGCTCAAACATAACTTCATCCCTCCTTCCTTTATGCTGTTAATGTTTCTTGGTTTTGTTTTATAAAGGACAGGGGCTTATTCTGTCACCCAGGTTGGAGTGCAGTGGCATGATCATAGCTCACTATAACCTTGAACTCCTAGGTTCAAGCAATCCTTCAACCTCAGCCTCCCAAGTAGCTGGGACTACAGGTGCATGTCACCACAGCTGGCTAATTTTTTAATTTACTTTTTGTAGAGATGGGGTCTCCCTGTGCTGCTCAGGCTGGTCAGGAACTCCTGGCCTCAAGCAATCCTCCCACCTTGGCCTCCCAAAGTGCTGGACTTTGCCATGAGCCATGTCCTGAGCCATGGTGCCTGGTCTTTTGTGCTGTTAATGTTATATATTTTTGGCTACTTTATAGTAAATATTTATTAACTTTAGTGTAATTTATTTTCAGTAACACAATTTTGTAGATATTGTTTTATATAATTTTTTAAAAAATCAGTTCAGAGCAAAATGGAGAACTAAATATATCATTATATTTAAAATTTTCTTTTACAATACGATTTTCTTGCAATCTTTATTTTACCATGTGCATTTGAATTACTATATGGTGTGACTTCCATTCAGACTGAAGAACTTCCTTTAGTAGTTTTTATAAGGCAAGTCTTCTAGCAACAAATCCTCTCACCTTGTTTATCTGGGTGTGTCTTTGTTTTGCCTTCATTCTTGAAGCTGGCTTCTAGGTTGACAGTTGTTTTGTTTTGCTTGTTTTCTTTCAGCCTTTCATCTGGCCTCTCCTTCTTCAGATGAAAAGTCCCCTGCTAATCTTGCTGGGATTACTGTATGCATGATTTAGTTTTTCTCTTAGTGCTCTCAAGATTGTCTTTGTCTTTCTGAATATGATGGGGCTAGGTGTGGAGCTCTTTATGTTCATCCTACTGGAGTCTGTTGAGCTAGCTTCTTGGACAGTACAATTTTTTATCCAATTCGAAAGGGTTTTGGCCATTATTTTTTCTCTCCCTTTCTTTCTCTCCTCTCATTGTAGTGCTACTATTATACATGTCAGTTTGCTTAATTGTGTCCCACGGATCCCTGAGACACTGTTCACTTTTATTTATTTCTCTTTCTTTTTTTAAGATCTCAGATTGGAATATTTCTATTGAACTATTCCGATTTTTT
The DNA here is from genome assembly GCA_028533085.1 of Varecia variegata. Classification (NCBI taxonomy): domain Eukaryota; kingdom Metazoa; phylum Chordata; class Mammalia; order Primates; family Lemuridae; genus Varecia; species Varecia variegata. Next base: position 10,639,445 of record CM052447.1, on the reverse strand, counting down.
TCCTGTGATCAAATTGTTATCACTACCACAAGAGGGTTTCATCCTAGGTCCTGTTGCTCATGGCACAATGAGCCAATTATTAAGACAATGAGGATTGCCAGAGAAGAAAGGAATAGTCTCAAATCCAATCAGTCTCCCCAGCTAATGGAGATCCTGGGCTTTTCAGTGAGGGGCAACTTGCTTTAGGGCAGATCATGGGGGAAGGTGAGTCTTGATGTCAGGAATCTTACTCAGGGGGCTTCAGAATCTCAACTCCTTTGTCTTGTAAAATTTCCACCATTTCTGGGAAACAATTCAAAAAATCCAAGTACTTAGTTAAGGGAGGAGATTATTAAAAAACATATAGGGATCACTGATATTTGTTCATAGAGACAGTTAAAAAATCTATTGTTCATGCCCTCATAATTTTTTGAGTTGTTTTATTTTCAACTAACAAATTTATATTTGCTTCTTTTTTAAAATTTCTATCTCTTTATCAATGTTCTTTACTTGATAGGATGTCATCATACTTTCTTTTTATTCTTTACACATAATTTCTTTTAGTGCTTTGAACATATTTATAAAAGCTGATTTGAAGTATTTGTCTTCTAAGTCCAATACTTAGATGCCTTCAAAGGTGATTTCTGTTGACTGCATTTTTTTCACTGCATGGATGATTTACTTACTTTCATGGGGTAGTTCATAATTTTTGAGACACGTTACATATTTCTCAGATCTTGTTGTTATAACTTTATGTTTGTTTGTTTAGTGATTTATTCTCATAAATTCTGTAAGGCTCTTTTCCCCAGAATGTGCAGCCTCTCATACCATTGCTCAGGTTTTTACTAAAAACACACACATGTGCACACACACACACACTCTTACGCCTGAGTTCATAAGTCAGTATACCTTAGTGGTCAACCAGTCATTGGTCAGAAGTTGTACTTAAGCCCCCTGGGCCAATAATTCTTCCATGCATTGCCAATGGATCTGTATGTGTCTTGGATGTGCCTTTAAAGTTCCAGGTGTTTACAAGTCTGTCCTGCATTCAGCCAGGAACTAGTAGTGCACAACTTCCCTCTTCAGTTTTTCCTTCATGGACATAGCTGTGTGCATGTCCACAGCTTTATGGACCACCAGTGATGAGTCTAATCTTAACAGGGTCCTTTTCTCTACCTCTGTATCTGGGCCTCTCTGTTGCATTCCTACATTTTTGTTTTTATTCTTACCACAAAATAAAAGCAGTTAGCCTTCATTGGTTGATAGACTCTGTGATCTCTATTGTTTTAGACAACACTTCAGGGAATAATTTTTCCATGTTTTGCTGCAAATAAAGTCAACTCCTTCAGGCAAGGGCACTTAGTTTGTTACTTACTCCTCACGGCCTGCCCTGGGAATGCCTGGAGTGGAACTTTTGCACTCTGGAGCTGGGGAAGAAGATGGCAGCTGCCGGTCCTCTGGGGCTGCTCCACTTGCCTGGGATGAAAGTCCTGTAACACAGAGCTGGGGGAGGGGAATGTGGCAGCTCCTAATGTAAATGTCATAGATTATCATTTTTCTTACATAGGTTCAATGGATTTTCTTGAATAAATGCTTCCAACTTTTAATATGCCCATTGTTCAATCCCTGGAGCCGACAAAAGGTTGTTTGTGTCAATTTTACCCAGTTTTATCTCTTTTTCTCTGAAGGAAAGGATTTTTCAAGCTCCTTACACAGCCATACAGCCATGGTGGAACATTTTTATGTATTTTCATGCAGGTATATTTAAAGTATATAAAATCAAAATGGCAGAGTGAATTTGGTGACATACAATGTCCATGCTTATTTATGATTCTCTGAAACATAGCCCATATTGTAGAAAGATTTTCATTCCTTGCCTCCATGGATGATTATTTCTTTTGCTGATTTCAATATTTCTTCCATCAAAGAAGTTGACCATGTAAATGGATCACATTATCATTGGGTCAATGGTTTTCTTAAACTGATGAAAACTTTAGTTTTATTTTGTTTAAATTAATACAAACATGTTAAAATGTTTATCCTCCCATTCCAGTGCTTTTCCTCTAATTTTACTGTACCAAAGTATTCTACTATTATTTGATTATGGGATGCACTGTTTCCTTTCATTCTTCCAATCAAATCAATTTCAATCATGCAAACAATGCAATTCAAATATTTAAGAAAAAATTATCAAAATTTTTGTGTCTCGAAGGTCAAATGGCACCTTTAAGATGTACACACAAAAGTTTAATTAAAATGATGGCCATCAAGGAGAAAGTTTACAACAATTTCCTGTTATATTATGTTTTTTTTTTTTTTTTGTCATTTCCACACTCTTTTCTGGCCCCTAAACCTCTGCTTTTTTTCTCTCTCTCTCTCTCTTTTTTTATTTCAGAATATTATGAGGGTACAAACATTTTGGTTACATAATGCCTTTGCCTCGCCCAAGCCAGGGCTACAAGTAGCCCTTCCCCCATACTATGTGCTCTGTCTTTAATCTCAGGATTCTTCTGTTCCTATGTGTGGATTATTTAACATATGTCTCCTAGGTCTCCATTACTTCTCAGCCTTACATATTTCCAAATAAGGCATAATGCATAAGATTTTTTTATGATAGATCCAATTAACAAGTTTTTTAAAATTAAAGTACCTACCAAATACTGATGATTTATAAGGAACTTGAAAAGGCAATCTGAAACAATTCATTGGAAAGGAAATTAGTAGGCAAATACTTTCAGAAATTCAGTTTATGGGCAGGTACCACTAAAATGTTTGAGTTGATTGTACTCAATATGATAGCATATGCTATCAAACTCAGTGCTTAGAGTATTCTGAGTGATGATAATATGGTTAACCTTAAATAAAAACAAAAACAAAAACTCAACAGCTTATTATTTGGCAGACAGCCAAAGGAATATTGGCATAAATAACTAGTCTCTGAAAAGTATACAAGACATAAGAATTAATTATCCTAACTATTTAATTGTTTTTTTTTTTTCACTCAGGGCATGAACTCATTTTTGGTAACTGTTATTAATTAATTTCAGGGGAAAAATCCATATATCAGGTTTCAAGAAATCTTCCTTGAATGCACTGTGTTGGGAAAAGAAAATGGGAAACATTTCCTCCTTCTATTATAAAATATTGCAAAAGGGGTAGTACTTATCTGGCTTGCTATCTGAAAATATTGATTATTAATATATACGGCTTTAAAAAATCTGTAGGATTTTGTTTTAACTTAGGTTATAAGGAATGCCCAAATTCACACTATGAAAGAAGTATATATCATTAGCAATATAGTTAATTTAAACCTAACACACAGTTACCTAGAAATAATATCCACTGAGGTTCACAAGAACCTCTCCATTAGGGCCCTGGAAGACTCTTAGTTTAATGTGGCTGAAAGAATAATACTTTTAAAATATTTAATCTGGGTTTCTCTTTTCACTGACCAGGTTCCTGTTTCTCTTTTTACTCTACACTAACTAGCTTATGCCAGAATGTGTATTTCCTTATAGCATACCCTTATTACTGATTGAAGACAATTGTAACACTTGGCCTCTTCAGTATCTCAAGTGTAAAATCTTAAATTCAGTTTTTATTTATTTGAAGGTGGTTACTATCCTTCAGCGGTCTCCACAAAGTACCTATTTTCAATTCCTTATTTTTTCTCTATGTTCTGAACTGTCATTCTCCTCTCCTTGAATAGGCGCCTCATTTGGCCATCGTGATATACTCTCTATGACCTGTAGATTCCGTGTTTTCTAGGATCTGGTCTGGATTGTAAAGTTGAAGACTTTTTTTTCTTTTTTCCTTTTTTTATTCTTATGAAATGTTAGTAAAGGGAACACTTTTTAAATTTGTAACTGCATGCTAATAATCCACTGGAAGACTCTCGGACTACTGTGACTTCCTAATCAACACCTTTCCCTACAGAGGATTTTAATGTCCCATAATTACATGCCTTAATGTGTGAGCAACAATTTCTAAAACTCAAATGTACATCTTATTTAAATTTTATTATGAAAGAAGAGTTCAAAATCAACTAAAGAAATCTATTTTTCAAGTCAAGAACCAGAATGTTCCAGATACGGATAAAGAATCGGTAATTTATTGAAGTATTTTGTATTTGTTCTTTTTGAAGTGTGCTACTGATAGGACAGAAGACTAGCTTGATCTAAATAGCTTTCTAGTGCCTTCACTCACTTTGCTTATTAAAACATCATGTAAAACAATGTCTCTGGTACCTAGCAGATAATTTTCTCTATTTCAACTTAATATTATTTCATCCTTAATATGAAGGATGTATACGAATGCATCCTTAAGCTACACTAACACATTCAAATGATTATTTCTTTGGCAAAAAGAAAAGGTATGAAAAGCACGTAATAGATAAAGTTTATGGAGAATTCAGGAATATTGGTGGCCCTAGCACAAAGGAGATTAAGTAAGACTGATAGAACTTCATTCACCATTGAAACATGAATCTAAAAGCCAGGGTTTGATATAAAGCTAGGAAATGAGCATAAGAGAGATTGTGCCACAGGTGGACCAGGTCACTTCTACTGTATATTAAATTCCCTATTTCTACCATTGAGATCATATTCTCTTTGTCATCCAAACTTAAAATTTAAAATATTGATCCCTTAATTCCTCTTATTCATCTATTTCATAAAATACCAAATGCTGTGTATCA
>CM052447.1:10615209-10634270 GCA_028533085.1 Varecia variegata | reverse complement strand
GGGTGTTGTATTTTGTCAAATGCTTTTTCTGCATCTATTGAGAGGACCATATGGTCTTTTGTTTTGCTTCTATTTATGTGGTGAATTACATTTATAGATTTGCATATGTTAAACCATCCCTGCATCTCTGGGATGAAGCCCACTTGATCGTGATGAAGTAATTATCAATAACTAGTTATTTGCCTTAAAGTTTGTGGTATCAGTGTAGATTGGATTGGTTGAATAGCCATTGAACCTTCTATTCAGAGAGTGAATTTTTAAAAGTTCTTTCAATTACTGGAGCGTCAGATCTATCTAGCTGATTTAATATTATATTTTGAAGCTACTAAGTTTCATTTGGATTTTCATGTCGCACAAAAATAATGAAGTTACTTATTGATTCTAACAAATAAAAAAGAGAGCTGTTACCTTTATTCTATTGTTTCAAAGAACATTTTATGGGCAACTAGGAAAGCCTGAATGAAGAATTGTTGGATAGTAATGTTTCCGTTCACACAATGCCTTCTGAAGGAGGAGTCTGTAAGGAAAAGTGGATGTTAATAGGCAGGGTCATTTTGTGTAAATGTGTTAATGTTATCACATTCTTTCCACCCTATGAACATGCTTGACTGACATTTATCTGCTCTTCTCCAGTGATGCATGGCTTGTTCATTGTGTTGGGCAGAGTTAGCTGCCAGACATTGCAACTGGGGAATCAAGCTGAGGATCTTTATTTCTCATTTGCATTTCCTCTTTTAAAATCTTTTATTTTATTTTTATGGAAAAATTAACCCAATTATCAGTAATAAATTGGGGCTATTCTAAATATAAATTTTAAACCACATATTTCCAGAGATTCTATTCTAATGCCCCTCACATGCGCCCCCCCACCCCCGAAATATAGGAGCAAAATAAAGGTGGATCCTGATTCTTAATTTACCCTTTTTATTATATCTTTAAAAAAGAAAAAATAAAAAGATTTCACAGTGTGAGCTTAATTAAAGTAAATGGAGAGTTTAAAAGATGAAAGAAGCATGTTGTTTCTTAATTGTGTTGTTGACTTAAAACATAAAGATCTTTGCAAATCAGCCCATATAACATCATCAGCATTGGTTGCATCTATTTTAATACAAGCTCATTAAAGAAAAAAATATCCCTTTCACAGTTTACTTCAGAACTAAACCCATAATCTGGAGGTGAAAATCACCTGTGTGCTACTCTTTAGGATTTTATTGGTCTCTGGTTGGAGTCATGTAAAAAATAAATCAATAAAACCAAATTTTTTCCTTTAACTTGAGATAATTCTTAGATTATTTCAATCCTGCCTCAGAAGGTAATGTAAAGAAAAATTTATTTTATAATCAGGCACTTGATTTATATTTTTTTCTAATAATAAACTTTGCATGTTTAATGTAAAAATAATAACCAGAATAGATAGTATTTATACATGAAAGACTGTGATTTGAGACTAAGAATTTATGCAAAGCAAAGATAGAATGCAGTAGAAAAATAAACTTGATATGTTTAGAAACAAAAATGAAAAATAGAGGCAAGTCAAGAACTCAGGTAGAACTTAATTAAATGGAACAAATATTCTAAGTAACACTAAATCCCTCCAAATACTCTGGTTTCAGCATTCGCTAGGGCTCCTCTATCCTGTCTTTACTAAAGACATTTTAATGAACAAAACTATTAATACATCTGAATGATACGCTCAGAAATCACTGTCAGATTGAAACCTATTCTTTCCGCTTTACCTAGGGGGAGGGATCATGGTGAAATTTGGGTGCAGTCTGAGTGGGAAACAAAAAGTATCCTCTATATATAGGGGAAGGCTTGGGTGATGAATTGAAAGGAAGGGCTAGGTTTATATGTTCTTCAATGTGTTGGACAAGAACCTGTCTGTCCGTTCTCCTCATGTAGTGTAAAAAGAGTGAAATGTTCATAAATCTATATTGGAAAAGCAAAAGTGAAATTATGAGAAGGATCACTGGAAGAGTCAATATCACTAACAAAGCCCTAGAAAGATTTCCAACTATGAGAAAATCAGATATTTATTCAATAAATATTATTATTTGTCTTCTTGTATCAAGCATTGTCTTGACAATCTATTGGTGAGTCCAACAAATGAGGCAGTTATTATACCGCATGGTGTTGCTTGGTTGATACATACATATGAATACAGGTACACACACACACACACACATCCAAGGTACTGAGAAGAGCAGAGAAGACAATTTGTGTCAAGAGTATAGAGGGAGGAGAAACCTGCATGAGCCAATTCCAAATAAATAAGCAAACGTGAGCATCATCATTTCTTCACTCTTGCATGAGTAATACCAACTCTCAATTCCTCTTCCTGTCTTAGGATCTATCCTCAATTTTGTTTGAATCACCACCTTTAGGCTAATAGACACATTATTATATTTGTAGATTGATTATATTCTACATGATGGAAATTTCAGTGAAAGAATAGTAGTGGCCATCTTGTCTTGGTTTTAGGGGTTATTAAAATGTTCATGGAAATTCATGTAGACATAAGGAGCAAGTGAGATATACATTATTTTCTACTCTCCATTATTTAGTGAAAATTTATTTGAGGGACCAAATCTTATAGATTTAAGATCACTCTGGGTTATAACTTGCTTTAAAAAATAGCAATCCTCTTTTAAAAAAAAAATTGAATTTAAAATTTTCATATCACATTAAACATTCCACTAAACTAATGTTACAATGACAGTCATAATTATTTCTGGGAAGGAGTAATTTTGAGTAGTAAATTTTTTAAATGTTTTTCATAACATTGAAAATGCAGTCAATTTTAAAATACAAAAGGTTCATCCACTTGGAGGATGTAGTGCTTTAGCATAGATACTAAAACTCTTCATTTCCCCCTCCCAACATAACGGTGATCTAAAATAAACTGAATTCTTCATTTAAGGAAGAATATATGCACAAATAAATTGTTACTTCAAAAGATATGAAGCCTTAAACCTATTTCCCAAGATGTGATTCCAAAGTGCAGCAAGAGGACTGTCGTTCTGGAATATGAAAGGGAGATATAAACTGATAGTTCTGATCAAAGATCATTTTGAATTCTCTCTTTTTTAATGGAGATGAAGAAAGCACATTTTGTATGGAGTTTTGTTTTGACTCAGCCTGCCATGAAGCTGTTTAAATCAAGTCTTATACCCACATTATTCTGATTGCCAAAAACATCAAAACATCAACAAAGGAAAAGCTAACCTTGAATTTTCGGCTTGTATTTCAGCCCTTGTAAACAAGTTACCATGGAGATGATACCCAAGTGAGCTACAGGCTTGACTCAAAACAGCCACAGTGTGTGGACTGACAGCACGATATAGCATGGCATCACTGCTATTCATGACAAAACCTGCATCCATCCTGTGCTACCTACGAGTTCTTGTGCAGAATGCCAGGTGAAGGCTTAAAATTTGCCAAAACTGCTGTGGATTCTCTTAGAAAGCAGCAAAATCAGGAAGGGTAAACTAAGAATTACACGTTTGAATATTATAACTTTGGTAATAATTTTATGAAGATAATGATGTAAGCTTATGTCCCCTGAGCCTTTTTAGCAATATTTAGATCTAGAAGAAATTTTGACTATAGCTTTAAATTATATTCTTGGAGATAATCCAAGTGAATTTCTAAGAAGGCTAAGTTATGTCTGACAAAAGACACAAAATAAGCTCTGTCATTATAGACCACCATTCCTGTCTTCCATTATTTGTACAGTCTGCAATTTTATGGACACCCCTCACAAAAGACAAGATTTTAATGGCTTAGATATCATTTTTAAAAAATTACACCACCACAAAAATAGCATGCCTGTACCCAGGAAGTACATATATGTATCTTTTCCTTCTGTAGATTTTTTTTTCCATTCTAGTCCCATGTGAAAATGTACACACAGTTTGGATTATTTATAAAATGTTTAGCAACTGCATAAAGTTTTGATTTGTAAAACTCAACAATCTATATTCTACAGAATTTGCAATTTTCATGGCTATCTTAAAACATGCAGTTGATGTCTACCTCTTTTCTTTTTCTTTTTTAACATCAAGATATTTAACAATGATTATAAAAAAGTAATATCTATCAAAAGACAAATGGCATATTTATTCTATGGAATACAATGTAATTCAAACTTGATATAGTTTGATACATATATTATGTTCCACGATGTAATTATATATATATATATAATCATAATATAAGATGTAATTTTGAGTGAGAAAATTGCAGGATAATACAGACACAATTATAGCATTTAACTAAAATTTTTAAATTTAAAAAAAAATAATGTATCAGTCTATATGTATGTACATAAATGCATAGTAAAAGATGTGAAAGAATATCCACCAAACTGTGGACATATTAAATTATCAAAGAGGGATTTTGGCCTTATATATACTTTTTTTTAACAATTAGAATTTATTCACGTTTTAAGCAATTAATTTTTAAATTAAAATGAATCTATGAGAGCTTTTTGAAAAAACCTTTATCTTTTCCATAAAATTGTTGTATCCTTTAAAAAATTGTGTATATTTAATATATGTGATCTACCTTTTATATGTAATACATATATAGATTTTTATATGTGTTATTTAGAATGATGTCGTTACATTCTATTATAATGAAAAAGGACAATTGCAGTGCCTTGCCACTCAGAGTATGGTGGTCAGTCCTGTACAATCAACAACATCTGGCTACTTAGAAGGGCAAAATCCCAGTCTCCAACTTTGGGCAGGCTGACTCAGTATCTACACCTTATTAGAAATCCCAGATAATTCAAAGGCATATGAAGTTTAAGAAGCACTGTTCTAGGGAACTCTGTTTGGCTTGCAATTGGCCTGCTACACAACCCAAAATGATCATCTTCTCTCGACCTCTTGTCATGTTATTTAGTCCTGAAAGTGAAGTTAAATATTTTATTGATCGTCTTGGTGCATCAACTTCAGGGACCTTCTGAAACACCACTTGTTCCTTCTGTTTGTAGTCTTTCCACTAGAAAAGATAGATGTTGTCTCACCTATACTTGCTTATTCTGAGATACAATCGATTAAACCAAGTTGGATTCAGGGTTAGAGGCACCCAGAACTCTAAATATATCTCCACCAACCAAGGATCAGTGAATGTGCTCCTTAGAGGACCATGTGAGGCGCTCAATAATTCATGTAAAATGTGGTTTGAGTCAGTGCAAAGCTATTGATGGTTTTGCCTGACTTGAAGTTCAAATGGGCGTTTGGGCAAGGTAAAGTGCTTTCAAATCAAACATCAATCAGAAACCGGGTCCACTTTACCATTCTTAAAGAAATTGTTAATGGCATAGATGAGGATTTCTCCACTTTGCCACTATTGACATTTTGGGCTGGATAATTCTCTGCTGTGGAGACTGTCTTGTGCATTTTAGGATGTTTAGCAGCATCCCAGCCTCATTCACCAGATGCCAGTAGGTAAATATTATTTCATCTTTTGTCATTATGCTGATATCATCAGGCTTTACATATATAACTTAGAAGTGACTTCCTCATTTTAGTGATAAAGAGCCTGAAATAGGCATCTTAAGGAATATATATTAAAGAAACAAACAAAAAAAAAACAATGCTTTCCAAGTTCCACACACTAGCTGATTTCATAGGTTTCATGTGGCCTTTAAAATATTTCTGTCATTCCAAATTGGCTCATTATCTGTTTCCTAATTCCCTGCATAATCTCCATTTAAATTTTCCCATTTACTTTTTTCCCCTCCTTGCATTTCCTGCGTTTCTTTCTGTTCTTTTCCTAGTGCATACCCATTTGTCTTTTCTAATACAGTCATATCTAACTTAATGAATTTTCACCAATATTACTGTAGATATTATGTTTTAGTCTTCAAATTGGCATTTTTGGAAACAGTAATAGCTGCCTCTACTGACTAACAGAACAAAGCATGTGTGCCCAGTATCATTGGAGATGACAGCAGGGGAAGCTGGCACACAGTAAACTCCCCCAGAATACAATGAAATCAGCATATCTGAAAAGGATTAAAAATAATAAGCTTCAGGACAATTTCAAATACTGTTTCACACTTTTGAATTAAAGATAATGGAGTGAGAAATGGAATATCTACTCAAGGAGGTACCAAATTCTTCTGTTAGGCTTGCCACATTTTCTTTTGCAAAATAAGGTGTAAAAAGCAAGCATTTTTATAGGTTATCGGTAGCATTAATGTGAAAAGTATAAGCTTTATTACTAACCATTTGAGATGCAAGGAAGCTCTCTGCCACAGAAATTGGATGACCAAGTGGGCTGACAGCTCCCTTGTGTTATAAAATAATGCAAACAATATTTTTTCACCCCAAACAAAATTGGTTAAAATTACATTTTCCCAAGTCATATGGAAATGCACTAATTTGTAACTTTCTAAAGCCAACACATTTATGCTTCAGAGATACATAATTTAGTAACAAACAGCAGACTGAATTTTGATCAGGTTTTAAAAATGGGTACAATAGCCTTCTCAGACTTCAAATGAGCTTAGAAAAGTCTCTTGGTATTCTCTCCCTCATGAAATTGTAAGAGTAACATTCCCTTGAAGTTTTTCAGCAATATGCAGTGAGAAAAAGTGAAAAAGTCTTGCATATTTGTATAATACATAAAGGCTCCAATGATTAAAACAGCCTTCAGACTTAATAGCAAGCATTTTGCTTTAAAGGCAATCATTCTCCAAGAACCTGGAGGAAAACCACATTATTGTGCTTTTCTTTTTAGAATTGATGGCTACATTATATAAGAATGGTAAAGTAAAGCATGGTAACACACAGTTCTGATAGAAAAAAATTAATGAGAAATTTTTTCTTCTTCATTTTTTAAGAAGAAAAAGGTCATTTGGATTTTTTTCATTATAAAACAAGAAGACCACCACCTAATATGCTAGTCTTCCAAGTAACTGCAAAATACACACATAGATTTGTATAGCAAAGACAACCTTGATGGAGAATTTTCTATGTTCTTTCTAAAGGATTTTATAGGATGTAGAAAAATTGACATGGTAAGGATCAACTATGTATGACACATTGTATTATTATTAACATGATTCAAACAACCTATAGGAATAAAGCAATTACTTGAGAATATCCCTTGAGTATCAGGAAGCTGTTTTTCTCTGTTCCTTTTCTTTATAATTTCTGTTTATTTTCCATTGCACTTAATGTTGAAGAACAATGACATATTTGGGCATAATTCATGTTTTTTTTATTTTTATTGACAATATTTTTTAAGATATGTTGACTCTTTTAGCTATTGGGGTGAGGGAGAACTTATTGTCAAAAGGGATTAAATTCATACTCTATGGACCTATATATTTTATATTTAGTAGACATCACAAGTTTGCAGGTTTATTTCCTTAAGTAAGATGAAAAAATACCAAATTGAGCAAATCCTATGAAATACTTTTTATTTTCATTATTGCTCATGAGAATTCAGCAGGATTTGTGCTCCTCCATTTAATTATTAGCAGGTGAAGGGTGATTGCAGTGATCCCACATGAATTGTCTTCCTTGCTTCCTCACTGATTCTCATTTTAAATGTGGAAATCTATTTAATGATAGGATTGTGATATTGGTTAACTGTGATTTTGATTTAGTAATTGTGCAGAAAATCTTATTTGCATATCTTTTCTAAAAGCCAATTTGAAGTTCTGAGATGCTTACTGAAGTTGACCGTATTCTATACAGAAAAAAATGCCTATATTGGGCACAGTCAGTTTCAGAATATCTATCTGTTACTCATTTGTATAACCAACACTCTTTATAGCAACTGCAAAGGAAAAATTGAGAACTCCTTATCATTTGGCTTCAATCATCAGATATAAATAACATAAAATAATGCATACATTTTTCTGCACATAGTATAAACATAGAACTACATATTTTATTAATAAAAGCACTCAATATAAGTTATTGCATTTTTTTGTCAGAGATTTAGAAAGCTTTCCGATTGAGATCATGTATTTTCACAATAAGTCTATGAATCAGGTTTCATTTAGTGATAAGTGCCATAAGCCACCTCAAACATAGCCTAAGGGAAATTAAAAAAAAATAATTGCTGATTCACTTGAAAAACTGAAGGACAGTGCTGGTTTGGGATTTAGCTGTATCCACATCTCCAAATGTCAGCAGAAATCTACTCCTCTCCTCCACTCACTGGTTGATTTTGTTGTGTTTCTTATCATTTTGGTTATATTCTAACAGAGGCTTCCTCCAAGTTTATCAGCAACCACCTCAAAGATAGACTTCATGAGACTAAAGAGCACTTTTTTCCTGGAACCCCTGGTTTTGGCTGTAATTGATCCTTAGTAAGCCACAGGCCAACCCATGACACTGGAAGAATTGTTCTCAAAGCGTGGAGCCACAGGGATGTGGGGGAGTGAAATTTTGGCAATGTCTGGAGGCATTTTTAGTTGCTACAACTGGGTGGCAGTTTGCCACTGGCATCTAGGCCAGGAATGATGTTAAACAGCCTACAATGCACAGAACCATCCCACACCCCCACAGCTCAGAAGTATCCAGTCCAAAATATGAGTAAGGTGATTTTGAGAAATTCTTCACTAGATGTAGAATCAGTTCTTGCTGATCCACAATGGGCTCTAGAAGATAGGGCTAAGGGAGACTTATCCAAGAAAACTACAACACTTTAATCAAAAGAAAGGGTACTAAATGCTGAACCGGTGGCACTTGATGTCAGCAAGAAGGAATATTTTTTGCTTCTAATCTACTGAGTAGGAAAATTAAAAAAAAAAAAAAAAGAAAAACAAGAATCAAAAATGTTAACAATGAATTTTTACCTCAAATATAATTGGTAAAGCTGGTTTTTGTGTTTTTTTTTTTTTTTAACTGTTGTCTTTGCTCTTGGTCCAGTTCCTTGATGTTAGAAAAATAATTTGCATTTTACTAAGTTGACTTGAATCAGAAATTGTGCCCTATTAACAAATTAGCTCATACCTTGACTTTCATATTTTGAGGAAAATATAAAGGATTTTTTAAGTTATCTTATTTATATCCACTATATTGTTAAGTCAAATGTTTTGGCAGAAAATAATTTTATACTCAGAAGGGAAAAATCTACTTAAACTACTTAAGTGGCAAATTCTAATTGTCTTCCTCCTTATTTTTTTCAACTTGACAATGACATGCTAATTTATTTTGATTTTATTGGGTTAAATTGAACAATGTTCATAAAATAGGATATTGGAGTTAATAAGAAATGAAAAAGAACTCTGTAACACTTTAGATTTATTTATTTAAACAATCTTAGATAATTTTGCTCTTACTCTACTTTGACTTGAAACATTCCCATCAAAATATTGTATTTCATTTAAGTAGGGAAAAAACAAAAACAGCACTAATGCTAAAAGGTTGTTTGCACTGTTTCTTCTGTTTGTGTGGATATGTGTGTGTGTGTGTGTGTGTGTATGTGTGTGTTCAAGAAACTCATTATACAGTTCTATGTAGCAAGAAAGGTTTGATCCCAAGAATAAGGAACAAAAGCAGAGGTAACACGCCGTTCCAAAAGTAAATGCTAAATTACCACGTGTTTTATGGTCAGATGTGAGCTCACATATATGTGCGCTCACATCTGACCATCAATCAGACCCTCAAGCTCGCCTCCAGGAAAGTTGAAAGAGAGCATCTCACAGGAGAGGAAAATGCATTTAAAATTACTGCAGCCATAAAATAAACTGACATAACCCAAAGCAACAAATAATGTAAGAAAAAAATCCTTCTGGGGCCCTGTCTCTCCTTCAGCAAAGATTTTGTCTTTCTGTTTTTATTTCTTGTCAGTGATCCTGGGTGTGTTTAAAATGACATAAAATGCATTCATTATGCCCCCAGATTCTTACTGCTGCAGCCCTTCTTGTACATTTCTCAAGAAAATTCAGGCTTCTGGAATAGAGAGCAGATGTAGAAGCAAAATGACAGCCCTTGTGGGATGCTAGGTGCTTTAAAAAAATATCCAAGCAATTTTCTCTATTGCATCATGCCTGAAAAGTAGCTTAATTCTTCTGTTATGATTAAAGTTGATTGATTGAATTGATCTGCGATGCATCCTGTTTCCCTGGTTTACAGAGATGCTCAGGAAGAGTAAGGAAGCTGTCTGAACAGGATCCAAGTGCTTAATATATGCTGAGGTCCCACTTAACATTTATTATCTGTTATCGAAGGTAGGAGAAAAGCATGTAAATTATATGGATGCCTCTGATTCAAGGAAAGGGAAAGATAAATACTTATGCAGACGCTCAGTGATTTTCATCAACCATTTTCTAAAACATACCCCATCTTTTTTTAGACTTATCAGTAACTTTGTAAGAAGCTTTTGCCATTGCTGGTAAGTTAACCTATTTTTGCCTTACCATTTCTTACATTAGTAAAGAGATCCAAAAAACATCAAGTCTGACTCTTAAAATTGTTTAATAAATGGAATTTGCAAAAAAAAGTAGGACCTTCAGAAATATGTGTTACTTTAAAATGATTCTCTTCATGATGTTTTCCCCCCCAAAGAGATATAAAAAAAAAGTAAGAAAAAAAGAAAGGAGAGACTCATTAGCAGATATAGCATAAGATTTGAGTGTATGTAAAAATGACATGAGGCAGTAACTTTCAGTGTCTACTAAACATATATGCTTTTGAGGTACAAAATTTACATAGAATCTGTCATTAAATACACAAAAATTTTGTAAATGCACAATTTTAATATTCAGGGAAAAAGTTCTAGATTCAAGAAAACTATGAATTGGCAAATTGTAGCTTGGGCTACTTACAGGAGAGACATCTTCCTCTTAACCAACATAGAGATCCATTGCCAATTTTTTGACTAATTTTTTGTAGTTATGACATTATTAGTCATATGAAGGTCTAACATAATAGTATTAGCAATAAAATTCCAGAAGGTAGACATTTTTCAAATATTCTTTATTGTATAGAAGGTCTTTAAGGTGCTGGCTTTGCAGAGTTATGCATCTACATGATTGCTTTTTCTTATTCTTACGGAATAGAAGATTTTTATTAAAGAAACACCCAAATCTCCAGGTTTTTGTCTCAATCAAAGAATCCCTATAAGTCATATATAGGCATCATATAGTAATAATGCTAATTAAAATAATTATAACAATTACAAAATGAATATTAGTACAACTAACTGTGAGCTTTTTATGTGTCAATCATTGTCAGAAGCCCATGATAATGACCAACTTTTTTAATCTCATAACAAACTGTAAGGCTGATATCATCAACATCTCATTTTATAGATGAGGAAAGTGAGGCACAAAGAGGTTAACTGATTTCCTCATTTTCACAGAGCTTGCTTCCTCTCTCTCTGCCTCTGTATCAGCTTTGAATTGGAGCATTGCTTCACTTCCACAGCATGTGGGCTATTATGTGGCAAAACAGACAAACAAACAAACAAACAAACACAACCCCAGAGATGTTATTTTTCATTTTACATTGGCTCAGGGCCACAACTACAAAGAGAAATGAATACTGAATAGATGTAACTCTTTTTAAGAGTTTAGACCTTTCCAAAATCTCTCATCCCATTTTGTCCGTTTTATCTCAAATTCAAAATTTTCATATTCAAAATTCAAATAATCTTTGAATTTAAGTGGCCACAGTTTTTCTAAAATCTGGCACTGTTAGAGCAAATAAAAGCTGTATTTAGAGTTGCCAGATATAATATAGGGCATCCAGTTAAATTTGAATTTCAGGGAAATGATGGAATAATTTTAGTGTAAGTATTTCCCATGCAATATTTTGAACATACTTATACTCTAAAATTATTTCTCTTTATCTGAAATTCAAATTTAACTGACCATCCTGCATTTTAATTTCTATTTAATTGTGTTTTAAATGCTAACTCTGGCAACATTGTTTAATAGTGCTACAAGTTTCTCTTCCAGGGATGTAAATTTTCATTATCATTAATATATGCAATCTGACATTAGCATTATTTTTCCTTAAAATTCTAGCATTGTGTTATTCAAACATAATAGATAATAGCTTTACTCTTTTTAATATATGAACCTTCATCACCATCCTTGTTAAATCTTCCTGCCTGCCTGCTTGTCTTTCTTTCTTTCTTTCCTCCTAAAGTTACTACTTTCTTCAATTCTTCACAATAAAATTTTGCATTTTATCTAAGTTTATTTTGGAGTTAAACATTCCCTATATTCCCCCCAAATAAAAATGTTTAATGTTATATTTTCATGACATCTCTCTTAAAGTTCCTCAGCTTTTTCAAATATGACACAGTATTAAAAACATCAGTAATCTCTCCGTCTTTTTTTATTTTGGTAAGAACACTTAACATGAGATCCATCCTCTTAACAAATTTCTAAGTGCACAAAACAGGATTGTTAACTATAAGCTCAATGTTGTACAGCGGATCTCTAGAACTTATTCATCCTACACAACTGAAACCTTATGCCTGTTGTATAGCAACTCATTTCCCCTTTTCCTATCCCCTAGAAATGACCATTCTACTGTTTCTATGAGTTTGACTATTTTAGACACCTATATAAGTGGAATCAAGCAGTATATGTCGTTCTGTGACTGGCTTATCTCACGTAACATAACGTCTTCTCATTGTCACCACATTGTTGCATATGGCAGGATTTCCTTCTTTTTTAAGGCGGGGTAATGTTTAATTGTATATGTATCACATTTTCTTCATCTATTAATCCACCAGTGGATACTTAGTTTGTTTCTGTGTCTTGGCAATTGTAAATAATGCTTCAGTGAACATGGGAACAGATTAAGAAGACTTGGTTTCCTCTATTTTCTTTTTAATCCATTGCTGGCACTTTTGCCCATTAATGGGCATGAAGAGTCATTGATTTCACCCTAGAAACATGTCCTGATATCGGCTTTCATGTCAACATTTTACAGATAAACTAGCTTTTTTTTTTTTTATAAGAGGTTCATCAGAGATAAATTGATGGCCATATTCTGCTGCCCATACCTATGGAAGTTATCAATGATCGACCATTACCTTGTTTTCCAAAAAGCAACATTGGGATCTTCTCAATACATTGCCTGGAGCTGCTATTATTCAGGTGTCCCAACCAAAAGTGACATCTTAATGCTCTCCTTAAATGGGAACAAGTATTCTGCAAGTGGAGCTTATCCAGGTAGACTATTTGGGGATCATAACTGTGATGGAACTACAAGGATAAGTTAAAATAGGTGATAAGAAACTGCCTATTGAAACAAGCCACTAAGCAGGATGGGTTGTGAATTGATTATGTTCTCACAGACATGCTGGAGTGAAATGTTAGAATGCTTTTGGCTGCAAGTAAAAGAAGATCCCGATTCAGTGGGCTTTAACAATGCGAAAATGTGTATATTATGAGAAATTAAGGTGTGTGCATTATGAGAAGTTAAGGATTCATTAATTACATACCTCTATTATATTACCAATATCTTTTTTTCTCTCTGAGATTCAAAATTTCAGCTTTTTCAGCTTCAATTCCATACTAGCAATCCTCCTGCTTGTAAGATGCCTATTGCAGTCTCAGGCATCACATACAGATGCAACAGTATCCAGTGGAAAAAGAGGAATAGCTCTTCTTTTTAATATTCATTTCTTTTATTTATTTCTTTAATTAACAAGTAAAATTGTGTATATTTATGACATAAAATATGTTTTGATATATGTATACACAGGGATTGGCTATATCACACTATTTAATATATGTATTATCACATTTTTTCTTATAATGAGAACACTTAAAATCTACTCTTGGTGATTTTCAAGTATACAATACATTTTTTCTCTTTCTTTTTAAAAGTGAGGCTATATTTCTCAGAAGTGTTCCAGCAAACACCCTTTTCTTGTTATTGGTCATAAATATCTATTATCCTTGCTTCAATCAAACGTTTAAGAGGAATGGATTAGGTTTGGATCCATCAGAAAATGAATGGTGACCATATCTGTGGTGACCATTTGAGGGCAGTTGCCTGGCCAAATTAACATTCTCTCATCAAGAGCAAAGGGGGTATGCGATCAATAACTAAGGTTACTGCAGATGGTGCTTGAGGATAAAGAAAGCAACCCTGAGTTTTATAGAAAAACTTACTGGTAATGGTGAAACTATCTCAATAATTACTTGGTCTTCATGCTGTTTATTTACAGAAAGCAGAAGGAAAACTTCCTCTGGCTTACCAGTAAACTAAGTAGAATTTCTAAATCATCTTTTTATTTTATTTTTTCCTTTTTAAAAAATAAATGCGTTTAAGTGGCAGCAGTTCTGTGACTTTTTGCTTCTGGCAGAGTAGACTATCACATGGCCAGTGAGGGCCCCATTGAAGTATTCTTTGTCTCCAGGTGAATTCATTGTCCAGGAGGCCTAAGGCCTTTGGACTAAATTTCGGCACTCTTGTTTTATAGAAACTTAAATCTTTACTGGGCCACAATTCTAAGTCAGGACATTTTTGTTTGTTCCCAGATCAGTGACAGATTTTATTAACATCAATTTGGAGCTATCGTGAGCTCTTAAATATGCAGTCCTGAAGCCATTAGGTTCTGTAACACTGTCAGAAATATTTCTCTTAAAACAGAACAAGGAGCCATTGGTAATTTAAAATTATTTATAATGAAGGAATTAAACCAGTCTTATTATTTATTCTTGTACTTTTGCTATACCTGTCCTGTCTTAGTGTTCCAGGGGTATTACAGGAATTAAATTTCTACACCACTTCTGTATTTATTTTCATTTTTAAAATGTGATTCCTCGAATGAACAACATTTGATAGCATGACAAAGTGACTATAGTTAGCAATAAGTTATGGTGTACTTTAAAATACTAAAAGAGTTATTTTAGTTATTGGAATGTTCCTAACACAAAAAAATGATAAATACTTGAAGTGATGGATACCTCAATTACCTTGATTTGTTTATTACACATCGTATCTCTGTATTAAAACTTCACATGTACCCTATAAATATATACAACTATTATGTACCCATAATAATTAAAAAATTAAAATGTGATTCTTTAATATATACCTGCCTTCAGTAAAATATGGAAGGTGCTTTGCCTGAATACTTTCATAATTCCTGTTTTATTTACATTACTTTCATAGATCTTGGTGGGATGGGATGATTTCTAAGGTGACTTACAATACAGGAAATTTGAAACTCATGTGGAATCCATACTGTAGTTTAATTTAATGACTTCATTAAATTCTATAGCACCCTTCCTTTTATGTTATAATATTTAAGATTAAGCATATCATAAATACAAAAGATTTGACTCTTTTTGGGTAAGAGCTTTATTGAAATATAATTCAAATACCATACAACTCCATTTAAAGTACATGAAAAAATGTTTTGCTGTGGTCTCCATATCAGTATATTCAGTATATTCAGAGAACTTTGCAACCTTAATCACAACAAATTTTAGGATATTTTTATCAGTGCTCTCAAAATCTCCATAGTACCCATTTGTAGCTACTTCCATTTTCCCTTACCACCCCCAGTCTTAGGAAGCCACTATTCTAATTAATTTCCCTATAGACTTGCCTACTCTGAACACTTCATATAAATGAAATGATGCAACGTGGGGTTTTTTGTGATTGGTTTCTCTCACTGAGAATAAAATGTCTTTCATAATATGGCATGTTTCAGTACTTTATTCCTTTTTATTGCCAAATAATATTCCATTATATAAATACGGTATGGCCCTTTTTAACACATGCCTTCTCAAAGTGATTTAATTATACTATAATATCAGGACAATAATATACAAATTTAAAATAAAGATTGGACATTTTCAAACAATTTGTGCAACCTAAATTGACATCTTCCTACCCATTAACCCACCTCATTCAATAAAATGGGACTTGAAAAAATTATGCTGGAAATAAGAGACATATATTATAGATAACAACAAAATGGTGGCATACTTTATCTTATTGAAATTATTAATGTTGCCCATTATTTCTCTATCATTTGCTCTCTTATTATAAGTGATACTTAGCACAGGCATTCCTAATTCCCTAAAATCCCATCTTATTCAAACAGTTTATCAGTCTCTTTGCCTGTTCTAACCTATCCAAACTATGCCCAGAGATACATCCTTGTAACAAATATACCTATTAGTCTGGGTACAGTGGCTTATACCTGTAACCTAGCATTTTGGGAGTCCAAGGTGGGAAAATAGCTTGAAGCCAGGAGTTCAAGACCAGCCTGGGCAACACAGTGAGACTCCATCTCTACAAAAAATAAAAAATATAGCCAGGCATGTTGGTGCGTGCCTGTGGTCCCAGCGACAATGGAGGCTGAGGTAAGAGGATCACTTGAGCCCAGGAGTCAGAGGCTGTAGTGAGCTATGATCACACCATTGCACTCCAGCCTGGGTGACCTGTCTCAAATGAAAAAAACCTATGAAACTCTGTCTCAAATGAAAAAATAAACAAACAAATATACTTATTAAAAATAATCTTAATAGTATCTTTGTTTTTGAAAATAACTCTGTAAATATTCAAGTAATTACTTTTTCTTCCCACTCTCAGGTATAGGTGGGTAATGTGTGTAACTATCTACCTATCCATCTCTCTCTCTCTCTCCCCTCCTCTCTCTTGTATATAAATACATAAAACGTGTATCTCTCAAGAATTTTTCATATATATATGAAAATATATATATATATATATACACACACACCTTTACCTGTTATAATGTCAGACATATGGTTGAGTTGGAAAGTATTTATTTCCTCTAAATGAAAGACTAATAACCCACTCAATATACTAAATATTATGGCAAGAGAATCTTGACCTCCTCTATATCTGTTTTGGGCCAAGATGGAAAGTAGAAGTTAAAAGACATGTAATTTTTGGCAAAGTTATAGACTCTACTGTTTCAGAAATTTTTTCACTTTTAAATATGAATCAGAATAGAAGAAAAGTGATATATAAAGTTGTAAAGTCTGAATGACAAAATATAAGGTAATTCAAAGCAGCTCTAAGACATAGATAGATAGATAGATAGATATGGAGACCACAGCAGAGAATTGCTCAGAATTGAGAGACATCAATCATTAGATAATTGTACTTCAACAATCAAGCAGAAAAAATATAAATAAGTGCACACCTAGATGCTTCGTTCAAATTATTCTTTACATGTAATACAATTAAACTGTTTAATGACATGTAGAATGGAAAGAGAAAAGATATAGAATGCCTACCACATCTATTGTATTTATTGCACATATCATTTATTCTTAATTTTGTTGAATAATTGTTCTTCCTCCTTGAGATTGATATTTCACAAATGTGGCTTATAACATGAAATCCTACACCATTTTTTCATTATGAACAAATGCCTATTTATGAATTCTTGTCTCAGGAGCTAATTTAATTGGTGCATCCAACTACTATTGCTTATTTCACACTTCAGTAGGTGAAGATGCATTAATAATCGAAGTTTCAAACTGTAATTAACATTAGCTTTAGGCTCCTGACAATGAAATGATTACATTTTAATATATGGGTTGATAAACAAAGTTAATCTAACATATGAATAAACAGCAAAATAACTTACATTTACTCTTTCTCTGCAAATTGATACATGCATTTGTGTGTTATCTAAAGCATAGGGAATAAGAGAATGTCAAAGAAAAAGCGTATGACTGCCAATACAGCACTTAAACCTAATCAATTCAACACACCTAACTAAATTTGAGACATTTCTACAAAAACATTATTTTTTTAGTAAAAATTAAAATATGTTTTTAGCCTGCTTGATTACCTTTCACATTTTTCTGTATTATTTAGTTATGATTTGATATCATATTTTTCTCTGCTCTTAATTGAATTCATTACTTTATAAATATCTTTGAATGGTGAGTTTTTATGGTGATATCTTGTTCTTAGTCATAGCATTGCCCAAACCTATTTGCCTGGTTTTAGTATATTACTTTTATGTTGATAAAGATAACATTTGTGATATAACTTTAAATGTTGGAAAAATATATACTTGACTTGATCCTTTATTCAGTGACATTTTCTGGAATTTTCCAGTACAGTTTTTAAATGACAGTGTTTGGAATGGTGCAAATCTAAATAACTGAGGTTGCTAGTTGTGATATTTTAACATCCTCAAACACTTTGACCTTGTGAATCTTGTGTTAAGGTTCACAAGAATACAAAAACAGCATAATTCCTTTTTCAGGTGGGATTGACTGCTCAGAACTCCAAAATGTATTGTTTGTTTAAATATATCCAAATCTATATACTTTATGGTTATTAAAGAGTAGGATGGTCTTTGAAGCAGACTCACAGAAATAGAATGAGGTAACCAAAATACGGATTAAAATACCTAGTCTAATCCCAGATGTTAAACTACACAGATAAAAAATAAGGCTTCTTATTTCTCAGCTCATATTTTAGCCATTATGAGAATAAGTTCAAAGTCATCTGTAGTTTTCAGTGTTTGTAGAAAGCACTGGATATGGCCAGAATACTATATTGAAGTATAAGAAACTGATCAGCACCTGCCATTTGTCAGAGACTCGATGGGCACTTTAAAAAAGGTGATTTTAGTTAATTCTACTAAAAAACTTGTACAATGTTAATAAATAAGTCACCTTTTTTTCCAACAAAAGAACAACTATGTTTAAGAGAAGTGGTTTGTTCCATATCCCGAGCCAGTATCTAAGGATATTTTCTGATTGTGAATCAAATGTTATTTATGTGATACACTGCAGATTTTTAATTATTAATAATGAAAGAAATTACGTGTTTTATACACACACACACACATATATACATACACACCTATCACTCTTCTAAATGCTTTACATGGATAATCAAATTTTTCAAATAAGGACTCTGAGAAATTAAACTTACTCAGCTCTCACAGTTAGAAGAAAGAGTAGTTCCAGATTGAGAGCTTGAGTATTTGGCCCCAGGCGCATGTCATTATCCACAATATTTTATTACCTTCTTCCTATAAAGCATTTGAAGCAGGTACACATCTCACTTTTCTTTAAATATATTTAAATTATAATTTTTTTTTTTTTT
>CM052447.1:10601640-10615109 GCA_028533085.1 Varecia variegata | reverse complement strand
TTATAATATTATTATGATGACCAAATCCATGGTTGGGAGCATAATAAGAAGAGTCTCCTTTCTTCATCCCCAGATGACATTAAATGTACCCTAGAATTGACCAAAATGGTTTCTTTCTCCTATTTATTCTTTCTTTTGTATTATTCTGGTTATAATTATTGCATAATATCA
Source organism: Varecia variegata (assembly GCA_028533085.1). Lineage (NCBI taxonomy): Eukaryota > Metazoa > Chordata > Mammalia > Primates > Lemuridae > Varecia > Varecia variegata. The sequence continues at coordinate 10,614,938 of CM052447.1, read as the reverse complement.
ATATTTCAATATTATACTTTTTCAGATTTATTATTTGTTGTGGTAGATTAATCCCTTTTGTTAACTTTTAAGATAATCTGACCAGATGGCTTTAAGAATATATTAATTAAATTAGGAGTTATAATAAAGATATATACTTTTTTATCCCCAGGAAGACTTAACACTTCATTCCTTTTCTTCTGTTTGTGTTCAATAATCCCAAATGTCATGAATAATTATAAGTCATTATTAAAAAAAAAAAAAAACAACTCCGTTGAGATAGAAATTCTACCAGATGCTATTATAATTATTGTTTCTTGCAGTTTAAATTTTAGGCAATTGTTTGGAGACAAATTAAAAGAAAATGGACATTTGTTTTATTGAAGCTACTTGTTATGTGCTATATTTGCGTTCAGATGTCTGATATTATGGGCCAACTGTTTTTCTTCAATCTTCATACATGGTAACTAGCAATAATTTTAAACAAAATCAATCTTGGTGGTTAGTATTAATGACTAACCAGAAACGTTTGAAACATTTGATTAGACTGTGGCATGAAAATGCCATGTCCTGTTATAGTAAAAGTATTCTTTAATAGTTGAAGTAATGTACTGATTTCATGAACAAAATAACTCATCACGTGACATTTCTACCTTAATGTCTAGGCTTTGAAATTGCCATAATAATTATTCAGTTGCCCAATGCTAATTCTCCAGCCTTGTTCGAGGGATTCTTATACTTGATGGTACCTCAGACTCAACAGCAGATGATGTTAAAAAATAAAGGTTCTCAGGCCTCACTCTCAGAAATTCTGAATTAGTAAGACTGGAGGAGGCCCAGGATTTTCATTTCCAACAAGCACCTCCTCTCCCTGCCCCAGTCTTGTCCAATGCAGACAATCTACAGTGCTCATTTTGAGAAATACTACAAAGGGTTTGGGGGATAGCTGTGTGTTACAATTGCACAGGAAGTAATTTGAGCATCCGCATGCCCAAGCACACAGATAACTTCATAGAATTCTACATCAGATTTCTGCAGCACATCTCTGAGTGAGAACCACTAGTCCATGCAGCTGAAGTCACTCATCATCACTATTAGAGAAACTTTTTCTCTTCCTCTCTCTCTCACCTTCTCTCTTCCTTTACTCCTTATTTCCTTTCTTTCTGTCATCTTTCTTTTTTAAACACTATCATGTTTTACAGTCCCTCATTCCTGCTTTTTTTTTTTTTTTTTTGAGTGACACTCTAGAGAACAGGCTAACATCCAGTGTTTATGTAAACAGATAAACAGTGATTGATGGTGGAATTGACAGGATCTTGAATGCTGCTTTCTTGGATTTGGCACAATATTTATAGAAGACAAGTGGCCTTTTGTCTGTCATTAATTCAGAGAACAGCCGGTATAGTATTAATATTCAGAATAGTCGATTCATGGAATGAATTTTTCAGGCAGCAAAGATTATAACAAAATTACAACTCCAATCACCAACTCCTACCCTCCCCACCAGTGAAACTACAATATGAACGGAAAAGGGCACCTATTCTCATTATGAACTTTAGACTGTCATCATTGGGGCTAATTCTAATGTCACACTATGGATGATGAGTAGTTGAAATCCAATTTGAATGCATAATACCACATTTAATTTACACTACCACCTGTCAATAGGAAATATACTGAGGCATATCTTCTGAGACATCCATAGGGAATACTCAATTATAATTAACCTTCCTATTTTTGTTAAATCTTTGTCCTGAAATGAATTGTTTGTGCCATTTCTTATTCTTGTAACAATCTGTCACTAGGAAGAATTTGGATTTTAATCTAATATTCTCTGAGAAATACAATAGAGAATGTTTCTTTTAATTTCCTCAGCACTGCTACTGGTTCTCTATTTTATTTCTTTTCCATAGGTTAATTATGACTGAGGTTGTAATCTCAGGGCAGGTGTAGGATACTTTGGCGGAGTATGGAAAATGATTTTCTACAAACCATATTGAATACAATATATGGCAAATAGGAAATATCATTTTTATTAGCCTACTTACTATTAGTGAGAGAAAAAAGAATAATTTTAGTGCAATGATGCAATTGAATTCATACTACCAAGTAGATAACTTTGTAAAATTACTTTTAAGCAATAATTAATGGCTGTATGTAACCTAAAAACCATAAAAAGATAGTTTAGATGTTATCTCTAAACATTGTAATAATGAGAAAATAAACTTTTACAGAAAATCAAGCACTCTATTTAAGAATGTATTTTCTCTTGAGTCAATTTTTTGACAACTGAAAATGTTTCCCATTTTCCTTTACTCCCTTTCCACTGCAATTTGTAAATTAATGTGCCTACAGCACTTCTCTAGCCCTGCAGTCCCCAACCCCCAGCCTCGGGCCAGTATGGGTCCTGTTAGGAACTGGGCGGCACAGCAGGAGATGAGCAGCAGGTGAGCGAGCAAGGGAAGCTTCATCTGTGTTTACAGCCGCTCCCCATCTCTCACATCACCGCGTAAGCTCCACCTCCTGTCAGATCAGCAGCGGCATTAGATTCTCATAGGAGCATGAACCCTGCGGTAAATTTCGCATGGGAGGGATCTAGGTTGCACGTTCCTTATGAGAATCTAAGGCCTGACGATCTGAGGTGGAGCTGAGGCAGTGATGCTAGCGCTGCGGAGTGGCTGCAAATACAGATTATCATTAGCAGAGAAGTTTGACCGCACAATAAATGTAATGTGCTTGAATCATCCTGAAACCCTCCCCACCCCCTACTCCCCCAGTCCATGGAAAAATTGTCTTCCATGAAACTGGTTCCTGGTGCCAAAAATGTTGGGGACTGCTGCTCTAGTCTACACATTTTAGAGGTACATAAAAGTTTGTTATGATTCTCCACTCATGAGGGAATAAAGACAGAAAAAGCAGAGGTTTTGCTCACATCTTAAGATGGACTCTCTTTATAGGTCCAGTGAGGCTGGTCAATTTCCAGATTTGTTCAGGGAGTATAGAATCAACCACCAAAAAACAGTTGGAACTATTATATTTATGTATTTAAAAATAAAATGTGTTAAACACAAAAATCATTAGAACAATGTCTAGAACATTGTATGCAACCAAGCTGGATATATTTATTTTGAAAAATACTTTTGATAAGGTGGCTCATTAAAATGTAAATTTAACTCTGTTTTTGGAAAAAATATTCTCAGCTATAAACAAGGAAGCAACTGATGGTCTCTGTTTTCTGTTTCCCCCCCCCCCCAATGTCTAGAAGCATCTGTGACATGAGCTAGCTGAAGCTCTGCTCACTCTTTGGGTGAGGCTTCTAGGGTGATCCAGTCCACAAGCAAAGATCTCTGCTTTCTTATCACAAGAAGAGGGAGTGTTGTCATGTTTTTATAGTCATTCACTTTAAATATCTATTTATTTAAAGAAGAATTTAAATGGTGCAATAATCTTATAGAAATAAATACATAAGTGACATTTGATACTCAAATGATAGAGGCTTTCAAGTAAAAAGTGAAATTTTGTAATGCCTAAAAGGAGACAGGGTAGCAGAGAGTGTGGTTTAAGTGTACGCTGGGAGCCAGCCCGCTTGCCTTTGAATGTAGGGTCCATGACTTATAGGTTTCTCTCTGAGCCTTAGTTTCCTGACCTGTAAAATTCAAAAAAAAAAAAAAAATTACTTCTGTATTTATAGGTTTTTTATGAAGATTTGATAAGTTCATATTTGTAAAGTACTTTAAAAGCAGAGACAGGGATATTATAAATCCTATGTTGGTGACTATTAAATAAAAAATACAATTGATCCTTGAGCAACACAGTTTGAATTCCATGCGTCCTCTTATATGCAGATTTCTTAAAATACATATATGGAAAAAATTTTGGGAGATTTCTGAAAACTTGAAAAAACTCACAGACAAAACTATGTAACCTGGAAATATCAAAAAAAAAGGGGAAATTTAAATATGCCATGAATGCATAAAACATAGGTAGGTACTAGTCTATTTTATCAGTTACTGGCATAAAATATACACAGATCTATTATAATAAGTTACAATTTACCAAAATTTATATACAGATACAGTATCAAATCATACATGCATCAAATTACTATAGTACATACCATACTACTGTAATAATTTTGGACTCTAATCCCATTTTATAGATGAAGAATGAGTGACTGATGGGTAAAACATTTTGTTTTACAGTGTCCCTTGAGTGGCCTGTAATCATAGTCAAGAAGGAGAATAAGGGAAATCCAAATATTTTCAGATGATCACCAGTGTATTTTCACAGTGTCATCTCTTCTTTGAAAGGAAGAGACATTATTTCTTGGATAAGATCAGCAAGTCCACTTTCCAATTGGAAGTTGACTTTTTCCCTAAGGCTGCATTGTTTTGATTACAGGTGAACTTCTATGACCGGATTTAGCAATCTTGAGGAGTAAGTTCACCAAAAGGAGCTTCAGTTCCCTAGGAGAAGTTAGTTCACCTAATGCAATTCCTATAACGACTGATGTGACTTTGCCCCACTATCTGCAATGGCTGTGGTGGCTACACCCAATCTGTTTGTATTTCCCTGGAAACTCAAACTATAATTTTCACATAATGGGTATGAAATATAAGGCAGTTTAGATGTTAAATATGTATATTAAATTAATGAAAAGCACACTTTTAGCAATTTTCCACCAATAACTATCAAAGGAGATAAATAGGCACGATACATTGAATTTTCTGGGATTTTTCAACCACTTATAAGGATTTGAGTGTGATTTTTTTTTATCTTAGGAGGAGGTTTGAGTTTTTCCCTTGACATCATTGTGTATCAAATTTTTGTCACATATCTTAACCTTCTTACTTCAAACATAGCTCTTTTTTAAGGTAGCATGTGATTTTCATTTTGAGTAGCTAATTTATTTATCAGTATTACCTGTAGATAACTCATGACAGAGACAAGCTACACATGGAAGAAAGCAGACCCTTCTGTTCCCAAGGTGATTTATATTTATTGAAGTTAACCTGTTTCTATCTGTATTCGCTTTTCTTAAACCTGCCACCATGGAAAAGAAGACATCCTGCTATTTTCTTTCCTTTTTTCTCTTTTTGATGGCTGATAGAAACATTTCAGTTTCTTAGCCAGAAACAAATAACAAATATAAAATACTGACAATATGTGTTCCTTGATAAAGTAAGTTAGCAATATGGAAACATCAAACATTCTACACATAGAATGCAGATTTCAGAATAATTTAATTCAGTTATTCAGAAGCTAGTAAGTAAAAATATGTCTTTATATTTACTTCATAGCATGTGACATGTATTTAAAGAATTAATGATTGGTAATAATGAAGCACATGATAAATGTGAATTAAGCTTCACAATAGTTACATATTAAAAGTATTTTATAATTATTTATTATCAACTTTATTTTTGGACATTGGACATTAACTATATATTGCATTATTGGATAAATGCAATGTTAATAAAAATAAAAATAGTATATATCTATTAGTATAATATAAGATTTTAGAAATGATTATTCTGTATCCAACTAGATAAATCTATATAGTTTATATGAAAAGGTCACCTTTTTGAGAATTACGGAATTTGTCTGTTACCTGCTGTTAAAGAGGTTCTGTCATTGTACTACTTTTTATGGAGTGAATATTTGCCTGTAAACATAGTTAAAAAAAAATTTATTGGCTCTTAACTATTTGATAATTTCAAACAAATATAATTATATCAAGTGAGTTTTTAATAGAACTTCTTTAAGTGTCTTAGGTACTTGAAAATCATTTTGTGATATTTTCCTGTGTAATTCAAAGAAGGTTCTAAATGAATATTTGACATATTATATCCAGTATATTTTTTTAAAATTCTGTCAAAAGGAAAGACTCCTGAAGTATTATGTGGTGATTATGAAAAGAAATAATTCTCAATAATATAGAATTCAATAACTTCCTAACTATTTCTTTAGTACTGCTTCAGGGTAAAAGTTTACCACAGGCAGAACCAGATTCTGTGTTGACAAAAAGCTTTCTTTTAAATCAGATTTATTAATCAGTGTATCCAAATTAGAAACAATAGAGGGGCACTTTTATTGGGGGTTTATACATGGTCTTATATCACTTTCAACCTAAGATGAGATTCTATATACAAAACAGAATGTGAACTCTTAGCCCCTAGTTTATCAAATCTGTCTGTTCCCCCAGACTTTTCATCTAAATGGTGTCACAATTTGCCCAGTTGCTCAGGACAAAAATGTAGATTATCCTTGATTACTCACCCTCATACTATCTGTATGCTCTACAGATTCTTCTTTTAAAATATACTGTGCCAGATATTACTGTTTCACCCCATATCCACAGCTATAATGCAAGTTCAACCAATGGTGATCTCTTTCATGGAGTACTACAACATTCAAACTCATCTCCTTCTTACTTTTAATCCTTATCACATATTTTCCATAAAGCAGCTAGGATAATTCTTAATAAAATTTAAACAAATCATGTTTCTTCTCTGCACAGGGTCCACCCAATAGCTCCTTATTACAATTAGAACAAAATCTAGATTCTTAATTATGACCTACAATAACCTACATTAAAGAACCTCTCCTAGGTCTCTGGACACTTCTTGCCTTGCTTTTTATACTCTACCTACCTCTTAAATTCATGTTTATCTCAGGACGTCTGCACATGCAGTTTCACCATGCCTGCCTGGAATGTCCTTCCCCATCATCTTTGCATGGCTTGCTCCTTCAGTACATTCAAGTCTGTGTTCACAAATCACTGCTACAGGAGAGCTTTCCTTAACCACCATTTCTGTAGGTGTGCTGGTAACCTGGCTTTCAGAGGAGAGGGACTTTTGATTTGTAGCCTTTGCCAGTTTCCGTAGTATATAAACTGCCACCATGATTTCAAGCTACCAATGGGTTAAAAACTGCTTGCATAATTTCTGAATATTTTAAAATCAGCTCCCTTGAGCCAGTACAAGCTGACTCCATCACACCACTGAATCTGAAACAGCCAACTCCCCCACTGTGCTCCTCTATCCTCTATTCTCTACCTTACTTTATTTTCTCTTATTTGCACAGCATGAAATTATCTATGTGTTTATTTATTGTGTGTTGCTTGTCAAGAATATAAATGCCATAAGAGCAGGGACCTTGTCTCTCTTATTTACTACTATAACCTTAACATCCAGAACAGTCCCTGGAACGTGGTAGACATTCTGTAATCATGTGCTCAATAGATGAATAAAGACATGAGTCAAGTTTATATACTATCCTATGTACCTTCAAGGAAGCTGGGGACTGGAGCTCATGCCTTTAAATTCTTCATGGCAATATCTTCTTTTTGTCCTAAGTCAGAAAGAATTTGCAGAAAAGATACCCTAGTTTTTCAGGGAGGAAAAGTTCTAATGAGGAAAGTTCTAATCCTTTATCTAGATTTCAAATTATCTCACCTGAAAGCTTTTTGTTATACAGATAAAAGACCCTAACTTTATTAATGTTTTTTTTTTTTTTTTTGCATATGGTTGAAACATCAGTAAGATGTCTTGGTATTTGGATTTTTATGATCCAACCCAGCTTTTTATTACTTAAAGTCTACCAATAAGTTCACACTTGCTCAATTAAATACAATGATGATTAGCTTATTACTTCCATAATTATCCTCTCTATAATAGTTACATAGAAAGAAAATCTCCTTAACAAAATAAAGGACAATTTGAAATCATTTTCTGCAGAGCCAACCCCAGTTTGACAATAAGTTTTATCGCCTTTGAATACCTTCTCCCGTAATAAAGCCAAATGGATTTTCCATTATTGCAAACTACTCACATAATACCAGCAGGGTAACATGGTGATTCTGAAGAAAGAGTAAATAATCAGTGACTCAATGTCCCCATTTAAGTTAAGAAGTGAAACAATTATGTTTCCCCGCCTCCCTCCTGAGGCCAGTGAATGATCTATTTGATATGTTTGGAATTACTTGTAGGTAAGGAAAAAATCCTCAGAGTATCTGAGATATCCAACCTCGTTTCATTAAGCACCTCCTGTTTGAGAGAGTGTTTTTGGCAATTTACTCTACCTTCATGAATTGCCAACTTTGAGATCTGGAGAATTCTGTTCTGAAATGTGCTCTTTAGTGACATAAAAACATCCAGCTGTATGGTATGTGCCCATCCTGCCTCAAGACAATGACCTTTCCAGGGGTATTTGAAACTTGGCTAGTTCTTTGCTATGCTGTATATTTTGAAATTAGCAAGGACATTAAACTGTTACTCAGATTTTTTCCTCTAACTGTCTATAAACAATAAAGTTGACACAAGATTTTATTCTCAAGAAAATGATCCAACAGTGTTTCCTTGGTCCCAATTTGCTACTGCATTAATAGCATTATCATTAAAATAATGTCCTACTTGTTCTATAAATACAGAAGTGTAAACCATTTTTTTAACAATTGAAACTGTGGATTGTTTAGAAACACTGTTATTGAGGGCATTATGTCATGTAAAATAACTGATTTGTGTCTTAATTTGCACATTTTAGAAATAAACATGTCCACCTTGTACCCCAATTATGCTTTGACATATTAATAGCCACATTTTGGTGCCTATAATGATTCACAGAGAAAAGTCACAAGATAAATCTCTCCATATTTATATCTGCCAAGAAGAGAATTCTGTTTATAAGAGCTCATCATGGAAACTCAGGGTAAATCCAGCTTCAAACAGAGGATAAGATTTGCTTCACTACAGGGATTCAGAAGCTGCTACTTCCACATTTACACAAAATAAACTACAGGCAAGTCAGAATTGCAATCCAAGCACTGACCTCTATCTGAGCCCCCATAAACCAGATAATTCACCTCTGCCCCAAGCAGACTACAGACTTTGGAGATACATGGTACTGACTGCATGCAGATCTTCTCAGCAAATCTACTCATAGCTCTGACTCTCCTCTCTGGAAAGAGAAATACTCAGTGGAAATATAAACAAGCCCATCTTGGATTTCCTGAAAGATCAGTGCACTTTATAAAATTATCTGTTCCTGTTGACAGTTTTAAAATGTTAGTGCTCAAATTAAGGTTTACTGGCTAGAGGTAAAAAGCTGATATTCATATCTATTCTGAAAGTATTTTGGCAGTTTTTTTAATCCTCCTAACGAGTTGGAAACCTATTTACTGTGTCAAAATCTTTCTAATCAATAAATACTATTTTACTTGTATGATTTACTAACAGAGAAAATTGCTTCTAAGCAATATTTGAATAAGTTGGTAGTGAAATTATGCACAGGGCAATGGTTTTTGAATCTGTATACAAAGTATGCATACTCTTTTCTTAGCAGATGCAGTTCCTAGCCACATAGAAGTGGCTATATTTTGGCATTGTACCAGTAATTTTCTTTCATACACAGTTATCTTATTTTTGGTAAGCAGTCTAATTTGCCAGATTCATTTTTTCATTTTTTGTTTGTTTGTTTATAAATATAGAGATGGTTCTCTTTGTTTTTAAAGGAAAGTAGTAAAATTATTTAGATATATAGTCTATAGACAAACATGATATCACTCAACTTACATATAAAGGGGGGGATTAACTAGATTTTAAATCCTTCAGGGGAGTAACCATGTCTTCTTCATAACACATATGAAATGTCTTCCTCTTCCTCTCTGCTCATCTACCTACTGGGCACAATCCATGAGCAAAAGACTGTAACTGCCATGAATTTATGAGAAATGAATGAATGGTTATGATTTACTGTGGTCTGCATCGGAGATTTGATCAACCTTGTAAGTTTGGATTCCATTTCCATGTGATTCGGCTAAAAAGGTCCTGCCAATTCGGAAGTCAAATAAAATGAATAAATATCAGTTGATAAAGTGGACAAATCCTTCACACATTAAAGTGAGACTGTTACTGACGCCAGATGAGCAAACGCTGGATACACATGTGTATAGCGAAGGCCAACTGGAACTTGAAGTTGAACGTCTTACAACAAGCTTGGCTAGTGCAGCTAAAACAAACCATCAATCCAAAAAGACCAACACCAGGTCCAGTTAGCTTTAAATAGATTATGCCTCCCCATAATGTGAAAAAAAAAACTCACTGGTAAACTTAACACTATTTGAATATTCTCTACTTAATCCCTTATATTGGAATATTGGTTTAAAAGATGTAAATATAACTGTGTAAAATAATGATGATTGATATTTTTCCAATGACAGCATTCACCTGGTACTTATTAAGCTGTAGCACTAAGCTAAAATGCCACAGGTCTGAATAATTTTTAATCTAATATAGGAAATTATGCAGAACAATTCTATGGACCCAAATGTAGAAACATTTTATGGGAAGGAAAAGTCTTTGTCCAAAAATGAAATATTTGATGCATTCCCTTGATAAGACTTAGGGGGTTCATAAGAAGTGAGTGCTTATATTTGTGAAGAGCAAAATAACATTCAGTAGATATTTGAATTTCAAAATACCCTGAGAATTCTTGAAAATAAGTGCACCAATATTTCTGTAGGTCTACTTACCTATTTATCTAAAACTGGAAACAAGCATAAGGCTTATGTTGCACATTTCAAGCTAATGGATAATTCTAAAATGTGTGATTCTCTCTGTCATGGGTAGTCTTGACAGATTATTATTATTATTATTTTTTTACCAAAAAAAGTATATAGATCAATGGTTGAAGGAGAAAGATATAACTGGAGGAGGGAAAGATATCAGTATCAGAATCAACAGTAGCGCATTTCTGAACAGTTTATATCTCTGGGCTTTTCCCCTTCAGATTTTGATTTTGATTCATAAATTTTTGGAGGACCTAAAGAGAGATATTTTGAGAAAATTATTTTGACATTTTCCTTCCTCCTTCTATGTAAGTAATAATCACTGATCTAGATGATGATAATGATGATGACAGTAACAGTAATAGTAATAAAATAATGACATCTGATTGATGTAAACAGTGCTTCTCCTTTTATTTATTCAGATTTTCTATACTGACACTTTCCAAGCTAGCATAATCATAAAATAATGTCCCTAGGGATGTACATATGACTACCTAAAAAATAGAGAAACAGAGAGATAAAGCACTTGATTAAAGCAGCATTGATAATGTACATTAAATAAAATTAACCAGTTTCTCTTTAGTACTACTTCTCTAGCTTTTAATATGCAAATGTGTACTGTGATCCTTTCAAACAGAGAAATAGTAAACAACATACACCAAATTTATTTGACCAGAGCATATATTTTTCTCTCTCCCACCCCACCATTGTCTTTCAGAATAATGTAATGGGGATAGTTTGAACATACATTCAACACTTTATATAACTTATATTGTCTCAGGAGGTATATGCTTCTATAAGTAATAAAGTTGTTCCTTAGTATCTAAGGGGGATTAGTTCCAGGAACCTTGCAGATACCAAAATCCATGGATGCTGAAGTCCTTTATATAAGATAGCCTAGTATTTGCATATTCCCTACGCACATCTCCTGTATACTTGAAATCATCTCTGGATTACTTATAATACCTCATACAATGTAAATCCTATGTACATAAGTGTCATACTATATTGGTATTTTTATTTGTATTATTGTCTATTGTATTGTGAGTTTTTGAATGTTTTAAATCTGTGGTTGGTTGATTCTGCACGTGCAGAACCCATGGATACAGAGTGCACTATACTTATAAGTATTTAATACTTATACAAGTGTGTACTTATATCCAGGTATGTAGTCTTTTGCTTACCAGGGTGTGAAAATAAGGCTAATATTTTTACCTATCCAGTGTGGAAAGTTTTGTAAGCCTTCAAAGATGGTTGCTTTGTGTTCAACAAAAAGGTTCTAATGTTTGAATGGAAAAGACAGGTGTAATTTTAGAAGTTATTTATTTTTTTTTTTGAAATAGCCTAGACAAAAAAAGGAGAGAGAGCAGAAAGAAGCAAAGTGTCTAATAATTGTAGCAAAAAAGAGCAACTGCTAAATTATTGCAAATTATTGGTCATTTTTTTCTGAGTTGGCTTCTTGAAGCTTGTAGCCAAATTATGTAACCCCTCTCTGGCCACAAGATCAAACTTTATATTAGATATTTGGTTTACTAATTTACTCCAGCATTATCTGAATAGCTCTAGCTTTACCTGAAGAATTTCACATCTATAATTTAGAAGAATTCAATCAGAAGAGATTGAGAAGATGGTGCTTGAGAGGTATACAGAAAGCTAGGATAGGAGGTGTCTAAGAAGTTGAGAGAGGAGGAAGAATGGAAAAGTCCCTATTAAGTACAAGAACATGGAGAAACAGACGACCAGTGACCTTGGCCACAGTGTGTCAACGCACTGGGAGGGACAGAAAACAGATTGAAATAAGAGGAAGTGGAAACTGCAATATGACAACTCTATTCTTTTACTCTAAAATTCTCTTTTCGATACCTCTGTCAATAAACATAGTTCAATGAAAGTAATTATGTGGGGACTTTGGAGGATGGATCCATCAAAATATCAAGGCCATCGAAATGTGGAGGACAAGACATTCAGCCTTTTGGTTTACTCCAAAGAATGTTTATAAATACAAAATGGAATATATTTTTGGACAATATTTCAAAACTATTATTTCATTATTAGAAATATATATATATATATACATATATGCCAAAATATTATGCTCCAAAAGGCATTTTTAACACCTTTGTTGAAATACTTGTTTTTCTTTAATGAAGACAGTGATTCTCGTTGTCAATATTAGCAATGAACCAAGATTAAGAGAGAATACATGAACAGGGAAGAGACGGAACATTGAGGAGGCAGATTTGAAGAGAGCGTTGTGTGAATTGGAGTGCAGGTGGGCCAGGAAGCCTCCATCTGTCACTCAATTTTTTCATCTATGAAATAGAGATAATACTAGTACCAAGTCTGTAAGGTTATTATGAAGATTAAATGAGTTAATGCCTGTAAAATCCTTGGAATGGTTCCTGGCTTATAGTGAGTGCTAAACAAAAGTTAGTTGTTATTAATGTTGTTGTGTTGTTCTTATAACTTCTGGTATGGGTGGCAAGTAAATTCATAAACAAACATATAAATGACATAATTTCGTAAAGGGATGAGAGTCACACACACACTCCAATAAACAAGGTAATAGGATGATGGTATGTAGAAGGATGGTGGTGTTACTTTAGCAAACGTGAGTGGTCAGGGAAGTCTGTGTGCGTGGATGACATCTGAGTAGAGATCTGAGTGACAAGGAGCCAGCCTTGTGAAGGTGAGGGAAGCACATCTCAGGGGTCAAATAGCAGGTACAAAGACTAGTGATGGAAAAGGGTGT
>CM052447.1:10582962-10601140 GCA_028533085.1 Varecia variegata | reverse complement strand
GTAATCCTAGCACTTGGGAGGCCGAGGCGGGCGGATTGTTTGAGCTCAGGAGTTCGAGACCAGCCTGAGCAAGAGCGAGACCCCGTCTCTACTAAAAATAGAAAGAAATTATCTGGACAACTAAAAATATATATAGAAAAAATTAGCCGGGCATGGTGGCGCATGCCTGTAGTCCCAGCTACTCAGGAGGCTGAGGCAGAAGGATCGCTTAAGCCCAGGAGTTTGAGGTTGCTGTGAGCTAGGCTGACGCCACGGCACTCACTCTAGCCCGGGCAACAGAGTGAGACTCTGTCTCAAAAAAATAAAAATAAAAAATAAAAAAAAAAAAAAAAACCTTAAAAAAAAAAAAAAGAAAGAGTAAATAATTCAGATATGTTTGTTTTATCTATTAGCTAGTATTATGATTGACACCTTACCAAAAACTTGAAAGTTACCAATCAATAAAACTTAGGCATTACAGTGTAAATCTGCACTACAAAGAATTTTTAGGAAATAATCCCTGACTTCAAGGAGTTTATGGTTAATTTAAAATACAATTTTAGTCTTCAATATTACATGAATGCTGTTTAAATGAACAGAGTGTGACATTAGCCTAATTAAAAAATAATTACCGTTACTGAGTGCTTAGAAGCTATAGCAACAAGAATTTTCGAATTAGAAGGAAAAATGTCCACATACATAGGTACATGGACATAAACTTGTTATCAGAACAAAGTCGAAAGACATAAAATACAGTATTTGTACTCTGTTAAAAATATCTCCCTTCTATTTTTATGATTAAAGAAATGCAGGCATAAAGCATAATCTAGTTTTTAAAGGCACAAAAGGAAAGAAACTCCTTTAATAGTGTTACCCAAATAAGTTCAATTTTATGAAACAAAATTGATGTGTTATAACAAGGAAAATGCCACCCATTACGTGTTTTAGAATCAGAAAAAAAAAAAAAAAATACTTGCCTGAGTTTCTTTTCTTATATAAACTTGCCATGTGAGAAAATGTTCTAACTTTATACTCCAGTAGTGGAACCTGCATGATGATAATGAGTGAATTAGTAAACTGAAAATTTCTCTCTGCGCTTTCCTTAATTCTTTCCTAAAATGGAGTCTAACATTTAACAGTAGATTCCTGCTTTCGCCTCTAGATTGGTGTGGAGCCAATTCTTAGTGTGTGCCTTGATCAAATGGAGTATTGGGTCGAGAACCTAGTAGAAGTCTCAATCCTTGGTTTAAAAGAATTTATAAGTATGACAAAAGAGAGCATTCACTTAAAACTGAAGCACCCGTGCACAGAGTCAGAAAGTGAAAACACCCCCTAAATACAGCAGGGCTGAGGGAGAAAGGTCTTCAGAACAGACTTCCTGAAATGTCTGGATTTTAGCTGTCCTTTAAAAAAAAGAAGACGCCCAAGTTCATATGTGAGTGAGGTTCATCATAGTTTAGGCCCATAAAGAATTTCAAAGGTATGAATATAGCAGGGGGGCAAGCAGTTTGCATAAAGAATAGCAAACTGGTCAGAACTGCTGCTAAGTGGATTGTAGAGAAGAGAAACAGGAATCAATGTGGAGATCTCTGAGAATGTGTATAATTTTGACAACAGCAAAGGTTTAGTTCTTTGACATGTGGAGCATGTTCATATACACTGTCTGATTTGAGACACACAAAACCTTCTGAAACAGAAATATGACTACCATTTCATCTTGGAGATGAAAGCACTAACCCTCTTTCCTTTTTTGTAAAATGAAAATAGTATAGGACCTATCCTCATGGGCTGCTGTGAAATTAAATGAGATTATGCGTGTAAACAACTTACCAGGGTGCTGGACACATTTCAGGTGTTCGGTAAATAATTCTGTTATTTAAAAAAAGGAGGAATTTAAAGATACGGTCTTATAAATACATAGCTAAAAATTAACAAGACTAAGATTGTTTTAAAGCTTTCTAACTTTAGCCCGGGTGCTGTGGCACACGCCTGTAATCCTAGCACTCTGGGAGGCCGAGACAGGGGGATCTCTTGAGCGCAGGAGTTCGAAACCACCCTCTTCATCATGATTAGATGAACACAGCCAGGGTTGCCTCTGCAACTACTACCCTCTACTCTCCAACCTACCTAGATAGAGTGCCTTATTCCTTTGATTTACTAATTCACTCCATCAGGATATAGAGGACTCTGGCTGACGTAGGAAATACTTAGTCTTCCGGTGATTTTTCAATCTTTGGACTATTTCATTATATATTGTTCTTTCAGCTTAGCATCACCATTTTTTATTATGAAAAAAAAGTAAATATAAAATGTTAAAAGACCAGATCAACCCCTACATACCTATCATTTAAATTCAAAATTATCAAGATTTTTGTCACTATAACTTCATGTATTATCTTTTCCCACTTTTACTGAAATACCTTAAAATAAATTCCAGGCATCATGACATTCAAATCTCATGTATTTCGGTATATATCTCTAAGAAATAAGAATATTTTCTTATCAAATTTATTGCCCCAGTGCCATTGGCCAATCTATCAAAGCAAACAATATTTCATTCTTCCCAGAATGTCCCATATTCTGTTGTTTTTTTTGTTTCCTCTTTGCTTCCTTGTGGTGTTATTTACTGCCTTCCCTTTCCCTCATATTTCTTGTTAATGGATGTTAGCTCTAGAAACTTTGTTGGGTTCAGATTTCAGTAAGAATCCTTCAAGGAAGCACTGGGTGCAGTTTAGCTTTTTGAAATCAGTCCTGTTACTCTCATCTCCTGGTTTGTGGTGCTGCATTTGAGGGTATTCCCCCAATTACCAACAACCACTTTAGTTTCTTAACAACCCTGACAGTGTCTTATTGCAAATAACTAGCAAATAAAGCAAACTCGGTAGGCTGTTTGCCTTTGATCTTTCCTTCCTTCTTTTGGGTCATCCACTGCTTTTTCAGAGTCCCTTTTTGTAAAACTGACTTTCATCCTCCCTTCTGGAAATTCTCAAAAACTGTCTCTCTCTATGCCCAAATAACAGGTGTGTTAGGAGTCAATGTAACACAGGTGTACATGGAGAAGTGAACGGAATTCGGAAAACTATACTCCTCAAAACAAATCAACACTTGTCCATCTGCTTTACCCATAGTCAATTCTGCTTTTACATTTACTATTATCCCAGAGAACACTGGGGTAAAGTCCTTCCTTTTCCTTTCATCCAAATGTCCTCTGTTTGAGAGAAAATCTGGAAGATTGATCTGAGTGTTTAACAGCTACGTTGATATTAATAAACACTAACTGATTCTCAGTAGTTCACAGTGAAAGTGACTACTGGTCTCTATCAATTACCATAAATGATGGTTATTCCATCTCTTTTCAGACTACCTTATTTCTCTGACTTTATTAGGTTAAGAGAACAATCTTCTTGCCCTAGCTCTAAGCTACATTACAATAATATTCTGCGACTGACAAAGAAGGGCACCATATATATATATATTTTCTACTTTTATGCTTAGGATTCTCTCTAGGTGGGTTTAGTCTTAGCACACTCCCTAATATGTCTTGCTTAGAGGAAACCAAGAAACAAACATAATATTACATTCAACCTAAAAATTAAAATATAACTGTTTTGGGGGATGAGTTTCAGACAATTATCACAAATAAATATATACCACTTTTCCTAATTGTTCTCAGTGATATACCTTTGGTTCATAACTTGCTAGTTTGGACACCATTCTAAACCCTATATTTAATAAAATACTTCATTCTTTCTCTATTTTGCCCTTTAGAGAATATCTATTTTTTCTGCTAAACTATGTACATAGCCTGAGAAAGGTACAGAAACTGTGCAAGGATAGTGACAGAGGTGACATCCTATAGTGGCAGTCAGAAGGACTGCCACAAAAAAAAAAAAAAAGCCACAGAACTGGTGGCATAAACGACAAAAACTTTTTTTCTCACAGTTGTAGAGGCTGGAAGTCCAAGATTAAGGTTTTTGCAGGATTGGTTTCTCCAAATTTCTCTCTCCTTGACTTGCAGATGGCCCCCTTCTCCCTGTGGCCTCACGTGGCCTTTTCTCTGTGCTTTCAGTTTTCTGTTGTCTCTTCCTCTTCTTGTAAGGACACCAGTCATATTGGATTAGGTCGCTACCATTCTTACCTCATGTATCCTTAATAACCGCTTTAAAGCCATTCGCACTGGAGTTAAGTGATATCTTATGGTGGTTTTGATTTGCATTTCCCTGATGATTAGAGATGTTGTCCATTTTTTCATGTTTCTTGGCCATTAGTGTATCTTCTTTTGGAAAGTTTCGTCCATGTCCTTTGCCCACTATTTAATGGAGTTGTTTGATTTTTTTCTTGCTGATTTGCTTGAGTTCTTTGTAGATTCTGGTTATCAATGACATGTATAGCATGTGAATATTTTCTTCCATTCTGCAAGCTGTCTATTCACTCTAATGGTTGTTTCCTTGGCTGTGCAGAAGTTTTTTAATTTGATCAGGTCCCATTTATTTATCTTTATTGTTGCTATGATTGCTTTGAAGGTCTTCTTCATAAATTATTTGCCTAGGCCGATGTTTATAAGAGTTTTTCCAACATTTTCTCCTAGAATTCTTATGGTTTCATGCCTTAGGTTTAAGTCTGTTATCCATTATGAGTTGATTTTTGTGAGTGGTGAGAGGTGCAAATCCTGTTTCAGTCTTCTACATGTGCCTATCCAATTTTCCCATTTATTAAATAGGGATTCTTTTCCCCAGTGTATGTTTTTGTCTGCTTTGTCAAAGATTAAAAGGCTACATAAGGATGGTTTTATACCTGGATTCTCTGTTCTGATCCATTGCTGTACGTCTCTGTTCTTGTTCCAGTGCCATGCTGTTTCGGTTACTATAGCCTTATAGTATAGCTTAAAGTCTGGTAAATTGATGCCTCCTAGTTTGTTCTTTTTGCTTAAGGTTGCTTTGGCTATATAGCTGTATAGCTGTATCTCCAAATACAGTCACATTGAAGGTTAGGGCTTTAATAAATGAATCTGGGGAACAAAATTCAGTCAACGACATAGCACTTGAGTACTGTTTTCTGGTCTATAAGTTTTTATACAAAATAAACCATGTAAGCTACATTGGTTCCTCATATTAAATATACATGACAAAGTCTGAATGTATATTTATTAGCAGACCTGGATAAGAGCCTGTTTAATTGTTGGCAACTACATCATATTTGTTTTATCATAGCTAACTAGGAAAGTACTTCAGGGATTTACATATATATAGTTTATAAAACCAGTATGAATATATAGAAATATATATTTTTTTCTGGTTTTGATGGTTCAATAAAGTAATCCCCTCTACCCCCCTATGCCCACTCCATTCACAGAGAATGAGCATCACAGATATTATTTAAGGACCTGTCTTTATGTCTGAAAATCCAGTCTTCTATTATTTTAGGTTAACGTTATTAAAATGGCACTGCTAGTCTGAAGGATAGAACTTTTTAAACTACTTGCCTTTGTGTATAAATTTTAAATCCTTTCCTCAGTGCATGTATGATGAGTTTAAAAAAAGTGATTAGTAGCCTTAGTAGTTCCTTGAGATTCTATAAAAGGGGAGGGCTTGGATATAACCAAGAAATTAAGTCAGAGAGAAAGAAAGAGAGATCGGCAATAGCAGAAATAAAATAGGACAGTGTCTTATATATAAAAGTCTGAATGAAAAATGAGTGAATTGTTAATTGAATTTTATCAAAATTATGTCCATTCCCAATGCAGGTAATTAATGGAAAAAGTGGGCTAGAAGAATCTGTTTAAAAATAATAGCTTTTAAGGCTTTTTAATGTTATAATACAGAGTATGTATAATTCAATTTTTTCAATGTTTCAATACTAACTATATAAAAATCACTATATCCTTTAAGGTCAAAACTGTATTTTTTAAAAATAGTTTCTCTTCTTACAAATGCATTTGGCCAAAGAAGGCTTACATTCATAAGTTCTGGAGATTTGTTCCAGATTTTCAACTTAGGACAAACTAAATGCTAATCTGTCTTCTGTCTACTTTGAGTTAAGACAATTAGCAACAATTTAGGGTAATGAAATTAGACACTACTCAGGATAAATGGATGTCTTTGGTTTGCGTGACAAGCTGTGACTCTGTGATGAGCATGAAAGTTTATGTGCCAGACAGAGGGGATTGTCACCTTGATTTTTTTTGTGTGTCTTTTTTGAAGTCTGTCCCAGGCCAGTTCAACTGTTAAATTTCAATTAAACTAAATTTGGTCAGGAAAAAAAAAATGATTGGAAATGTAAGTATATTTCTTTTATCTAGCCTGTGCTGTTGGCAAAGCAAACTGGCTTTTCCATACTTGGCATTTATTAACAATATTTTGAATACCATTGCGCTTTTTAAGCTGAGTGTGGTGGAATTCTCTTGTGGGATTATTAAATGAGTCGATTTGCATTCTAATGAGAACAAATGTTTGGGATTGCATTGTTAAAATGCTAAAACGGTGTGTGTATAATTATTTTGCAGCTTAGATTCACAGAACTCATTTCCCCAAACTCCTTTTTTTAAATAACTAAAGAGTCAGAGCCTACTGACGGCTGGAGGGGAGGTGATTAGGGTAATTTAAACTGTTCACAAATGACTTTGCCATGGAAT
Organism: Varecia variegata; assembly: GCA_028533085.1. NCBI lineage: Eukaryota > Metazoa > Chordata > Mammalia > Primates > Lemuridae > Varecia > Varecia variegata. The sequence goes on along the minus strand of CM052447.1, from coordinate 10,594,530 downwards.
GAAAGCGTTTCTTTGGCTTTGCCCGGTTCCTTTCATTATCTTTAAGCGGCCGCAGTGTAGAGTCCCATAAGTCTCACCAAGCTCTCTTTCCTTGTACGGTTTCTCATTTGTATTGATTAATCATTTTGTAATTCCATTCTAGGTTGACTTGCTCATCTTTAAGGCACTGGCTGCTTTTTCTTTGCTTGTCTATCCTGTAACCGTTATGTTGTCTGTTCTAATACCTTAGCTTTATCACTGCAAGTCAAGCTTTAAAACATTAATCCCTTCATGCTTTAATTTCATATTCTATTACCAGAATGAATGCAAATACTGTTTCCTTTTTCTCCTTTTTAATCATCTTTACTACAGCTTCTGCATATGGGCCAATAGTAAAGTAAGCTTTTATTATTTAGAGTGTGCTCCTCTTTTTTTTAAAATAGTTTTTCAACTCTCTTTTCTTTTAATAGTTTGCAAATTCTATTGACAACATGCCAATGTTTACTGAAAATATCTGGAGCCTTAAAACTTAATTTGTTATTGTCAATTTTTAATAAGATATATATGTACAGTACATGAAGAGTGCTAGGTACTAATGTTAATAGTAGAAATGTTTTATTATTATATTTTCAAGTACATTGATTGTTAGCCTTGACCTGATGAGTTCATTCTGATAGCAAAGTTTTGGAAAGATGATTATTTTAGATTCCTTCCACATAGAGCCTGGAGTCGGGAGAGAAATTAGAGGGGTATAGTCTATCCTACTCTTATTTTTTTTATGTACGACTGTGAATTCCAGAAACATTAAGTGTTTTTTTCTATGAACAGCAAATAATTCTTTTATATATGCTTATTTCAAAAAATAAGTAAAGCAGGGTCCTCTTTATAAGTTGACATTGTGATAATTTATTAAGCCTAATGATATTTTATGTCTATTACATAAAGGACATATTTACATACGTATATGGTAATACATAACATAAATATAGTTGTATGGTAATATTGAAAAGGACATTGCTTTAAAAGATACAGGATTGTGAGAATCATGCAGTAAAACACAATTTTATGCTATTCACTAATTAATACAATGGAAGCAGGTGGCTTCAGTTAAAATGAATGCTAAAAATTTGATAATATTCAAATACAAAAAAAGTCAATTAATTAATATGCTGATGGCTATTCCCTTCTTGAGAGATTAATTAAAAACTCACGATAATTGGTGTCAAGATTTTTTGTAATTTAAAAATTTGTACTTTTGTTCAAAGTCAGTCTTTGATGATTTCATAAAATTCATAAAACTGTTATGAATATGGCACATTTTAAAATACTAGTATAGTTACAAAAATGGAAAAGTTTAAGTTCTCTTATAATCTAAATTTACTTCTTGCTATAGCTTCACACTGACAGATCAGTTAGGATTCATTTGGTTGCAGCTGGTAACCAGAAACATGATTCAGACCAGTTTAAACATAATAGAGCAGTGGAATATTTTTTAGTACAAATAAATGAAAAGACCAGAGGTGGGGCCAGTTTCAGATATGCATATTGATTTGATCTGGGTCGATGATCTCATCCCAAGACAGCTTCCTTGGATCATGTGGTTTTTTAAAGAAAAATCAGTAACTATTGGGAAAAACAGAGAAATGCATGCTTGCAAAGAAGCCTAACTATATGGAATTATCTGCAAGAGCTTCTAGATGATAATATGGTATCCAGATTATCATTCTGAACATAGATATAACAACAGGGGCTCTACTCCCTCATCTTATCTGCTTCTTTCTCTCTCCCTCACTCTTTCTCTCTCTCTCATCATTTTTTCCCATGTGCCTTCATCATGGGACTCATGGGATAGAATGCAGGAGAACCTGATAAAATGAATTTAAGTGAAATAAATTGTTCTGTATTCATCTTATTTTCAGACTTGAGGTTCATGGAAGATATATGCATCACAAACAATACCTCTTCTTGTGTACAGAAAAATTACAAACTTTGTTCTCTACAACTTTGAATCCTTTAATCTTCCTGTGGATGAATATCTCCCTCCTCCTGCCCCCTAAAGCCTTAGTTTGTCATGACCTTTCATACCTGTTTTGTCTTTAGAAACAGCTTTGTAAATATCACAAGCTTAGGATTCTTTTTAGAGGCTTTGAGTCTCAGCTCTATAACCACTGAGTAATCAAATTCAGGTTGGTTGTGGTTCATGATATTTATTGACCGCTAGTTTGGCTTTAGGACCCTAATGCCACAGGTTGAAGTGCCATATTGTCCTATCATCAAAGAAAAGTCAAAGACTATGGGTCTTGTTAGTTTCTCTTTTTTCTATACATATGTTTAAAATTTCCTGAATTAGCTACAACCTTAATAGTTTTGATTTTATGATTTGTTTTTTTCCGTTGCTATGCAAGAAACCAAAAGAAACATAGGGTTTCACCAGTCTGCACCAGGATAATATCATTAAACATTTAACTCAGAAATGATGCCCAAAACCAGGCCTTCAAATGAAATTTGCAGGAGGGAAAAACAGTTACTCACGTATGCAGGCATTAGAAAGCTCTTAACTTGCAGAGATCATAGACACATAAAAAACTAAAAATTGAAGCACCATTGATTGCAAAAATGCAATATAATGGAAGACAATGATATTTCAGAAGGGCTTAGAAAAAGTATCATCCACAAGAATATTAACCTAAGTTTTAAAATAAAATAAATTAAGGTAAAATCTTCAATAGTACTGAGAAGCCAGGTGATTACATGAACTGTACAGAAAGCTTCACAGTGAGGAATTTTACTCGAGTGAGACCCTGTCCATACCTGGCTAAAACCATGATCATACTAGAGTAAGCACTACTGAAACGGATTAAGTGGATCAACCATTGTATGAATGCAGGGAAATGTATCACCCCAAGTTTGTTATGCTAACACTTCCTAATTGAGCAGTATGTTGTTCAAAAGGTTGTTCATTAAATGGATTTCATTCCATTTAATGTGTTTGTGTTTGAATCCATATTTTAGGTTTACCAAATGGTTCTCAATATTTTTGTGTTTAAAAATAAACATAAATTTCCTGGCAAACATGCAAATCCTGTGGTATTTAGATGGAAATCTACATTTCTGCTGCTTTTGCATCTAAGAAGGAAAAAAGAAATAGAGGAGTAAATTTGTCTTAAAAAATTCACACTTATTTTTCCTTGGCTCTTGGGGTTTTAAGAAAATTGGAGTTGTGCCAAAGCAGTACTAATCAATTTACCAAAATATTAAAGTGAATTCAGAACTCTGACAAGATTGACTTGAGATGGATATTAATCCTGACAAGGCTTATACCTCTAGTTGTAATAAATCCAATTATTCAAAAATATATTCATTGTGCTTTTCTCTTTTTGAAATTTCTCTTTGCTTCTTTCTCCCCAGGATTAAAATGCTTGGTAACATTATAAAGGTACTTAGATAGCTTCAGGAATCTCCTACCTGTCTGTAAGACATGGAAAAATAAAGCTTCAGTGTAGACAAGTAAATTAATACACTTAGGAAAAATTAATCCCAAGTGGTTTTATAAATTACTGGACCCAAAACTATAAATTATGAACAATGAGAGATTTTAAAAGCCATTGAGAACTACTGGCACAATTTACTCCTTCAATCAAAAGCCAAAAATTGTAGGCAGCATATTGAAAGAAAAAAGAAATATCAAAACCACATGTTTTTGCATTGTATCTATGCTTTACAATTGAGAGAATGCTTTGGCACACATACTATTAATATGTTTACAAAATATTTCTGTGGTAGGAAATTTATGAATGCTTATCTTCACTTTACAGGTTAAGAAACAAAGGTATAATGAGATTAAGTTACTACTTGAAGCCACATAAATTGTCACAGGTGGATCCAAAACTTGAACACATGTGTTTCTGTGCTATTTCAATTGTACTGAACTGTTTCCCAGATTATCATAATCACAGCAAATCAGATTAATAACAATAGATCTAAAGAAAGTACATAAAATACAGCAAAATTAATAAGGGGTATATTGTAAACGTATAGTATTATGTATTAATCAAATGATAAATGTACATTAAACACTGAAGTAGGTGCATGGTGTGAACCAGCAAATGAATAAGTAAATAAGTAAATGAGGATATAGGCTTTCCCTTGGATGACTCATATATCAGTAGGAAGAAAATGCATGTATAAGAGAGAACAATTCAAGAGATTTGAATATAAGAGTTTGGGGTAGGACTTTGGGAGAGATAAATTGATTTGCAGAACCTAGAGTCAGGTTATCACTAGTTAGTCACATGTGGTTGTTGAACACTTGAAAGGTGGCTAATGTAAATTTAGATGTGCTATATTAAATGCATACCAGATTTTAAAAACAGTAATGAAAAAAACTATACTATCTTAATAATTTCATATTGATGCATTGTTGAAGTATTAATAATACTTGGGATCTATTGGGTTAAATAAATGTATTATTAAACTGTTAACATGACTACTAGAAAATTTAAAATGGCATGTGTAGCTCACATTCTAACCTTATTGGGCAGGGGCTGATACAGAGAGAATATGGAGCCCTCAGAGTTGGTAAGAATCAGATCCGGAAACAGGAGAAAAGCAAAGAGTCAGTAGAATCCTAGAAGGCTCTTTAGTGATACCTTCCATAGTTCCAAATCATTAATTCAGACTACTTACTAACCACAAAACTTTCTTTGTGAAAAGAAAACAAAAAAGTATTTCCATCTAGGGATATCATATGGCTTCATGGAGAAGATGACATTCCAACCTGTTCTTAAGGAAGGGCTTGGATGCAAATTATCTTCGGTAATCCTTCACAGAAATGTCATTATTTCTGTATACAGATGATGATATAAGGACTCAGAAATGTCTTTCACAAATTTTTGAAAGAGTGTATTCTGCATATAATTGACAGAGGTTACACAGAAGAAAAAGCTTAGGTGGAATGAATAGTTCAAGTTGAATTAATAGTTCAAGTTAAGAAGAGCTTATAAATTAGTGTTCAACATAGAAAAATAAATTTAGGGCAGATTTTGGAAAGTCTACAATATTAAGGTAATGGGTTTAGATAAGGGAGATAGGATGGCATAGCAGCCATATTAAAACAATAATAATAATCATGGTTTAGTTACACGTATATTAAAAAATAGATCAACCATGTGAACCTGTTCTGTGATTTCTAGACTAAATTAAAAGAACAATAACAAAATAACATAAAATAACAATAACAGTTTAGTCTGTGGATGCCTCATCTATTTTTAGTTCCTTCCAAAAGGGTGCCGTTTAGAATGGGCCATTCTCTAGTAGTTTCTCAGATTTCCTCATCTTTCTTAATTGGCTCTAACCCATGCTGAAACTTTCCTTCACCTCTGGACTCTGTTGAGATACCACATCACAAAATCTGTGATCTGACTTCATCAGCAGCCACTGAGGAGCTAGATGCAGCAACCTGCACATGGAAGGCAAATGAGAACCAGCAGACTGAACGTGTCCAGGTAGATGCATCTCCCTTCCTTTCTCCCCTCTGTGTTCAGTTTCCAGGCATGATTCTCCCTCCTGTGACTCCTCTATTGAAGCCCCACACGAGGGCCCACGCGTGGGCTGTGTGCCCTTCTGTACCTCTTTGCAGCTCCTTGGCAAGCAGCAAGCATCACAGTTAACAGGACTCATGCTGTTCCTCCCCTCACACTCTCCACCCTGAGAAAACCTTCCACATAAATTATCAGCACTTTAATTTTTGCCTCACTACGTTCATTTTTGCATTGTTAGAGGATTCCAGCTAAGAAAGACAGGGATATTGATAAATGTGATTAAGTCAAAAGGAGGGCAGGAACACTCACTCACATTTTGTAAGTGCTTTCTTTGTTCCAGAAATTATTTTTAAGAATTTTATGCAAATTATCTGTGATAATCCTTCACAGCAACTCCATTATTTCCATATACAGATGAAGATATAAGAACTCAGACATGGTAAATATCTTACTCAAGATTAAACAGATGGTACAGGAAAGAACAAAGGCTCAGAGAGTTTCACCTTAAGTTGCTCAAGGGCAAAGTGGCAGAAGTAAAGGCTCACAGAGGTAAAATTACCAGTTTGAACCAAACAAATGTTAATGGAGCAGAAAAGGATTTTAAAGCCAGATAAGACAAACTCCAAAGACTGGAAGATCTCAACTGCTTTGTCTTACTTCCTCTCTCAGCACAAAGAAGAAAGATGAGGGCATCTTAAATAGGTATTAAGATAGTTAAAATGGATGTATACCCCAAAGTGGCATTGCATGCATGAATCAAAATATCACATGCACTCCATAAATATGTACAATTTTTATGAATCAATGAAAAATTTCAAAAAAAAGACGATTAAGATGTCTAAATAGGAGAAAAAATAACTTCAATGCACAAAGGAAATTAAATACATGAAACACTTTTTAATGAAAAAGGCACCTCAGGCCTGGTCTGTATAATTCCAATAGCAAAATAGGGAAATCAAAAGGACTCACTTTGGCTCATTATAAGGTAAAAGCTTTCTAAAGATTGGAACTACTTAAAAATACCAGAGCATTGTGATTTTTGCCATCATTGGTAGGGGATGGGAGGGATCAAATTGGGTCTTGAAAATTTTAGAAAGACTATAGTGTAAAAAAAGTGTTAGGCAAAATTGTCTTTATAGTGATTCCTTCTAACACAGAAATTACATGGCTTGGTGTTTTTTTTTTTTTTTTTCCAGTTTGACTAATATATGAATGCCCTAAAAATTTAAAAGTAAGACATTATAAATAGTTACTATGAATAGATACCATGACCATTTGCCCCCAAATTTCAGCTAGGCAAAGAGTTCCTTTTAATCATGCAAATGAACACTGGAAAATAGGCATCTCATTCACAGTGTCATGAGTTTTTAACCTTAAACTAATACAGTTCCCACATCATTGTATGACTATTTTGGAAAGCATTAATTCTTCATTTGATAAAAATAATTGTATAAAGGTCAAGGTAAGGTTTTTATGCTTGATCAAGAAAGTGTTGGTGTTAACTTTCACCCAATAGTTGGCCTCTGTTCCCAAGAATATTATCTATAAAACTTCAGTGACAAGTGAAACATATATCAACCTTTGAGTGGGTGGTAAAAATACCCAGGGAGCAAATGTAGCATTTGAAATCAAGATTATATTAAAATATCTCATTATTTTAAGTATAATCTTCAAATGTAGAGTTTCAATCTACTTTCTTATGAAACTTTTCTGATAATAAAAAAGAATTCTTAATTGTCAATGTCAACAAATCCTTTGTATATTTCCCTAAATAAGATCCGTTTTAAGATCCGTTTTAAGATCCGATTTAAGGTCCATTCAATAATAGTTATTTTGCATGTCACACAAAACCATAAAATTTTGTAAAGTTGGCTGTTCTCAGAGAAGCAGCATCTTTACAAAGAGATGTTCCAGAAAACTCATCCACTAGGAGAAAAAGAGTTGGAATCGGAAATAGCTTCTCACTACAGAAAAAAAAAAATGATTTAGTTGAACATTCTTCTTAAGCTTTGAGGAAAAAAAACACATTTATATAAGTTCCTGGATTTTCCTATATATCTTAGGATGCCTTAAGCATGGCCTCCCAAATTCATAAAGAAGAAGGTCTTACAGACCACATTTATTTTAAATTTTCAGTCTGTCTTTCTCTAACGTCTCTACAAGACCAGTAAAAACAACCATAGCCTCATCCTCCAAGTTGTAGCTGTCTCCCCTACTTTTTAATCCAAATGATTCATGTACATGATGAAAGGGTCATTTTTTTTCCCCAAAGGTATTATTTGTTTCTACTAAATAAATCTTTTAATGTTTCTTTTAAACCTCTTCCTGCTGAGAGTTTATTATTATTAATTATTACTTGCCCAAACTGAGATGCTTTTCTTTGAATTTTCGCTTCCAGTTGATACTGCCTCATAGCCTCATCCATAGGAAAGGGACTCCACTTCACTCCCTTTGCCATGGATGTGATAACCAGAGTGAAATGAACAGGAAATCCTATCTCAGGGCTTTCCCCTGAGTTTCTCAAAGTCTGTCGCTGCAGTAGCTATTTTATTATTTACCTACCCTACCAACATAATTCCAGTTAGTGGGTCTTGTTTGGTATGTGGCAGGCTTGTTGTGCAAGCCAGGGTACTGTTGTCATTACTGAAGGAAGTTTCTGAGTAGTTTTTACTAATTCTTAGAGTTTTCTCTGTTCAGAAATTATATCACTGGGGAAATATAGTAGAGACAGTCATAGGCTGATGAATAGATCTCCCTACTGAGTTATGTTGTTTTAGAGTCAAGTTTTCAAGTCAAGTCAAGTCATGTCAAGCCAAGTTTTTACCTCCAAGTAACAAATGTTTCTATAGCATAAGGTGCTATTTTCAGCAGTATGTGGATCTCAGAGAAATTCTCCCATTGTGATTTTTGCTCAAGACATTATTGAGACATAGCCCTTTCCCACAATGACATCACAGAATATTCAAAATAGATTTAAGATTTTATTATTCAATGAGAATGAGTGCTTCCATTTTATTCCAGAGCACATGTTTGCTATTGTAAGCGAGAATAGAGGAGTTAAACAGAAATTAGTTTGTTGGATTAGGTGACCTGAGAGTAATATAACCTTGATCAAACTAAAATTTTGTAAACCCATTCAGAAAATAGAATTTATTTTATCCAGCTTATGAAAGTGAGATCTTCTCCTTTAGTGTAATTGACAATATTATGAAGAAAGTGATAGTAACTTAAAGATAAGAATATAATACACTCTATGTTAGGCAGCGTTTTGGTTTCTATGATCTGCCTCTCTGCTCCTCCACTGCATCCTGCGTTTTGCCTGTGCCTGTTACCTTCCATGGCAAAAGGGACTTGACGGATAGAATGAATGTTATGCACCTTGTCACGAAGAGGTCATCCTGTTGGACCCATGTAATCACAGGGCCAGTAAAAGCATAGGAGTGAGGCAGAGGAGTCAGAGAGAGTGTGTGGGTTAGAGAAATGTGGTATGAGGAAGAATCAACTTGCTGACATTGGCATTGGCGATTGAAGAAAGGAAGCCCTGAGCCAAGGAATGCTGGAGGTCCCTAAAACTGAGAAAGGCCCTCCCTCAGCTGACAGCCAGCAAAGAACTGGGACCTCAGCACTACAACTGCACAGAGCTGAATACTGCCAAATCCTGACTGAGTAAGGTAATGGATGTCCCCCCAGAGCCTCCGAAAGAAACTTGGCCCTGCCAACCTTGATTTCTGCCTTGTGAGACTCCAAACAGAGACCTGGCTAAGCTTGCCAGACTTCTGAGCTATGGAAATTGAGATAATAAATGGAGGGTTATTTTCAGATGCTAAATTTGTAGTAATTTGTTAAGACAGCAATAAAAATCTGATACACTCCCCTGCAGCTTGAGGCAGTTACATCACTGCTCTTACACTTAAATTGTGTGCGTGTTGTGTGCATATTGGAATTTCAGTGTGCTCAAATGATGTAGTCCCAAATTCTTGAGAGTGCAGTTGGGATTGGAGAAGGAATTTCTATGATTTCTTTTACAATTTTTATTATAATTGGAAACTTGTGGTCATGTTTGAAACTTTTTGTTAGACTATTTTGTAGGTGGAGAACACCAACGATACTGTCTTCTTCCTTGTACCTGACTTCACAGGTCATGGTCCTTCAAAAATTAAGCAGATGTCCCTGAATCACCGACATCCTATTTCATATTAACAGGATAATGTAAAAGCAAATATGCTAAAAAAATTTCTTATTATTTTATTCAGACTTATTGCTCACACATTTACTTAGACATAATTTTTAGGGGTTGAGTGTGTTGTCATGAAATTATTAGCCCTATATATAATTTTGTATATCTTATTAGAATTCACTAATCTTTTCACTATTAGCCAACCACTCCAGCTGAAAATTATTGTAACGGTATTAGTTTTGTTAATGCAAATTGCTGTGCCTATTTTTGCCAAAATTTCATGTGGGTGTCTTTTACATGAATTGCCCACAAGAAGTCTTTGCATTTAAAAAAAAAAAAGAAGAAGGAAAAGCATATCTGTTATTAATCTATGCCTGTCTTTGTTTAGCTCTAGTACTATGAGCCAGATATCTTATGAATATCTTTTTCTTCATGTCCCCAGCATGTTTCCTGAGAGTTTCTTACTACCCTGAAGAGAGAAAGATATTTCTTCCTCACCTATTGGGAGACTCTGGGAGTCAGTCTTGAGAAAGTTTCATTTTGAGTAGCGCGGTGCCCCTGCACACACTGATAACTCACCAAGGGCTGGCGATTTTATAATTTAACTTGATTAGGCTGTAATCCATCACATCATTGCATAAAACTGTGTTATAATGCTACACATTCAAGTAAAGCACCAACACAAGCAAGATTTAAAGGACAAGTTAAGTAAAAAAAGAAAAACTGGGGAAATAACATTTTCCCCCCCGCTCTGTAAACAGCAGGTAGGCTCAGACATCTGCCTAGTTAGTAAACTTCCTAAAAACAATAGATTGTAAGTCGGCAGCTTCGTATTACAACATAGCTTGAAGGTGTGTGTTCTTTTGGGAAAGAAGTGTACTTTTCATAGAAAAAATATTTAGTGTATAAAGTTAATATTTCAGTGACAAACCAGTGCTAACTAGCACATGTCTGCATGTCACCAGAGGTGGCTGTGCCTGACATTTCCTGGAGGACAGCCTATAGTTAAGTAGTATTGAAAGGCACCACAGGCATTATAGCAAATGTATAGGGGACAAAGAACAACAATGGGGCAAAATCAAGCTATTTGAGCTAATGGCTGCTGCTGTGTTCACAGTATTATACTTGTGCCATTCATATCACCATGGCTAAGGTTGTGTCAGTGTTTTCATAATAGAGCTACTATTTTAGAGGTATAACCTGGCAATAAAAATTGGCTTCTGGCAAAAACTTGACATACAAGACAAGACCTCAGCAAGAAAGTGATTTTTGAGAAATCTGATTTTGTTGTCGGGGGGAGCAGGCATGGAATATGTTTTGTTGTTTCAGACGTCCACTTGAGTTTCCAAAACTCAAAATACAACTCAGATTTGGAAAATTGCACTTTGTAAGTTATTATACTAGACTACAAGGAGGAATCAAACTTGTGAAAGGCTGGTGAAACATTAGTTATTTTTATGGCCTTAGCTCAGGAGATTTTTATCTTTCAAAATATTCTTCCTACACTTCTTAAAGTGGGAGCATTTTTAAGGATTCACAGTCCCTTATTTTGATATATAGAAAGGCATGGTTGCATGAAGATCAAGGAGTTAAACAGAGATTATTTTTAGAAGATAATATATTACGGTATGTTGCTTGTTTTTCTAAGTTAAACTCCTTAATAACATCTAATTCATTAATCCTATTATTAAATGTCATAGATTCATTGCACTTAGATATTGGAAGGAATCCAATTTCCACAAAGAGCAGAAAGGTGTTTTGCTCTTACCATCACAATCATCATCAGCTATTTATCTCATCCTCACACTTTGCCCCGTAGTGCGTAGTGCGCTGGAATGTTGGATGCACTAACCTAACATCATTTGACCTCAC
>CM052447.1:10546166-10582462 GCA_028533085.1 Varecia variegata | reverse complement strand
ATACAAATACCACATTTTACTAATCCATTCATGGATTGATGGGCATTTGGGTTGTTTCCACATCTTAGCAATTGTGAATTGTGCTGCTATAAACATTCGGGTGCAGGTGTCTTTATTGTAGAATGACTTATGTTCTTCTGGGTAGATGCCCAATAATGGGATTGCTGGATCGAATGGAAGGTCTACTTGAATCTGTTTATATTTTGATACGTGTGTTGTCCTAGGGAGATACATACAACAAAAAGGAAAGGGAAAAAAAAATTTCAAATATAAATTCTGTTGCACAATAAAAAATTAATAACTTTGAGGGCCTTGAAATTTTAGAACCTTTATATTAAACATTTACAGAAGGCATGGGGGGGTCATCTGATTACAGCAAGAAGTGAGTTGCAAAGTAGGAGAGAAGAGAAAGTTCTTGAGAGACTTGCAAAAAGGCAATAATTCCGAAAGGGAAGAGATACGAGGATATTAGCAGAGCAGCGATTCCCGGCTATAGATGATACAGATGGTGATTTTGATGATGATATCATTAATAATTATCATTAATATATTAGTAATGAATATTAATTACTGATGACCAATGTGTACCAGGCATTGGGCTGCTTCACAGGCATGACAGGACAGCTATTGATAAATAATTGCTGTTTTCTTATAAATAATAAAGCTGCATATTTCTCCTTAGACAATGGCTGTCAAGCTTCCAATTGCAGTATAGCATAGCAAATGTCAAGATAAAGCTGGATCCCATGCTGCTGAAATACCTATGCATTTCTCATCAGAATAAAGAAACTGGAGTTTCCTTTAGAGAGCCAGATACCCTGAGTTTCTAGTCAGACGAATGGAAGTTGTCTTGTTGCCTTCACAAAGCACATGCTCTCTGTTGTACGATGTGGTGTCATTGTTGACACTTTGGCTCAACTGGGTTTAAATAACATACATTTATTATTCCAGCTTATATTAATAGAAAATAGAAAAAAAATAATAAAATCTTTCAACAGCAGGATTGAAGAATTCAGATGGAACTTTAAAAAATTAATTTGATTCCCTTTCATATTTATCCAGAGTTGTAACAAAGGCTTGACTAGAGAAAGCACATTTGTAAATTATCTTCATGAAAGAGGCAGAATCATCACTGAGGTTACAGAAATTATTTTTTTCTCGTTAATGAGAGCCATATCTTACCTCACTTTAAACTTTTCCACTTGTGTAAGTCTTTCAATATGACTCTTTGTTTAACACTGGATCTCACATCAGAGACTTGACAAGTTGAGAGGTGAGTTATCTGGAGCAAAAAAATTAAGCTTGTCAGAGGCAGTCCTCCCACACAGAATTAAGATAAGATGATCTCAAATTCTTAAGTTCTCGAGGTAATAGTTCCACAGAGATATTTTTATCCATACCACCAATACTGAATAGATTGTGGAAAAAATAATTTTTATCTCCCATGTTTGAAAGTCACTGCTTTTTCTGAGATTCTTTAATTTTTTTGCTGAACTTTTCCTAAAGGGAGCAATATACTGCCAGAATGCAGTTATTGGAAAGGAGGAGGCTATGGGGAATTTTTTTTTCTTTTTTAGTCATCACTTAATAGTGCGCAAGAAGTGAATGTATACATTGTAACAGAGATTGAAGGGAGTGGGAGATTTATTTAAAATATATTGACTTTTATGTGGAAAGGTGAAATTCAAAAAGCACAAAAGCAATAAAAGGTCACTTCCAAGTTCTAGCAATGAGAAGGAAACTCAAACCCATAATAGTGAACCAGATTTGAAGCTGAAAGATGCAGAATCAGTCACTGATCTAAAAATATGGGTTCTCAATACCATGGAGAAAACTGAGCAGAGAAAATATGTACTATACATAGCAGAAGACTGGAATTGGGCTCCCTGCATAAGGGCTGACACCATATAGGAACTGCTATTTCTGTGAAACAAGAAGTGAAAAATTCAACCACTAACGGTAGGGCTGGGCACAAAAGCAAGTCACCATCCTGGGACTTGGGTAGTGCTAACGTGGCCTGCGTGATTGAAACCTCATGCCTGCCAAGGTGAACGTTACAAAGAAAGCTGGCCATGTACTAGGAAATCCCTTAATGTCCCAGCAATGACAAATATCCCAGTAAGGAAGCTTTCATAATCTGTGGCAGAGAAGGAAAAATGGTACCTGGAGTACACAGAAACCCATCAACTATACTGCAGATTAAAAAATATTTGGGAGACTTTTATGTAAGCAATTAATCTATATCACATGTTTTTCTTTTCCCTTCCCAGGATCCAATTTCCCTCCCCCAAAATAAGGAAGTACAAATAGGAAAAAGGCCAGCATTAATTCTAGAAACAAGGAGTAGGTGCTAGAGATTTTGATGAAAAATTGCCATATACAGTAAAGATAGTATAAAATTAAATAAAGGCCCAATTTATTTAAAAATAACAAACTAGCAAATCTCACTCCAGAAGAAATCCATAACCTGACTGGCTCTGTAGCCATTAAATGCATTGAATGTGTAGTTAAATACCTTAAGTATACAAACACATGAAGAAACAAACACTTCTAAAAGATAAAAAAAGAAGAAAAAGGAATGTACAGGCCCAGATGAATCCACTCATGACTTCTCTGACACATTTAAAAAAAATAATAGCATAATAGTTAAAAATTAAAAAAAAAAATAATAGCATTCTATGCAAACTCTTCCAAAAAAGGAAAGAACAATATATAATCCCCAAATCATCAAATCATTCTGGGATTTACCCAGATATCAAACTCTGGCAAGAATATTACAGGTAAACTACTTTGTTTTTTTAATTAAGAGTTGGGGGGTCTCACTACGTGGCCTAGGCTAGACTTGAAATTCTGGGCTCAAGTGACCCTCCTGCCTCAGCCTCCCTCTTGCTGGGACTATAGACACACACCCTATAGATGTGTCCTTATGAACATACATACAAAAATCCAAATGAATTTTTATCAAATAAATTCTAACAAAAAATGCAAAGAATACAAAAAAGATGAAGAAATTAAAGATGGAATAAATAAAAACAGAGATACACCATAATAATGGATTAGAAGACTTAATATTGGTAACATATCAGTTCTCTCCAAATTCATCTATAGACTTACTTCTAATCAAAATCCCGGTAGTTTTGCTATTTGCAGAAACTGACAAGCTGATTCTAAAATTCTCATGAAAACACAAAGATTCTTCCCAGAAAAGTTCTAAAATGAAAAGAGGTGGAGAACTTAACCATATTTTTATATGTTATTATATACCTAGAATTATCAAGATAGTGTACTATTGGCATGAAGGTGAACAAATAGATGTTTGCAACACAATAGAGAGACCAAAAATAAACCCACACACATATGGTCAACTGAATTTCAACAGAAGTGTCAAAGTATTTCAAGGGGAAAGAATAATATTTCCAATAATTGATGCTGAAACAACTTGATATGTACATGCAAAAACAAAAAAGGAAGAACAAAAAGAAATAAAAACTTCAACTCTTATCTCACACACCATATGCAAATTTAACTCCAAATGGCTCATAGACCTAAGTGTAAAACCAAATACTAATGTAGACCTAACTATACAACAACAACAACAAAAATAAAAAACATTAAACTTCTCTGTAACAGGAAATAATCAAAATGATCAAGAAAATGACAAATGAAGAGATATGGACTGTATATACACTGCAAATAAATGTTTGAATCTAGAAAGTTTTAATATTTTAATTGTAAGGGAAAATGCAATACTGTCTGTATACTAATAGACAAGGAAGTCATTCTGGACAAAATAAATTATAATAAGCCAATGAAAACAAATTCAGTCTCTTTTTGTTAGTTCACCTCTAGGTATTTATTTGTTAGCGATGTTTATTTGATATAACATGTCAGACAAATTCATAAAGACTCATGTGAAAAGTTAGATAAAAACCAAACATCTAAACTTGTGAGTTTGGTTAAACAAATTGCAGGGCATCCATACAATGGAAGAGGATAATAAATTGCAAAAACATATCTAAACAGACATGTAAGTTCTGGTGACTTGTATTTATGTTTTACAAATATAGGGTGTTATTTTGTTATTATTACAAAATACAATTTTAAATATTCATTTATATATAGGCTAGAAGCTTGTATAACAAATTGTTAATAGTAGTTTTCTCCTGATACTGTGATTAGGATAATTTTTACTTTTTTAAAAATTTTCTTTAGTTTCCATACATTTCTACAACAGCCTTGGGTTAGTTTTTAAATAATATGTAAAAGAAAAGTGAATATGGGGAGCAAAAACAAAAAAAAATAGGCTTTGGAAGTTAACAAGTGCCAGGTTAATGGTAATTCTTTGATTCTTTAAGCAATGGAGAACAATTGAGAGGACCAAACAAGAGAATTTTTAACTCATTGTCTAATTCTAATGTGTCTCTTATGCACATTTATGTGATTCTCTTCAAGGTGACAATAAGGTTTTTAAGCATTGTGACTTTCTCACACATCTTTCTACCCACAGAAACTTATACATAGTCAAAGGCAAACATGTTAGAAAATGTTCATATAAAAAATACAGAACTCTGAGAAAAATGACCATATATCTACATTTCATTAATATAAGTACTACCCAAACCAATACTTGAGACAATGTGTAATTGACTTGTCATAAAGGTAAACTCAAAAGAATATTATAAAACTAATGAGGCTAATAATTCTTAATTTTATTACATTGAAACTATTATCATAAACTTTCTAATTAGGAAGGAATTTTTACCATATTGGCCATTCAGAATGAATATATGATCATAAAACATATGGCAAGAGACATGTAATACTGGTATGAATAGGGTGGAAGTTCAATGAGAAAACAAAATAAAACCTAAAAAATGCATGAGACCAAACTAAAAAATAGTGCACTAAATGGTATCTAAGAAAATTATGAAATTTTTCATGACAGTGAGTGAAAACCATTGGAATGTATGGAGAGAACAAGAGAAAAAGGAGAAAGATGCACAATATACTAGAAACGAATCAGACTTTCTAAATTTGAGCAGAGAATTGAGCTTCTTAAATGACTATTTTCCCCAAGGAAGTCAAATATTATAATCATGGATTACCAACTAAGCATAGAATATTTTTGTGATTTATCTCATCACATGTGCATTAGATTTAAAGTGTACAATCTCAGCAAATAATCAAAGTCTGCCTTAGCATTCCTGTGTGGTCAGGTGACTGAAGTTAAATATCAAGGGATATAGCAAGATGCCACAATTTAGCATATTCATCAATATCTAATGAGGATCTTAAGAGGAGGCAGAAAGTACTCAAGTTGCTTTGCAAAATTTCTATTTGTATTATAGACTGAAAGAGTGGCAATGATCACACATAGCTATCTTAACCATAGGAAAGGTGACTCATTATAGAAATTTTGATTTGCCCATAAACTAAAAACAAAATAATTATGTATGCATATGTAATTTTGTTATACCAGTTTTACCCAAAGTATTTAAATTGGAAATAAGTACCCTGAATGTAAAGTTATCACATGGTATTCCACAATATTGTTGATGGATAGCATTCTCTACTCTTTTATGACACATGATGTCTGTTCTTTAGTTCAGCACACATTTATTGTGCAATGACATCATTCTCAGCATTTTGTTAGGTGTTGTGGGAAATGAAAGTAGCAGAAAATACAGGTCAGGTATCTTAAGTCAGGTATCTTAGAAGCAAAGCCTCACTATAATTGACTGAGCAAGTGCTCAATAGGTAAACCCCATAAGCGGGAGAGTGAAGCTGGACGTGGTCAGAAAGGCACTCAAGAACCCAGCAAGGATGTCTCAGGAAAAGTGTTGCCCCTGATGCAAAGGCGAAGGCTGTAGAGCAGGAGCTGCACTGCACAGTTGTCCTGACAGCAAAGATGCAGACTCTTTTATGCCCCGTATCCATCACTGTCTATGAGATATCCTTTCATTGGCTCAGTGTCTCTGGTGAGCTAGTTCTGTACAGGCTAGTGTATTTCCCAGAGGAGGGGACAACTGGGATCCATAAGCAGCCAGGAGACAGTGCCCAGCCTGACAGAGGGAATGGGCACTTCCATATTGGCTATAAGGCTTTTCCTTTTCTCATTCTTTTCCTTGACCTTCTACTTCCCAGTCTCTCATCTGGTCCACACTCTCCTTTTAAAGTCATGTCATCATTTACATATTTCTCATTCCTGGCTCCTTAGGCCTTCTTCACCTCCGTTGCCGACACTTTCACTGATGAAATTGCTGATTGGAATCAATGTTACTCAACTAGTTGACCTCCCTTGCCAAAACTCTCCAATGACTTCCCAAATCCTCGAGCATGACTTAAAACCTCTAAGGATCTGGTTTTTCCAGTGCTTTTCTGACACTGCTGTCACTCAGCACTACCCCTAATACACCCATTCAACTCTAGTTGCATTTGCCTCTTTGCTGATTCTCAAACATATCAAGGATGCTCCTGTTCAGAGTCATTGCAGCCACTGGTTACTCTCCCTAAACTTTCTCTTTTCAGTCTTGTCATGGTTTGCTTACGTACTTCCTTTAGGTCTGTGATCACGTGCCATTTTGTTAGTCAGACTTTCTGATTACACAATCTAAAATAGCTTCCTAATTAAACACATTCATCACCACCAGAAATATATATTTTTGGTGGTTTGATTGATTAACTGTCTAAACAAGACTGTATGCAGACTCATAAGAGCAAGGAAACTGTTTATCTATTTGCCACGGATTCTCCTACACCTAGAACAATGTCAAGACCATGCTAGGTGCTCAAATGACTTTTTGATGAATGAATGAATAGGTGCTGAAGGATCAAAACAAAAAGAGAAAATACTCTGTTTGCAATGTCAGAGAAAGCCATGCTGGAATGGTTGAGACTGTGCTGAGACTTTCCACGTAAGTTAAAGATTTACAGGCAGGAAAGTAGACAAGAACTTTCCAGGCAGGAAAATGAGCCGGTGCCTCTGAAGCAAGAAACCACAGTGTCTCTGCAATTCTTTGCCTGTGCCCTCCACTTTGGAGGGTCCATCAATAATTCCAACAGATTTCTCCGTAAGAATACCTCTCAGATCTATATTTTACTTTCCATTATAGGGCAGCTTGCTGGATATTTCTAATTACATGGTCTGTTGTCACGTTAAAACAATACTTTTTGGATTTATTCCTATGTCTGTGACTAAGGTATTGGAATTATTAATATCAGAGACACCTAATTATCACTTACTTTCTTATCCCATCAGTTAATAACTTTTATTGATTCTTTCCTTATAATATCCTTTATTCTCCCACCCCAGCTGCCATATTCATACCCTAATAAGTCATGCTACATTTTCCTGTTGACAGGTTCCTCTGACTGTGGACTCTCCCTATTCCATTTCACCCTGTACTATAGTGCCAAAGGAACAATGCTAAATTATACCTTCAGCATGTCACTCAACAAACTCCTGGGATTATCTACAATGGTTAGTTCCAAAGTCATAGACTAATAATCAAGGTGGTCCAGGACATGGCACCAACCAGCTTTCCACTTTATTCTAGTTCTGCTTCTTTCCATGGCGTCCTAACTTTGATCACATGTATTCCACTTGCACTTGTGTACAACTGCACTTTTGTTCGTGGTTTCTCACAATCCTGGAAAGCCATCTCATTCCTATACTATACATTTAACCTATCCTTTGAAACCTAGCTAGATCTTGCCTCTACATGCAATTGCCCTGACACGTTCATTGAGAAAGGACTTTCAAATATATTTAAAATAAATTTTATTGTGCATATTTAAGGTATATAATATGATTGTAAAGATATCTGCCCTCCCACATTCATTGCAGCATTATTCACAATAGCCAAAATATGGAAACAACCCAACTGTCCATCAATGAACAAATAGATAAATATTTCGAACTTCTAAAAATTCAGTGTCTATGATTCACTTGGAAAGTATTCATTTATTTCCACATAATATGTTCTCCTTCTATTATTTGGAAACTTATTTAAGTGTATTATTTTTATCTTACATTTTACCCTTTAATTTCTTATTTCTCTAAGAAGATTTTCTTAAAGTGGGGGTAGGGATAAACTGATGATGTAGGAATCTACTGCCTAAAATGACAATGTAGGAATCTACTGCCTAGTCTTTTCCCCAATTCACCTTGCACAATATTGTCAAATTAACTCTCTAATAGGTTCTAACACCCACAACAACAACCCAGGAGCATATGTAAGACTGAATGTCAATGAATATTTATACATGTTACCCTCTCTGCCTTGAAGTTTATTTATCACTTTTTTGCCTAAAAAATTCCCACTTACCCTTTAAGATCCAAGCAACAATGTCACTGCAATTCAGAATTAGCAATTCTTCCCTGATATAATAGCTTTTTTTCCTGCTTCCTTTTTTATTGTCTCAGGATCATCAGGTTATTCTATTGTAGCTATGATTTTATACACAAGTGGGGATTTTGATTTGCAGGAGTGAAGGACATAGGCTTCCAAGTCAGACCTGGAGTCGAACTTGACTTTGTCCTCTTATTGTCTCTATGACCTAGCAAACAGCTGCCACAGCAAGAAGCGTCAGGCTTTGTACGACCATAGAACAACTAGATGTAATCATATTTTGTGCTCATTTAAGATACCAAAAATAGCCTTGTGGGTGAATGAAACAAAAATGTCTTTTTTTTTTTCCTTTGCATCCTCTCGACTCACTATAATAAAGTGGATAGGTCCAATGACTTTTTCTACTTTTGTCGCAAGTTTAAAGGATGCATGTAACCATACATAACTTTGAGAAGAAAATGTGTGGAGAGGGTACTGCAGATTGAGATAGCTATGCTAATTAATTCTCCAGGGAAAATACTCTCACTTTTGTTTTACATAATTTTATTCTGATTCATTTCCATAGATGTTCTCTTGTTCTGATGCTTACTTATCTGATAGAATGTGTGGTCCTTTACTTTTGCCTTTTGAGAGCTCTGGATGATATCTTGTTTCATTACAAAACTTTTTTAGCAAAACAAAAGAAAGCATCAAAATACATATTCATATTTAATGTTAGAAGATGCAAACCTGGAATATTGCTACTCACCTGGAAGTTATTTTGCAATTAAACATTTATTTTCCTAGAATATGCCAATGGAGATAATGATATTGCATTTGATTTTATGTCATATGGTCTTTTTTAGCTTTAGAGAAATAAACTGCCAACCTCTGTTCTCCTAGGTAATATCTGTTCCTTCCAAAAATGCATAGCTCTAAAAATATTTAACAATATAGCAAATATTGCTAACCAAATAAGGAGCTACTTTCAGCAATGTTAGTTTCAGAGACTTTATTATTTTTGTCAGTGGAATGCTTTTGCCTTCTAATCACAAAAACCCTGAGTCAAAATGACTTAAACAATAAGGAAAGTGTATTATCTGGCATAATTGGAAGTCTTGACTCATGATAGATGTCTGAGTTGGTTGATTTATTGGTATAACACAGTGATCAACTATCCATGTTCCTTTTATTTCTGCTTTTCTGCCATCATAAATATTTGCTTCATTCAAAATGGATGCAATATTTCCAGACATCAAATCCAGAGGAAGCAAAAAGATCATTTCTTCCCCTTACTTCTTTCCTAAGAAATAGGAATATTTCTAGAGGCCACTGAGCAAACTTGTCTCCTCCCTACCATGCATCATTGATGAGATTTTGACCCTATACCCTTTTTTGGACCAATAAGGCTCACCTCTGGGGGTGAGACAGGCCACATTCCAATGGCTGACATCATAGTAATGGTCTTGGACTTAGAAGAGCACCATTCTTAGTTTAATGCTTTACTAGTGCCATCTTGAAATTCTGAATAATTTTTAACAAGAGGCTTACATTTTCATTTTGTACTGGACCTCACAAAATTATTATATGTAGCTAATTCTACACATTTCCCTGAGATAATTAGTTTTATGTGGTAGGGATAGATATCTAACTAGAACATCTGGATCTACCAAAAATGAGGATAGGAAGGCTGGATGCTGGATAGCTAACTCACAGATTCTACACCATTCATCATTTGAGTTTAGGACTGGTTTGACTCCACTCTAAATCACCAAGAGCAGCAACAGCTGGTGAAATGACCAGTTCTATACCTACTAGGAAATTAATCCTTCAGGTTAAAGAAGCCATTGAGTATGAACTGGAAATTGGTGGTATAATGGAGATTTTAAAGGAAAGTGATCTAAGGGAGTTAAGGTGTTCCTTCCTAAATTATTGCTTGGATATCACTAAAAAATCCTACACTTACCTCTCAAGCTGATTCTGTTTCCACTAATGCCTCTTTCCCAAACATAACATAGGATCCTCGTTCCTCCAGGGATACACACACACACACACACACACACACACAAAGTTTTCAGTGGATTTTCATTGATCTAAGGGAAATCAGAAAATCCTTCAACCATATTACAAAGTCCAGCATGATCTTGGCCCTGTCTACCACTCCCATGGTATGTAGCACTCCTTGCTACTTCAGTCTCTGAGCTGTGACCAGTTTGCTATTCAATTTTCTTAAAGCTGAAACCTGGGAACTTTTGTCATACTATTCTGTCTGCCTCCATTTCCCTCCTCTCCTTCTTATCATAGTGAACTTGGACTCATTTCCTCAGGAAACCTTCCATGTACCCAATGCTAGATCCAGTTATTTTATTATTGAAGCCTATATTATTACGTTGCTTTCCTTTCAAAACTGATATCACATTTTTAATGGACACTTTTATCAATGTCTGCAATTTGTAATCTAATGCCAAGAAAGCTTAAGCCTAGGGGATCAAGGATGGCAATCAAAAATCAGCTTCATAAAGCTTCTTCAAAATCTGGCTCAAATTCATTATAACCACTAAAGAGTAATATGAAAAGATTGAATTGCCCTAACTAGAGATTTTGTTGTGTAGAAGATGTGAGTTAGATTAACAAATATTTATATTATAATTATATTTAATTAGTCTATTATTTCACTTAAACTTACAACTTTTGAGCTCACATATTTTATAAATTGATTTAAGCAGTAAGCAACAAAAATATTAGAACACTCTAATTCAGTGGCAGATCTATCTATGTTCTTTTGGTTAAATAATTTCTAATGCACCTTGAGGATTCTTTTTAAACTACACATTTTCACTTGACTACTTCATTGAGGGTTTTCAGGCATGTCATTGTTTTTTTGAAGCTTCTTACATTGCTCATCAAATTCCAATATTGAAGTACTTATGAATCTGTTGGGCTTGAGATGCTTTCTAATGAAGTCTGGGGGACAGGTTTTTATTTCTCTCTTGGCTTGTTGTCCTTCATTAAAGACATTAAAGACAACTTTGAATTTATATTTTCATTAGGCCTTTTTCCAAGTGTTAACAATATGGTTAGTGATCTGAGTGCTAATTAAAGATCTAGAGTTAAAACAGAGCTGCAGTTTTAAAAATGCACTCTGTGTTTATGTATATTTGTGTATCTGTGTGTCTACATGCACAAGTATACATATTGGTGACTACATTATTTTTTACAACACAATGATTATGCCAAATACATTCATTCATTCATTATTTATTGAGCACCTACTATGTTTCAGGCATTCATCTAAACGTTAGGGATACAGTAGCAAACCAAACAGACAAGGTAATTCTGTCATGTAACTTATAGTCTAGTAATGAAGAGAGACAATTGTAAATAAGTAAATAAATATGTTCATATAATGTTAAGCACTATGAAGATAATAAATTGAGTTAATGTGAAAGTTATGTGGCAGAGAGTGATTGAGATAAAGAGGAGATGCTATTTGATATGGGGGGGGTCAGGAAAGATCTATCAGAAAGGGTAATATTTTAGCTGTGACAAACATGATTAAAAGGGACAAGAAATTGTTTTTCAAAAAAAAAAAACAATTTAGCTGAAAGTAAACTTAATTCAGCCATGAGGCAGGAACTGAGTCTACCTTTACATAGCTAGAAACTTTAGTTGGTTGGAACATGGTTTTTAAGTTCAATAAGATTTGATGTTGGACCATTTTTATTTTTTGCTTTAGGATTACATGAAAGGGAATCACGTGGCTATAACTCACATAAGTAGAGGACTCTTCATTCTTTCCACCTGAAATTCCTATCCTAGTCCACCTCTAATTGACTATGCCATCTTGGACAAATTGCTGAACATCTTGGATGCTACTTTTTTTACTTTAAAAAAAAAAAACAATAATTCTTGTTCTGTTATCACACTAGAATTTTAAGAGAAGCTGTACAAAATCATACTTAAAAGGGAAGATTCAAAAGTCAGTTTGCAACTCAGTATCAATAAAAGCTAGGGAAAATCACTTAGCATTTCTACATCTCAGTTTCCCGTTGTCTGTAAATTATGGAAAAATAGAATCCACCTTAGAGCTATTGTAAGAATTGAAGGAGATAATTTATGTAAAGTACCTGGCACATGGTAAGTACTCTCCTTAAATGAGGTGTTATTACTATTATCTTAATCAGAAAAGGTAGTGACCATGAAAGTTCTTTGTAACTGAAAGAAACTCTATAAACAGAGGATATAATTATGAGTTTCGAAATACATAGCCAGGCAATAATTATTGGGTAGTAGCTTTAAGAATTTTGCTAAGGAATTGTATTATTTTTCCCCTTAATTTGTGACCTATTTTGAGTAGAGTATTGAGCTCTTTTAGAGCCATTATATTCTACCACAATCTATTGCTGTTTTTCAGAATTTTCTGTCCAGAAATATCATTTTTACGGAGATACTAGACATGTAATAAGTCAGCATATTTATTATCTCCAGAGAGGTAAGTATCCCTTGTCCTCTTATGGAGGAATGAATGTTTTCATTTGACACTTTAGTCTTAAAGAGACAAAGAAGTATTCCCTTCCTTATGCACTAGGTACAAAGTGAATGAAGATAAATGGAGACAGTTTTAGACACTCAGAGGAATAAGTACTGTGAGAATAAAAGGGTCACTTCCATTTCTGAGCTTAAGAAAGCTCATGAGGCCACAATGAATAATTATATACTAAACGAAATGTGCAATTATTAATGGTACTGTCTCACTTTTAGCAATTTAATTGTCTACCAGAAGACTATCCAAAGATACTACATTATATTCTCTAGTTTTTTACTTCTTTGCCTACTGAAGCTTTTATAATGATTTACATTAGTAATAGGCTTTCTCCAGTTCACTTAATTTAATCATTCTCAATTTATTCTTCCTTTGATGGAAAGCAATTAAGGAGAATGTAGAGGACTCCCCCATCCGAGCCCTCACGTATATAGACACAGGTGTATGATAGTACACCTTCTTAGCTGTGCAGTTGCACCAGAAGTCCTGTCTGTAAAGTAGAAACCATAGATTACAACTCTACCTTAAGGCAGGAAAACAATCCTAAATTGCAACACTGAAAAAACTAATGACACGAATAAGAATAATAGCTTACATTTCTCAGGCACTCACTGCATGCCCCCCCGACCCCCGTCTCATCTCTCTATGTAGATTTCCTCAATTAGTCCTTATTTCTAAACCATGAGGAAAGAATACGCACGATCATTGTATTATACATGGGGAAACTGAGGCCCAAGGTAACTGGCCATGACCACAGAGCCAGGATGTGGAGGCATGTTGACCCAAACTCAAGCAGTCTGGCTTTAGAAACTGTGCTCCTGACCATCAGTGATAAATGTCCATCAAATTATGTCACTCTCCCACCCATGCCTCCTGGATCTCCCGTCATAATTCACACTCGCTGGTCTCAACACTTGAAACCTTCTTTTTGCAGGTTTTCATATTAAAGTATTTTGCTCCCTTATTTTGTTCAGGTCTCCTCTCAAAGTGGTGCCTCCTTAGAGAGGTCTTCCCTGATCACTCCATCCAAAAAGGCAGCCCCTGACATTCGCTGTCCCTTAACCTGCTTTCTTCTTCTTACATCTTATTGTTACTTGACACGACATAGTATCTATTTGTTTCATTTATGTTTCCTCCACTAACTGTAGCGATCTTGAAGACAGAGAATTGTTTTGTTTTGTTTTTTGCCCCCCAACATTGTAGGAGCTCAATATAGATTTACTGAATTCAGAAAAGTATGAAAAAATACTATAATAATAAACAAATGAGCATTAGTATTAAGCACAGTGCCCGGCATAATGAAAACATTTAATAAAGATTGGTTCATTTATTTTACAATAAAAGTAACTAATAATAACTATAGTTATCAAAAATGATGAGAAGAAATATAGCAGAAGGTAAAGAAAAACTGCTGAATTCTTTGAAGAGACCTAAAAAGCTGAGGCAGAGCCAATAATCAAGACAATTCTGTTAAAGAAGAGAAACCCTTCGTTAGTAACCTGGAAAGGCCAAAAAATAAAAAATCCAAGTGGAACCTTTTTTTAAAAAAACAAAGTATCAATAATTAACAGCTGCTTACACATGTAAATTCCAGGCACAAAAAGAAAGTTAGCACATATGATATATTTTGCCAGGCAGTGGGATAAAAATGGCCTTTAAAATTTGACATATTATCAACTTTAATTAAAAATATATATGGTATTTTGAAGCATGTATATATCCAAGTCATATGGTTAGATATAAAATATATATAAACTAGAATATAAAATGATTTATATGTGTTTGTGATATATTTTCTTTAACAGCAGAATTGTGCTATATTCTTGAAGAACTGGATTAATCAACTGGTAACAAACACAGAAACAGACAGCTAACTTATTAAATTACTAAAAATGATGTTCACATTTTGCAGTTTATGACAACTGCACTGATTTTTTTTACTTCATGCATCACTTCTTAAAGATTTTTTGCTAAACACGATGCCAGTTGGTTGTCCAGCATGATTTTTCATAGCTGTCCTACAGCTAACCATGTAAGAGTCAATATAAAACTAGTAAATTTCCTGAATCTTAGAAATATCACTTTCTGTTTTCTCAATTCAGAAATATAGAGGTATTATATAGAGAAATATGACAGGTTAGTCTCTAATAACACTCCAAACTGTGAGGAACAACTTTGTAATTAATTTTTAGGCTCTGGGGATGCAGTGCTAGGCAATGCCAACAAAATCCTTTTTGTCATATAGTGCACATTGTTTGTAGCAAACATGAATGGATGTAACTGAAACCCCTCCTTCTTCCATGACGACAGGGGAAGTCTCCAGCTGACAGGTGTCTGCTGCATTACTTTTAATTCTTCAGATGCTTTTAGATTTTTAGATGATGGATTCCAAGAATCATTCCCTCTAATAGAAAATGAGCAATGAAGGCAATCTTAATTCTTTCCCTTTTTTCCCCAAACACAGAAATCTATGTGTAGTCTTGGTCAGTAGCCACAATGAATGTTAAAACTATCAACTATCAACATAAATGGTAAAAGTGAAGACACTTGCATATGAAAACTGAAGAAATTGAACAAGACCCTGCAAGTAAGAAAAGATAAAGACTGAGATGGGAAATAATTAATATTTTTAAACTTTTAAAGGGAAGATATAGATTTCTGCTAGTACGTTCATTACATGGATGGCAAAAACTTGGAACAGACACACAAACAATTAAGACTGTATTCATTATGTATTACAAAAAGCTGGGTATAGCGGATAAGGTATGTGTCAAGAAGACACGTATAGGCTTAACTATTAACAATGTGGTGACAGAGGTTTGTATAGGTGTGGTGGGGTAGAACTGAGGCAATGACACGATAATAAAGACAAATTAGAATTAAGTGCCAGAGTAGCAAGGAAATAGGTCAAAGAATTAAATTTATATGAACTAAAATAATCTGGTGTGACTTCAATAGAGAAAGATGGGTTTGACAGCTACATAGTATTTGCAGAGGTGGAGGGCAAAATGTATGTAATCTGGAATGAAAGAAAGAATTGTATGCTTGGGGAATATCTGAGGAATCAATGAGCTAGTGAGGATGTTATTAGTAACAAGTAATAAGGAAGTCTTTTTTGTTCTCCAGCAAGGTCATTTTCTTTTTCTTTTTTCCTCTCTCAACAAAACAGTCATTCTACAGTATTCCCAGTTCCTTCTTTATTACTCTGCCTTTTCTCTGCCCTACCCGCCCCCCTACAAATCACTATACTAAAGTTTCTGAAATCATTTATGACTTTCTAACTGCCAACATCAATGACTTTTCACATATCACCCTCCTTGACTCTTCTGTTGGTCTATGAAGATGGATAAAATCACACCCATCGAGGTAGACCCGTATGGGCTTTGAAAAGTGCAAAGAAACCTACTCTGAGGAAATTATGAAGAGTCTCCTCATTTGAAGTCTAGCTTTCATACCTTAAATCTCCTTTGATTCTTTCAAGTCTGCATCTAAACTGACCCACTGTCTGCTTCCTGTTTGCCTACCTAAATCTTGCTGTTTCCTGGTTGCTCCTAAGATACTGAGAAGACCCCTTTTAACAACTGATTCTACCGGAAGAGTAAAGTGGGTTAAAGAAAGCTTCATGTAGGAAAGGAAACATCCCTTAACCCATTTTCCCTTCCAATAGAATCAGTCAGTCCCTAGTATAGGCACATAGTCTATGCCCTTAGCCATTGTACTCAAATTACCTGCTTAGACTTTGAGCAAATGGAGAGAAATGACCAAGTTCATTCACCTTTAAATTCTCAATGAATATCAGGCTACTTGCCTTATTGTAGGTGCTCAGTAAATTTTGGTTAAACTGAGTAGAACTGCACTACTACAGCATCCTGTATGACTCTTTATTATAATTTCTAATATGCTGTATTATAATTTATTTTCTGTGAATTTATCAAGAAAGTTTTTTCCATTTTATTCATTTTTGTTCCTTTTGTCTAGTACATAATATGTATTCACATGTTACTGCATGTATGACTTGAACAAATGAATGAATTAGTGAATATTAAATATGGTAAAATGAAGTCAAAATGATGACTGATTTTTAAGGCATGAAGAACTTAAAATGGCTGGGTGTTGGCTACATCTTATTGGAAAATATTGTGAGTGATACAATGTGAAATCCAAATGGACAGAAAATCTAGCCCCAAATCATTTGTACTCTGTCTTTAATTCAAACGTTATCCCCATTACATCCCCTGTGGTTCAGTCACATCATAAAATACTTTGTCTCTATGTCTTTACTTGTGTGATTCATCCACCTGAAACAACCTTACATTTTTTTTCAAAATATTAAGAGGGTGCAAAATTTTTGTTTACATGGATACACCATACAATGCTGAAGAGATCTCTATATTTTTGTGTCCTTATTTTTTTTTTTCCTCAAAGTTCTATTTGTCCTTTGAGAGCCTGCTCATATTCTACACCCTCCCAAGCTGATTCCCAGTTCTGCTCAGAGGCATGTATGTGTATTATGCATCACTCTCATCTGAGCTATTTTGTGTTTCAGGTAGGTCTCCATAGTAGCACTTAATACAGTCTAACCTGTATTATGTTTATTTGTACATATTATGTGTATTTGCTATTATCTGCAGTAAATTTTGAGGGCGTGGAAAACAGGAGTAAGTTACTAATTCTATTTACAATTCCTAGACTGTTTTGCACAAAGAAGGCACATCACATATATACGTCCAATGTATTATTGTAATGGTGATAAAAATATATACAACCAGAGACTATGTAAAAGCTCAAAGATGCATGTACATAAAAACACTGTATGTGTGCATATAATATTATATATTAGAGGGATAGGTGTAATACATAAATATGTTTGAGAGTAATCAGCTTTGGGAAGTGGCCTCAGTATAATAAAAGTATGTGCATTGCACCAAAATTAGCAACTATGTTGGAGAGATCAAAAGTGGTATCACAGGTAATATAACTTTTACATCATGCACATTTTTAAGGCATATAAGAGTCAAACTTTCTTTTCTCTAGCTTAGGGCTTCAATCCTGTATGTACTTGTGCTGTTGACCAGGAGCTTAGAGAAATATAAGGTTTGCAAATGTCATCATTCATGGAGTTTGAATAAATTACTTTCTATACTTTCTATTTTTTTTTTTTGTTCCCAAATGGTTTATCAAGCTTGGGAGAAAATATTATGCATAATTGCTACACCTTAGATTGCAATATACTATACCAAACTAATCATAGATATTTATAGCCTGCATAAACTCTGTTTGCCCATCCATAGCAAGCATTTAATAAAGCTAGTTCATCTGGAAAGGAAGTTAAATTAAATAATCCAAAATGAATGTGATGCATATTCACAAAAATGTGGTGTTCAGATTGAGCTAACAAAAAGGAAGTCAGGCCCCAGCAAAGACAGACAAGCTAGAATTCAGTCTTTCTCTATATATGAAACATTAGGCCTTCACCCTAGCTTTTGTGCCCATTCTTTTTAGACAGTGTGCCTTTGCCCATTTTTATTAAATCCTCTAAAATCCAATGCATCTCTATAATATACTGTATAGATATAATACAAAATTATCCTTTGGCTCCAATATACAAATCCAGAAATTACATGAGAAGATTCAAATGAAATTTCCAAGGTAGATTTTACTTTTTCAACAAAATTAACTTAAGTGTAAATGCACAATACATCAGAGCTACAGGAGGGAATGTTGGCAAAGTAAATTCTGGTATTTTCATTCATGAGATACTATAAAGTTTTCAAAGACTTAAGGAATAATTGCGCTCTTATAACAGTCTATGAAAAAAGAAAAGACGGGGCATTTAACTAAAGTTCCTTTTCCACCACCCTGCAAACTAAAGAAAAACTTACAGCAGCAAATAGCTGTGGCTGGCAAGTTATTTGGCCTTATGAGCTAGCAGTCCATGACTCAGGATCCACAATATCTTATCTGCTATTCTAAAATCTAGAAAGCCCTAAATACCAAGAGTATTTTTGTGAATCATT
Source organism: Varecia variegata (assembly GCA_028533085.1). Lineage (NCBI taxonomy): Eukaryota > Metazoa > Chordata > Mammalia > Primates > Lemuridae > Varecia > Varecia variegata. The sequence goes on along the minus strand of CM052447.1, from coordinate 10,563,572 downwards.
TAAGGTCAAAACCTCTCTTGACTTGACCTAATAGAAGGTGATACATTGTCTTTTCTTTTTCCTTTTTATATGAAGAGTTATATATTTTTCTAAAGATAGATTAATGGTGCTGGTATATTAAATATGGTGCTTCCTTCCTAAAATCAAAAGCATTTGAATTCTGAAACACATCTGGCCCCAAAAATTTCAAATAAGGGATTTTGAATCTGATGAATTCAATTTTTCCTCTCAAATCAGCCCCACTAACTGCCTCTAACCCCAAGCACACACACTGATAGAAATTTCTATTTTCATTTAATGGTTTGAGAATCACTTTGTTTAGGTACAGAGTTTGGGGGAAGGGTAGGGAACTAGAGACACTGGAGAAATATTTTTGTGTCTTTCCCTAGTCTACTTGGATGAGATTTAATGTTGTATGTTTAGAAGAGTATCAACCAGAAGTGGAAAACTCTTTTTTTGTTCCCTGAGTTACTGAGAATTTAGCCCTAAGCAGATCCCTTTTATGATCCCCATGATAAAGTGTGCCATTCATCTGAGGGGAAGGCAAGTGTCCTCAGAACTTCTCCACTCTAGCTGGCACTGTGAGAGCTGACAGCTTTGGGAGCATAAGGATGCAAGAATCCTGATGTGACCACTGATGTTTACTGCATAAGACCCATGAGCAGTGGTAGCAGTTGACTTGAAAGTGATTTGCTCTCAGATGACTTGGAAGGCATTGGAAACCAACAAATGAGTTCTAGATTAGGCAGAGTATCCTAGACATAATGTGGTAACTCTAACAGTGACACTGATTCAGTGTCATTAGGAAACATGTCTTTGGGGGATCCAGGAAATAACTGGGAAACATTTTTAAGGGAGCTGGGTTCTTGAAATTTTATGGGACTCAGAGCTATTCTAATACAGACATAAATGTAAAAGTGACACTGTTAAGTCCAGGTGACATTTGGATTTGGTAGGCTAGGGTTTTGTTCTGTTTATTTTTCCCATCTATAACCAATTACCAAGATTATGATACAGGGAACATGCCCCTCAAAGTATCATAAAACTTTTACCTTTTTTAGCTCTATTCTCTCCATTCTTCAATTAAAATTTCTAAATTCCAGAAGTATTTACTTTATTGTAAAAGTCAGTATCTTTACTTCTAAAGAAGCATGGCCAGATATACGTGCTTCCAAATCCATTGCATATATCCAAATCCATAGAAATGTATTCTTAATTTGCCATATCGTGTTTACTTTCATTTCCATTGCCATATTTCAGATACTTCTTAGCTCATGAGCAAGCTATTGTGATAACCTCCTAACTGACATCTATGATTTCATTCTTTCATCCCTCCAATTCCTTTCTCTGCTGCCAAAATTTGTCATTAAAGCAAAGTTTAATTAGTTAACTTTACTTCTTGAACCCTCTCAATTGTTTTCATTGCAGGTAGAAATATCCCAAATTCTCATATTAGTGATTATGGTCCTTTGTAATTTGAATCGATCCAATCCGTGTTCTCAATCTTATTCTTCCAAACTTCACATTTCATCTCATGACCTCAAATGAGACCACTCACTACCCCCCATTACCTGGAGTTCCTATTTACTTTCCAATACCCATTGCTATTTCCCTTGAAACGCATATGCTATGGTTTGAACATCACCCTTCCAAAATCCATGTGTCAGAAACTAATTTCCAATGCAACAGTGTTGGGAGGTGGCACCTTTTGGAAGATGTTTAGGTCATGAAGGATCTGCCTTTATGAATGGATCAATGCCACTATGTAAAGGACTTGAAGGAGTGTGTTTGCTCTCTGTCATGGGATGCAATAAGAAGGCCCACACCAGATGCCTGCACCTTGATCTTGTACCCCCAGCCTTGTACTCCCCAGCCTCCAGAACTGTAAGAAGTAAATTTGTGCTTTGTTATAAATCACCCAGTTTCAGGTATTCTGTTATTGCAATATAAAATGGACTAGGACAGCATGTCTCAGCTTCTAGTCTCCTAGTAGAATACCTCAAAGTTTAGTATGGGACCAACCATTTGTCTCATTTATGTGGACTTATTTCCTCTAAGAGTTTGCCAAAATCAAAAGAAACCATCCCAACAGGGACTTCCTTAAATAAGAGGGCCATTAGTACTCCTAAGTAAGAGGGGAATCATTTCATAGGAATACAATAGACATCAGCAGAGGTAGGTCTTAGTTTGACTATTAATCACAACTTGTGCCACTATTTTTCTTGCCAACTGCTGAATAAACTTTGATGGGTTTGCCATCTTGACCACCAGAATGCGGTTAGGAACTGGCAATCAGAACCTGGGGCTCTAATGGTAAGATGATATATGGATGTGGCTCTGGTGACTCCAAAACTTTCTTTTGGACAAATTTATAATTTCTGCAGAAGTGGAAGAACATCACTCACAATGATTCTTTGCCACTTATAAATTGTGCAGTTTAAGCAAGTGAATCAATTGCTTTTTCAATTGCTAGCAAGCAAAGAGGGAGTGGAGAAGTCATTTATTAAATGTACTTCAGGTAGCAATAAAGGTCTGGAATTGGATGCTATCTTGAAAACACTGCCTGTTGACAAATGAAAGCATGAGAAGCATGGGGTTAAGGGTGTCAAAAACATTGGATTTTTTTAATATAAAAGGAGAAATATATCCCAGATGTTTAGCTTTTGGAAGCTATTTCCACCACTATGTCTTTGGAGAGTAAGACACATTTCCCAGATTACGAAGGCCAAGTATTCATGCCATCATGGGAATTTAGAAGCATTTAGAATAGCAGATGCCAAGCTCTCTCATCCTTCTCTCTCTTTCTGTGTGTGTGTTTAGCACTTCTGTGTAAATATTAACCATTTGTAATCAGTTTTATAAATAATTTTTTATAATCCTCCTCCATTTCTGTAATTTCCACTAAGCCATCAAATCACACCATGTTCCATGGCCTTGTTCCACTAGTCAAAATGACCCCTTCCCTATCTCTCGGTATCTTTACATAACTTTTTTTGATGAATTAATTTATTCATCTCCCAGTTTTCTTTCCTCTTTCCATAAAGTAAAAAATTGTACACTCTTAGAAATATTGGGACATTAGCTTCTGTTCTAATGTTCATTCTCCTTTTGTCCTTCCTTCCCCAGAAAGAAGAAGTGGAATCTAAGTAGTGGCTTTGGGGAAGAGACAATTTTGTACCACAAATCCCTTTCCAAGCTATTTCTCCCAACCCAGCACATTCATGTGACAGTTTCAGTCTTCTCTTCTATTTTCTGTGTGATAAGAAAATGTTGGTTTGGGCCATGGGTCGATCTTCTAGCTTGAAATCTGGGGAACCATCTCCCTGTGGAGCCTTTGGGTCTCCGCAGATGAGAGAGTAATTTCTCCTGCAACAGGTTAAATATTTAGTTTGAAGATTCTATCTCAGGAAATGTGGATCATAAGATCAAGAGATAGGGGAAAGACTGTACTTGAAGTCACTTGTCCTTGCAGTCCCAATCTGTGTTCTCCAATCCAGCTGTGCTAACAATAAAGTCAACTTTATATTTAAATAGCTATATTGTCACAGAGATCCAAAAAAGAATGAACTTTTTGCTTAGAACTTATTTTCTAAGTTCTTTTATTTAGTTTATAACTTTAATTTTTTTCTACTTCCTCTATTTTTCTAGTATTTTAAAATAAATACCAGAGAGCACATGATTTCATCCATAAGTGAGTGTGTTTCTTTAAAGCATAAGTATTGTTAAGAAAATATAGTACCATTCTTGTCCCTCAAAAACATAATTCTTTAATATTGTTAAATATTTATTCAGCATTAATATCTCTATTTTTTCATAAATATTGTTTATTTTATACATTTTATTTAATTTATATCCAAAACAAATCCATGTATTTTGCATCATTGATATATCCCTTATGTTCTGTTACATTAATATAGAATTTGCCCCTCAAATTCCTCCCTCTCCCCTTCCTTGACTTTTATATGAGAAGATTCCTGCAATTTATATTTTGCTGATTATATTCCCCATGGTAACTATTCATATGCTTCTCTACCCTGGTTTCCTGCAAATCAGTATTTAGATTTAATGTACTCTCTACTAAGGCAACCACTACATACATGTGGTTATTTAAATTAAAAGTAATTAAAACATTTCCATAATAGGAGAAAGTTCTATTACAGAGTGCTGATCTGGAGGATTTATCAGATTAAGGTTCAATTCTTTGGCAATAGTTCTTCACAGGTGATCCTGTGTTCTTTCCACCAGGAGCAGTATAATGTCTTACCTTTGGTGATGTTAGCAGTCATTGATCAATGTCCAGTTGCATCATTCATTAGGGGCTGCAAAATGATTATATCCTAATTCTATCATTTAGGACCTGGAATTCTTATATGAAAAAAGACTTCCCCACATCTATTCTAGTACAAGTGATACAGTTTATATAGGATAGACAGAATAAATGCATGATTGTTTTCCTGTATTTGGTAGTCTTCAAAATAATAGATTGGTCACTAGCTTACTCATATTAGATGTGATTCCATCAACTGAAAATTTGTTTTCTGTATTATTGTTCCAAATGTTCACTGTGACAGGTGGAAGCCTCTTCAGGTTGGCTCCTGGTTTTTTTTTCTGGTTTTTTGTTTGTTTGTTTGGGCATAGTCTTAGCAGTTCTTTGTAGCTTGTTATTTTTTGTTGTGTTAAAACATTCTAGCTCATCAGATACATTTCCAGCCCTAGACATGAAACCAGGCATTTCTCTATGGAACTCTGGTTATTATTATCCAGACATAGTAATTTAAGACTATAATGTCAGTACTAGGTCCTCATTGCTACTGGGTCTGACATTGCTTCTAGGCCTTTTCAGAGGCCTTTCTATTATTACAGAAAACATTTTAAGATTTTGGATTTGTCTTTGTCTTTTTGTCTTTAAGATATATACTATAAAGGGTATTATAGTCAAATTACTGTGTTTTTAAGTCACTGGAATACTTTTTTTTCTGTGTGATCATACCATCCCAAAATACATGCAGCCAATAGATACAGATCTTGGTAAAACTTTAGGAAACTTCTTTAGAAGATCTGGGAAGTTAGAGCTAAGTTTTAAAGTACCTTATATGGCATGCATAGGTAGGTTCCCTCTACAGTTACAAGTAAAAGAACACCCATCTCTAATTGGCTTAAACAAAAAAGGAATCTCTAACTACCATAGATGAAAAGTCCAGAAGTACTCTCTCCCACCCCCACCTTAGTGATTTCTCTGTCTTATTCTTGCCCTCACTCCATCATTCTTTTTAGGTTTGTTGAAGTTTACTTCTAAGTTCGCTTCCTGTAATAATCCCCAGAAGGTTCAGGCTCCTATCTTCAGTCTTCAAAAGTTAGTGGAAAATAATCTTCTTCCTTTCTAACAATTCCACAAATACCTGGAGCCAGGATTTCATTGGCTCATAATATGTGACATGGCCTTCCCTAAAATAATCACTTTTGACAGGAGATAAAATGCATGGATTAGCTCAGGCCTGGGGATGTCCACACATTGACTGACGGAGGAGGGGAGATTGTTCATGGAAAATCCTGTGCTATTATCAAAAGATGGCAAATTAATGATTGTTGGCAAAAGCAGTAAATTCCAGGGTCATTTATAAAAAAGATAATTTGATGATTAAAATAAAGGTATGATGTTAAGGACTTCATCAACACATCACACAGGTTCACGGCAACTGTTGACTCTGTATAATTGGAATTCCACAAAGTTTTAGGGCTGGAAGGAATGATGGAAATAACATTGTCTAAGCTCTTTATTAGCAAAGAATGGAAATGAATCCCAGAACTTTACTACCCAAAAGCCAGGAGGATGACAATGTATGGAAGTATAGATAGAAGAAAATACATTCTTGGCTGTGAGCAGATTGGCTTGCCTTAGGAAGGTCTCAGAAAAATCACATTTTCACTTTGATTCTTTTTTATACAAAATTTCTACTTTTGGACATAATTTGGAGTACTCTCCCAAACCGCCTCCCCCTTCTCTGGCATTCATACCTAACCCACTCATCATGCTTACTAAAAGTACAGGCCTAGTGCATATGGCTACACGGGCTTCCTCCTCCTGTGTCTAAAGATAGGAGACTAGAGATAAATATCTTTCCTGTAACCAGCCAATAGGCAAGGGAAAAAAATCCTATTCTCAGAGAATTTTTAAACTAGGAGACACATAGATTGAAGTTACTCAGGTAGGGAGATTTGGTTTGGATGCTCATAGACATTTGAGGCTAGCAGATATGTTGAATCATGGTCAGAAAAGCACGATCAAAAAAGAGGAACATAGCAAAACTATAAAATAGTAAAAATATCAGTGGTTGCAAGGGTTTGGGAGGAGGGAATGATGATTAATCAATAAATATTGTGTATGTTCTGACTGTTCCATCAACTGGCTGTTCCCTTGTCTCTCTCTCTCCTTGGGTATCCCTATTCCCTGAGAAATAACAACATTGAAATTAGGCCAATTAATAACCTTATAATGGCCTCTAAGTATTCCAGTGAAAGGAGAACTCACATATCTCTCACTTTAAATCACAAGATAGAAATGACTAAGCTTAGTTAGAAAGGCATGTGGAAAGCTGAGATAGGCCAAAAGCTAGCCCCCTTGCACCAAACAATTAGACAAGTTGTGAATACAAAGCAAAATTTCTTAAAGGAAATTAAAAATGCTACTCCAGTGAACATATAAATCATTAGAATGCAAAACAACCTTATTTCTGAAATGGAGAAAGTTTTAGTGGTCTGGATAGAAGAACAAACCAGCCACAACATTTCCTTAATTCAAAGCCTAATTGAGACCAATGCCCTAACTCTTTTCAATTCTACAAAGGTCAAGAGAGGTGAGGAATCTGCAGGAAAAAAACGTTTGAAGTTAGTAGAGTTTGGTTCAATGAGGTTTAAGGAAAGAAGTCTTCTTTATAATATAAAAGTGCAAAGTGAAGCAGCAAGTGCTGATATAGAAGCTGCAGTAAGTTATCCTGAAGATCTAGCTAACATAATTGATGATGGTAACTACGATAAATAATATATTTTCAATTCAGACAAAACATCCTTGTATTGGATGAAGATACCATCTAGAACTTTTATAGCTAGAGAGGAGAAGTCAAGGCCAGGTTTCAAAGCTTCAAAGGACAGGCTGACTCTATCGTTATGGGCTAATGCAGCTGGGGACTTTAGGCTAAAGCCAATGTCCATTTACCATTCTGAAAATCCTAACAATGATGATAAATCTACTCTGTCTGTTCCCTATAAATAGGGCAACAAAGTCTGAGTGACAGCATATCTAGTTAAAGCATGGGTTACTGAATATTTTAAGCCCATTGTTGAGACCTACTGCTGAGAAAAAAGATTCTTTTCAAAATATTGCTCATTGACAATGCACCTGTCACTCAAGAGCTCTGATGGTGTCGTAGAAGGAGCACATTGTTTTCATGCCTGCTAACACAACACCCACTTTGCAGCACATGGAGTCATTTCAACTTTTAAGTGTTATTAATTAAGAAGCACATTTGACAAGGCTATAGCTTCCATAGATAGGGATTCCTTTGATGGATCTAAGTAGACCTTCTGGAATCCTTCTGGAAAGGATTTACCATTCTGAAAGTCTTTAAGAATATTCATGATTTAAGAGAGGAGGTCAAAATATCAAATCTAACAGCAGTTTGGAAGAAGAAGTTGATTCCAACCCTCCTGGATGACTACAGTGGAGCAAGTAACTACAGATGTGGTAAAGTAGCAAGAGAACTAAAATTGCATGTGGAGCCTGAAGTTGTGACTGAATTGCTACAATCTAATCATAAAACTTGAATGGATAAGGAATTGCTTCTTATGGATGAGCACAGAAAGTGATTTATTGAAATCGGATCTTCTTCTGATGAAGATACTGTGAACGTTGTTGAAATGACAACAAAAGATTTAGAATACTGCTTAAATCTCAGTGGCAGTGTTTGAAAGGATTGAGTCCAATTTTGAAAGATATTCTACTGTGGGTAAAATGCTATTCAATAGCATTGCATGCTACAGAGAAATCTTTCATGAAAGGAAGTGTCCATTGAATGCAGCAAACTTCGCTGTTGTCTTATTTTAAGAAATTGCCACAGTCACTCCAACCTTCAGCAGCCACCACCCTGATTAGTCAGCAGCCATTAACATCGAGGCAACACCCTCCAACAGCAAAATGATAACTTGCTGACTACTCAGATGATCATTAGCCTTTTATAGCAATAAAGTGTTTTTAAGTTAAGGTATGTACGTTATATTATAGACATAATGCTATTGCCCATTTAATAGACTATAGTGTGACCATAACTTTTATATGCACTAGGAAAATAAAAAAATGTGTGTGACTCGCTTTATTGTGAAATTAGCTTTATCGTGCAACAGAACCTGCAATATCTCCAAGGTATGCCTGTACTATAATAATGGATAGATGTCACTATAAGTTTTTCAAAAATCATAAAATATACAACACCAGGAATGAACCCTGATGTAAACTGTGCACTTTGGGTGGTAATGATGTGTCATTGTAGGTTCTTCAGTTGTAACAAATGTGCTGCTTTGGTGGGAGATGTTGATACAGGGACAGACTTGGGGGTAGGGAAGATGAGAAGCCTGTATTTTCATTACAACTTTGCTGTGAACCTGAAATTCTTCTTTAAATGTCTATTCAAAAGGAAAAATAAGTTAGAGGAGGCAGAGAAAGAAGAGGATAGTGGCTATTGTTAAGTGAGTACTTACTGCTAACAGGTGCTTCTCCAGGTTTTTGGCAAGAATTAGCTCATATAATTTGGAAAACAAACCCATGAAGTCAGTGCTGTTTTAGAGATGATGGAACTGGGGAAAAAACTAGCTGAGTAACTTACTGAATACTGTTAAGAAGAAAGCAGCTGAGCAGAATTTTAAACTTGGGAAGTTGGGCTCTAGAGTGAATGCTATTAACCACGAGATACTGTCTGAGATTTCTTGGAGGAAAGAGAGCATGAAAGCCTCTAAAGCAGGAGAAATTGTGTTGAGTTCATAGGAGCTTTTATTCCAGAACCCCCAAATCTGCTTACCATTTGGTTTCTAGGATGATGAGGTTTCTTTATATAAACTAACTACTTCCCTACAACCAAACTGATATTAGACTGAGATGATGTCATGGAATAAGTTTTATTGAGAATGAAAGAAGCCTATATAGTATCTTCATCTTGATATAGCAAGAGCACAGCTAGTACATTTTTCCTCCAAAAGAGCTGCTTTTAAAAGATTACTGCAATTCCTGCCCTGTGTGAAGTGAAAGTTGCAATATGTATATTTGTTTTTGATTTAAAAAGATCATTACAATATTTATAGATATGTTCCTATCAACTTTTCCATATATACCATGATGCACTAAGAAGTATGTAATGGTGAATAAATGTTTTTGGACTATATGGAAGCGCAAATCTCCTCTTGTGCAAGTCAAGAAAAGTTGGGTTCAATAGCTCTCTGGGATAAATACCCAGGATGGTATGAGTTTGCCTAACACAGTATAGAGCAGTGTATGTTTACTTCAAAAACAGATAAAAGTATCTATACTAATGACAAGATAAATTTATTGAATGGTACTCTGTATATTGATAGTGTTATAACTCAGGGCTTTACTATTATAATTATTCAGTAGAATATACTAATGAGTAAAGAATTAAGACATTAAAAAAATGCAAACTTCATACTTAAAAAGTAGCTTCCTGAAGAAAATATCAAATACTCCATACTTATAACAGCTATGTTCACTTGTTTTATAGTTTTCTTTATATCAGATGGAGGCAACAGAAATTTTCAAGAAGAATTCCAAGAGCAAAATACGCATGTAGAAAAATGGTCTAAAGCTGAACGCTGGGATCTTTAATACTTGTCTTTTAACAGACTTAGGAATGAAGTTAGTGCTTTATTGCTTTCCTTGCCATCTCCCAGAGGCCTCTGAGAGTCAAGTTTTACTCGGCCTGACTGCTCAGAGACTGATGGTTCCTTGTGAGCAGTGAATTCTCCAAGGGTGCTTACTGATACTCATTGCAATATATTAATCAAAGCAGAAACTCTCTTGGTTAAAGGAAATTGGGAGTAGGGGGTCTAAATTCAGAATCCTATAAATCAAAGGCTTAAAAACAACATAAAAAAATCTTACCTACATTTGTCCCTACAGGAAACTTTGGAAAGGAGATTTACTGTGTATTACTTCAACCAAAGGCCAAAGAAAGAGTTTACTGGTTCAAACTTTCAACAAACCATATTTCTTTCATGTATGAGTTATAAGAACGACTATAAAATCGCTTGGCTCCAAGAAGGGATATGCTCTCTTTGGTGAAAAGAGCAAATAAATATTTCTTTAACAAATACTTCCGTTGGCAGATTGTTAATGGGACTATCATGAAGAGCTTATGTGATGATCCGCGAGATAATTGAGAAATTTGGGAGGCTTGTTCTTCCCTACCAAATCTGGCTTATGTTATTTCTGAGCCAAGCTGTTGACCTTTTCTTCCTTCTTTTGTAAAGCTGTGGCTCCAAAAGGATTATGTATCCAAACAATTTTAGAGAACATTTTTATCAAGAGAAAAGTAGCGGGCTTAAATTTATTGAATACTGCTGCATTTAACCTATTTAATTGGAACACGTTAATTAGATCTAATTGCAAAGTTGTTTTAATTGGAAAATCAAGCATTGCACTGATATTGGTGTGCATGATTAAACAAAGTAACTGAGGTCACCAGTAGATTGTGTAAGATTCATTCCTGTGATTGATTAAGTATGAAAGTTAATCAATTTAATTTATGTGATTGATGTTGATTCTTTCCTTTTGAAATTGCCCATTCGTATCTTATTTTTATCAAGATACTGTGTGTGGAATGTCAACTAAGCTACAGTTGCACTTCGATTTGTTTATTTTGGTATAATGATGTGTTTATTTCTGATCTAAGTAATTTTAACATGGCTTTTGTGTCACTAATTAAGATTTTCAAGTTACTCGAGATAAAATTAGCTTTTCTATTAGGAAAATTTAATTTTCTTGGGGAAATAATTCAGGCAACATGGGAAAATTAACCTATTAGTTCCATTAGTGGAGTTGATAGTTTATTGCCTTAAAACATATGCCATGCAGCTCAGGAACAAAGGTGTCCATTTTTTAATCATCTCAGTGTCAATCAATATACTTCATGCTTCCTGATGACTATGATGATAATTATAATAATAATGAGAAGATGAACATTTTTATAGTACTTACTATGTGCCAGGCATTGTTCTAATTTCATTAAGTAAAATAACTAATAACTTAAATTATGTAAAAGCATTTGCTTCTGGGAAATTTCTTTTATCTAAGTCACGGTAGTAATATCTTCTTATATATTAGATACTATCTCCAGCACAGTAGCAAACATACCTGGTTAAGTCATTGCCAGGTGCAATTATATGCCTTGCAAACATAGTAGGCACTTGCTAAATTTTCATATTTAACACTGAGGAAACTGACCCAAGTCATATGAATGAATCTATACCTTGCATCAGAGTACTCCAGAGAAGCAGAATCAATAGGCTCTCTAGACATGCAATACTGAGCTAGCTTCCTGAAGGATAATGCTGTGTTGTTGTTCTAAGCTAACACTCCCTGTCATTCCACCTCTTGTTAAAAGAGAGAGGTCTTTTAAAAAATTCTTTTAAAGAATTGGCTCCTGTGGTCGTAGAGTGGCTGGCAAACTCGACATTTATGGGGCAGGCTTGCAGGCTAGCCATGCAGGCAGGAGATGATGCTAGAGTTTTGATCTGAAATCTGTAGGGCAGGTCAGCAGGCTGGAAAATCGGGTGGGAGTTCATACTGCAGTCTTGATGTAGAGTTTCTTCTGCTCCGGGAACCTCAGGCTTTGCTGCATCTACAGGTTAACCACATCTACAAAATACCTGGATAGCAACAACTAGAAAAGTGTTTGATTAAACAACTGGGTACTATTGCCTAGCTGAGCTGACACATACAGTTAATCACCTTGTGACTTGAATTTATATGAATGGAATACCAAGTTGAGCAGGAGTTGTGGGAATTAATATATAATTAAATAGAGTGAAATATCAGTATAGTATTAGTCTGAAGCTAGATAACAGTGCTAATAACTTGGTAATAAGCTTGCCATGTTAAATAAAGTCGTGGCAGACACTGAAGCTTTGTTCCCTGGACAATTTCTCTGAACTCTTTTCTTCCTTTCCTTTCAATTTTCCAAAATTCCTTGCCACCAGGGAGCCACAGAACTCAGTTTGGGCCCAAAAGACATAAACAGAGGACTGTTAAGGAAGGGATGTTGTCATAAAGAATGCTTAATTTTCTCTCTAAAGAAAATCAATACTGCTGCACAGATTTTCTCCTTGCCTATCCTCTCGTCTTAACTACAGAAAGAGCAGCAATCACTGGAAACCGTGAGGACAAAGTCCAACACACTAAAGGTGGCAGAGCTGTGAGATAGGAAGAGCTAGCTTACTCGAGGACACTGCTGAGTCGTCTCTCTAAGCTGATACTACCCCCTGTCACTCTACTTCTCGATAGAGAGAAAAATAAATAAATCTCTGTTTTAAAGCTATTGCAAGATGTGTTTTCGTTTACTTGTTTCTGTTTTTTAGTTGGTATCTGGACACAATCCTAACAGAATGTTTTTACTTTATTTATTAGCAAAGGGAGAGTGAGTTCATGTTTATTGTACATGCAAAGCAAATTGTGACATAGAATTGAACCATCATCTTTCACAAGCAATGTCTTTATATCAGGAGAGAAACTCTAAAAAAACTTAAAGCATTCCAAAATTTCCAAAGCAAAATCAAGGGCTCTTAAAGAATATGCAATGTTGACCTAAGGGACTATGATATTATCTATGGATTGTTCTTTTCTGAGCTGTATTACTATCCTTATTCCTTAGTCACTGAATTACTTAATGTCTAAAGTAAAAGAAAATAGGAGCCATTTTTCTATGAATTCTCAGAGGGGACACTAGATTAGTTTAAGAAGGGGAAATACAGGAGATATAGGCAAAGATAAGTATAAGAATTGTATGAGGTATTTTAGAATTGATCCTATGTATTTTTTTTTTTTTTAACTATGTGCTACATTACCTCCTTCCCTCCCAAAGGGTGACAGGGAATGATCGGGGTGTCAAACATAATCTCACCTTAAGATTATGTCCTGCTCTCATATAATGTTTATTATCTGTTCTACATTCTTGAAGAAATCTATACTGGATTATTTTGAATGAAGGAATAGCAAGCCAGTTAAAGGTCCAAGGTACTAAAGATAGTTATGTCAGAAGTACTTACAGGAGAACAGACAAAAATAATAAGAACTTGGCCTGAAACGAAGTTTCAAGAGAATTCATATAATTTCTGTGTGCTCTTGACATGTATAAATAAGGGGACAATGATTTATAACATTACAAGAGTAAGGACACTCCTTGCAATTTTAAGTACAAAAAGTTATATATAGGGAACTTGAATTCTTGTTTGGGTAGAGAGAAATACAGAAATGCATCTCGATAGCCATGTCTCTATCAAAAAGAGAAAACAAAAATACAGACCAAAAGGAAAATGGGATAAAAACATGTTTTATCGAGAGACTAAAGAATGTTATGACATGTTTTATAGCGAACAGACACTGTATTTAGAACTATGCTGCCCAATGTGATAATCATTAGCCATATTCAGCTTTTGAGCATTTGGAATGTGGTTAGTCCAAATTGAATATGTGCTAGAAGTGGAAATACACACTGAATTTTGAAGACTTAGTTAAAAAAAATAATGTGAAATTTCTTTAATAATTTTTAAGTAATGATATGTTAAATAAAATATTTTATATCATGGGTTATTTAAATTATATTATTAAATTAATTTCATCCATTTGTATTTATTTTCTTAATGTGATTATTAGAAAGTTAAACATTCTATGAGTGGCTGGTAAATGCTACTTGGCTTGCAAGCTATGATATTTCTATCAGGTAATGCTAATCTAGAGTACATATCTAGCCTAACTATTCATCTTCACTCATTTTCATTACCTCTGTGGCGCCTATAGACATATAGGATTGTAGCCCCTCATATAGGATTGAATTTTTTTTTGCAGTATTTCTATTTGTCCATATGAAAAATAAAGAATTCAGATCTATGGAAATAAAAAATATCTAGATATTTTAAAGCAACATGAAATTCATTTGAAAAGTTGGGAGGTCATAAATAAATCTCACAAACTGTCTCTTAGAACAACAGACTTATTGTCATGATTTGGAAGACTTGTTTTATTCCTATAAAGATAACTTTGAGATAATATTGAGCAGTTACAATCAATTTGCAAATAAATCAGGATATCAATTTATATCTAAATATTTTAAACTGTGTAGGTACAACTTTAAGATAATACAATACAAATTCACAAACCAATATGTGTATTGGATTTCAGATTTTATGATCTTTTAAATGTTATTACATTTCTGTGCATTACTATATGCTACCTTCCACAGTGAAATCTGGGTCAGTACTCTGTATTAAAGACAACTACTTCTCCAGTGAAATGTGTGAACAATAAATGGAATAAATATAGTTGATAAATTGTGTCATATCAGTGCAAGTTAGGAATTTGTGCCAAATAAGTTCATGTCAGGATACGTTTTGCCATCAAATAAGTTCCAAAAAATCTTTTGTTTTTCAGAGATTTTTGGATTTTTGGAAGTGGGGGTAAGGAGTTGTGAAGTTGCATCATGTTAATAACACTACTGAACAAGATTTATTATCCTATAATTATTTCTTTAGCGCAAAAGTGAACTATAAGAGTGCCTTTTTGGCTTCCTATTCCTTCTTATTTGTTGACCACGCAAGTGCCTATTGGGATTATTTGGTTTTATGATGTTATAAGACTAAGAATCAAAGAATTCTTGCATATCTAACAGGAAATAAAAAACATAACCCATTAAAATATATGGGTACCTGAAGGCTGATTTACTTTATTTTATCACTTTGTCGTTTCTACCAATCAAATAGACTTAGTTCTTCAAGGTTTTTCACCATCATCGTCACCAAAACTAAGAAAAGATGGAAGAAAGCAAAATAGTGATATTAATAGAAATCTGCAACCTGAACTTAAGCATGGAAAGGCTTTGCAATAGGAATTATCTGTTTCAATGTCACTATCTTAAAATATCAAAAATTGTGCCATTCTAAATCTCAGAACCAAAACTTTTTAATCTCCTGAAAACCATCAGCAGTTGTTTATATGTTTTTTTCTTGAGTGAGCTTTGGTGGTTTGTGTCTTTAGAAGACTTTTTCATCTATGTATGAACTTTATTGGCA
Organism: Varecia variegata; assembly: GCA_028533085.1. Lineage (NCBI taxonomy): Eukaryota > Metazoa > Chordata > Mammalia > Primates > Lemuridae > Varecia > Varecia variegata. The sequence goes on along the minus strand of CM052447.1, from coordinate 10,548,230 downwards.
AAACGTTTTTCGTAATATTCCTTGTTATGTTTTTCATTTCTATAAAAACTGTAGTAATGCCACTGCTCTGATTCCATATATTGGTAATTTGTGTCACCTCATCCACCTTTTCTGATTGGCCTAGAGAAAGGGTTGGCAATGTCATACATAGGTCTCCTCAACTGACTAGTATTTTTTTGTTTCATTTTATTTTCTTTATTGTTTTTCTGGTTTTTTATATAATTAATTTCCACTCTTATTTTTATCACTTCCTTACTTCCACCTAATTTGGGTTGTATTTTCTCTTATTTTTCTAGTTTCTTAGGGCGGATACTGAGATCATTGATTTGAAAATGTCTTTTTTTGTAATGTAGGTGTGTAATGTTATAAATTTTTCCCTAAACTGCTTTATCAACATATGCCATAGTTGGTATGTTGTATTTTCATTTCAATCAGCTCAAAATACTACCTTTACTGTGGAATTGTTTTTTGACTCATGGCTCAAAAATGATGGTGTGTTATCTAATTTCCAAATTTGGATTTTTTTTCGGAGATCTTTTTGGTTTTCATTTCTAACTTAATGTCATTGTGGTCAGAGAACAAACTTTGTAGGCCTTAAATCTTTTTAAATTCAATGAGACTTGTTTTATGGCCCCAAATATAGCCTATATTGGTACTTATTTGGTGTGTACTCCAGAAAAAAATGTATATTTTGTTGTTGTGGAGTAAAGTACTTTATAATGACAAATAGAAAAATAGGTTCATCGTGTTGTTTGTATTTTCTGTACCCATATTGATTTTCCTATCTACCTGTTGTATCAATGTGAAATAGGACATTAAAATCTTTTATTCTTATTATAAATTTATTCTTGGAGTTTGTTTTTAATCAGTTTCTACCCCATGTATTTTGTAGCATCGTCATTAGGGGCATAAGCAATTTAGATCATCGCATCCTCCTATTGAATAAACTCCTTTATCATTTCTAAAAAAAAGAACTTTTTATCCCTGGTAACTACTTGATCTGATACCACACTTGTCTGATACTAATATACAATTTGTGCTTCTTTTTGATTCATATTAGCATGATATATATTCCATTATTTTATTTTTAACTTATTTGTGTTTTTATATTTAAGATGTGTTACTTGTAGGCAACATATTGCTTTTTTATCCAATCTGATAATGTCTATAATTTGGGACCTAGACTATTTATTTTTAATGTAATTATTAACATGTCTAGGTTTAAACGTATCAATGTGTTATTTGTTGTCTAGTAGTCTCTTCTATTCTTTGTTGCCTTTTTCTCCTCTCAGTCTTTTCTGGGTTATTTTTTTTATGATTCCATTTTATTACTTTTTTAAATTCTTTAGCTTTAACCCTTCACTTTGTTATTTTAATGGAGTAAGCATCTCTTTAAACATAGTGGCAAGTCAAGAATGTCTGCTTTTAGGACTTCCTTTCAACATTTTACTGGAGGTCCTACCCAGACAGTAATGCATGAAATGAAATAAAGTGGAAAAAATTGTAAAAGAAGAAACAAAATCTGAAATATATTCAGATGGCTTATCTAGAATACCCCAAAGAATCAATAAATAAATTATTTGGATCAGGGTTGGGAGATTTAAAGTCATTATTGAACAATTGGTTTTTTATTCACTAACAATCAATTTTTAGAAAATTATTCTCTTGCATTGCATATTTATGTTGAGGGTATAAGGATTTGTAAAGGCATTATCCAAGATATTGGTTGGTTGTTTCTAATAGGTTTCCCTACCTTACTCAGCTCTGATGTTATCTGTGAAGTTTATTTCCCCTAAATTGCATGAGACTATGAAAACTAACTCTCCAGTTCACCTGTTTGCTAAAGACCTCAAGGCAAAATATCTACTTTTCACTCAGTAGTTCACCTGAGTATACCTTACATTCTTACCAATGAACTGTGTTATGGATTTATTTTAGTGAATTACAAATAATTTATCCAGTAATTTTAGTTGTTTTCAATGAAAGGATTTTCTATCCATTTTCTATCAGGCTTATTGACCAAAATGTTTAACCTATACAATTTTCACAGTTGTTTAATTCATT
>CM052447.1:10414158-10545666 GCA_028533085.1 Varecia variegata | reverse complement strand
AAATAATTTATTGTCTGTCTCATAGTTTATATGGGACAGAAAGTAAATTAGAACCTCTTTTTTGTCTATTTGTCTAGTGCTTTTAAGTGTGATACCCTAAATTAAACACAAATGTGAATGATGGTCTGAGTATACAATATAGTGAGACAATTTCTTTACTGTATTTCTGTACATTAATATACATTTAACTTAAGCTTTCATCATATTTTTCATTAGGTCTATTTTTAACCTAATTATTTAGCAAAAATCTATTGAATACCTACAATGTGCTTTCCTGTGGTAAGTACATAAATCATTAACACATAGCTGCCATCTCTATAGGTTATGACTCTTGGGTTGCACACGATGGAAAACTTAACACACTCTAGCATAAAAATAAACATAATTAATTGGTTCACTAACTTAAAAGTGCTAAAATAAGACTGATTTCAGATGAGATTTAATTCAGCAGCTCAAGTGAAATAAGCTAAGATCTGATTTCTCTCTGCTCTGACTAAAATGACTTTGACTTCTCCACCAGACTCCAAGTAATGCATCATCGGCCCTGCTTACATAGGCTTTCCCTCTTATGGCAGCATAAAGATGTTATATTCTGACATCATACCCATCAGGAAAAAAAAATCTCCTCTGCTGATAGAAAGTTATGAAAGAGAAGGTGAAAAGTAGTTCTCTCCTAAAAAACCCTAACAAATATAGATTCATGTTGCATCAACCTATTTGGGATGTTAGTGTGTGACTGAACTAGTTACTGCTGAGGTCACCGGACATGCTGATTGGAAGGAGCCTGGAACTGAGGGTGGCTTTGACTGTATCTAAACCATAAAACTGATAATGGTGACTGAGGGAGGACGGGTGTTGCAAAAATAATTCAGAAGACTATTAAGAATAATGAAGGTAAATGGAGGCTGGGGGGAAAAATACTTCTGCCTTCCAGTCATCTTCCAGTAATTTGTAAAGTAAGAACATTAAACCATCACTAAAGATTGTTGAATTAATGAGTGTAGTCAACTAAAATTGTCAGATCTTAAACAACAAACTGCTCCTGGGCTAGATTTCTCTGACTATACTTTCTTGTGATACGTGTCTCTGCTGGTTTGACATAATCATAGGATTTAGATTGATTTCTATACATTTTTATAATGTTGATTTTTGCAGTCATTCCAGCTTGTTAAGCCTTTTCAGAATCTTGATTCTGTCAATTGTCATATTAACTTACCATCTAGTCTGAGTTCACCTGAAATCTGATAAGAATGCCTTCTTTATCTGTATCCAAAACAGAGACAAAAATATACCAGCTGTACTTTTTTTTAGAAAAAACATGGACAAAAATTTGAATAAGTAACCACTAGAATATGATGAAATTAAGGTAAAAACATAAAGATTTTCTATTAGTGCCCGCTGCTTACGTTAACAATGTCAATAATAAGTGTTCACCATTACATATGATTATGGTCAGAGTTGATAAGAAATAAGATGAAGGTAAGGTTGATCTGTTATACAGATTTTATGGCCAAAAGTTTTTAAGAAAGGACAGGATTTTACATTTTTATGCATCCATTTTGACCATGTCAAAACAGACAAAAGATGTTAAAATGTTTACATGTGTAGTATGTGTCTGTTGGTTCTCATGCTGTAAAACCACCTGCAGTCACCGTTATTGGCCACGTACCAACAATCTACTCTCCTTTCCCAATTGGTCTGGTCCTCCAATAGTGTAGCTTCTGACTTCTAATTCATTCACCTGACCTTTTATATGACCTTCCATTAACCCAGACTGCTGTTCTTCCTGCCCACTTAATCTGTCAGTGTACTATGTGATCTCATGTTTGGTGGAACATGCTATGTGAATCATGTAATTTATTTATTGAGAAGGGTTTATTTCTCTAGAGAAGATTTGTGTCTGTTACTTCTAGGCATAAGGGAAGGCTACCAATTCAGGAAAAATGCAAGAAAAAGAACTGAGACAGCAAACCTGGTAGGAAAAGGCTTAACAGATTATTAAGGGGAATTCTATTTTTATTCTACCAACAGCCAAGGCCAAAGAAGAAAACTTCCCTTAGTGCCTGCCTTTGCTAGCACTATTTGTTATTTTTGCTTTGTTGTTTTTTTGCTGTTATTGTTGAAGACCACACGGCATCCCCACCTAGACAAAGGTTGTTATCTCTTGCCCTGGAATGGCCGTCACAACTTAAGCCCCTAGGTTGGATACTGCCAAATACCTCGGAATGCCTGTAGCAAGGGCTCCCTGCTCTGCTCTCCAGCTATTTTTCTTCATTTTGACCAGTTTTGTAGAAATGCCTCCAGTTTCTTTTATCATTCTTTGTTTTCTGCACCAACTTTAATCATCATAACTGAGAGCATTCTAATGTTAAATTATAAAACTAGGACCTAATTAACTATTCTGAGGCTAGCATGACTACAGTAAAATTAATATCCTTCTTCTGAATCATTATTGTGGTTATAACATACTTTTCTAAGTGTTTATATGTATTATCTCAATTTCATCATTCTGTTCAACTCTACACAAGATACTCTCCTTTTCAGTGTCACTTAAAATCCATATTTATAGTTTTCATTTGGGATAGTACAGCCCACTGTTAATTAATGTTTAAAAAGAGCCTGGAGAAAATAGTAAGATGGTGGACAAAAAGCAGCCTACACAACCCCACTCACAGAGAAGATGGAAAATGGTGAATGGATACCCACCATTGGATGGATTGTGTGAACTGGAGCACTGAGAACCCACAGAACCCACAGGGAGGTGGAGTGAAGTGGAGAAAATAGAAGAGAGATGAGCTGCTCAGCAGGACCAGATGTAATCAGGGAAGGCAGGCACACGTGAGTAAGAGACAGAGCAGAAAAGCCCAGACTCCACTCTTCCCCTGAGGGCACTGCAATCAGAGCAGCAGGAGGCTGACTGGAGGCTGTGCAGCTGCCTTGCTCCAGAGGGAAGAAAAATCTGGTTTGTAAGCCCTGGGCACTGTGGCTGGCACCATTGTCACATCCCAACTCTAGAATGCTACTTTTGCCCAGGGGTCATACCTGTGACTGCAGCCCCTCCTTTGCCCCTGCCAGAGGGAGGGCGTGGGGAATCCTGGCACTTATGTGTACCCCATGGGCAGGTGACATGCACCATGCCCCATGGCCACCACCACTGGGGGCTCACATGCATGAGCAACACATCTACAGACCTGTTCCATCCAAAGTAGGCACCCCGTCCTGGGATCTGCTCTGTCTGGGGATCCTGCTCCACCTCAATAGTGAGCTGTGACCTGCAGACCTGTTCCACACATGGGGGCCACTCCACTCTGCATCCTGTGGGCCTGTGGCCCTTACACCATGGGTACCTGCTATGCCCCGTGTGGGCCTTGCCTAGCGTATGCACCTGACACCTCAGCTGCCCAGGCCTGCATGTGTGCATACTGTGCCCATAGCACCTACAACATCCCTCATGCACACCCTGTTTTGCCGGCCAGATCCAATGTGTGTGCATACCTAGCACCAGGGGCCAGCCTTGCCACAGAAGACTGGTGACAAACACAGGGGAACAGAGGGGGAGACACAGCAGAGCAGAAGCATTAAAGGCTCACAGTGAATCTGCCCCAGTCCTGCCTGGTCAAGAATCTAGAGTAGGATCCAAGCATGCCATCCAAGGACCCATCACTATTTTCACTCAGTAACAGAGGTTTCAGGAGAGGGTAACAGGTGTACCATAGCTGTTATCTGTTTTGAGCTAAGAAAAATGGCCTCAAATGAGAAGGCATGAGCATAAAAACTCCAGCAACATGAACAAACAGTCTGTCTCACCACCCCCAAAGAATCACAGTGGCTCTCTAATAATAAGCTCCAACCAAAAACAAATTGTTGAAATGACAGATATGGAATTCAGATTATGGGTGGCAAGTAAGATGAACAGAATTGAGGAGATGGTGGAAATCATCTCAAAGAAACCAAAAAATAATTCAAGACATGAATGAAAAATTAACTAATGAGATAGATAACATTAAAAAAGAGATAACAGAACACAAAAAAATGCAAGAGTCATTTAGGGAATTGCAAAATACATCAGACAGGGTTAGTAACAGACTAGACCAAACAGAATAAAGAATTTCAGAGCTTGAAGACAAGGCTTTTGAAGTAACCCCATCAGTAAAAATGCAAAAAAAGAACAAAGAAGAATGAACAACCACTGGGAGAAATATGGGAGCATGCAAAGTGAACTAATATATCTATCCCTGAGGGAGAAGAAGAAGAAGCAAGAAGCATGGAAAACATATATGAGAGAATAAGAGACAAAAACTTCTCTGATAGCCCTAGAGGTTTAAATATCCAGTTACAAGATGGTATAGAACACCTGGAGGATTTATAGCAAAATAGAACGTAACCAAGACATGTAGTCATCAACCTGACCAACGTTAAAGTGAAGGAGAAACTCCTACAAGCTGTATGATGAAAACAATAAGCTACTTAAAAAGGAAAATCCATCAGACTAACAGCAGACCTCTCAGCAGAGACCTTTCAAGCCAGAAGGGTTTGTGATCCCATTTTCAGACTTCTTAAACAAAATAACTGCCAGCCAAAAAATTTTTATCCTGCAAAACTAAGCTTCTTAAATTAAGGAGAAATAAAATCTTAACCAGACAAGCAAGCACTAAGAGAATTTCTCACCACTAGACCTGCCCTGAAGGAAATGCATAAAACTGCTCTATACAGAATAATTGATACCTACCAATGTACTAACATCTGAAAGTTAAAGCTTAAAACCCTTATAAAATAGTAGTATAAGGGGCTGGGCATGGTGGCTCATACCTATAATCCTAACACACATGGAGGCCAAGGTGGGAGGATTACTTGAACTCAGGAGTTGGAGACCAGCCTAAGCAAGAGCAGGATCCTGCCTCTACTAAAAATAGAAAAATAAGCTAGACATAATTAGCCAGACTATACATGCATGACTGTGTAGTCCCAGCTACTTGGGATGCTGAGGTAGGAGGATCACTTCAGCCCAGGAGTTTGAAGTTGCAGTGAGCTATGATGATGCCACTACACTCTAGCTGGGGTGACAGAGTGAGATTCTGTCTGAAAAAAAAAAAAAGTAGTACAAGGGAGAAAACAAAGCAACTAGGTATCATTCATAATGATGAACAGAACACAGAACATTATCTCACATATCAATACCAGCATTGAATGTAACCAGTCTTAATGCTCCTTTTAAAATATATAGACTGGCTGAATGGATGAAAAAACACATGCCAAGTATCTACTTTCTCCCAGAAAACCATCTAACTTGCAAGGATACTCACAGGCTTAAGGTAAAGGTATGGGGAAAAAAAAAATTCCACTCAAATGGAAACCAAAAACAAGCAGGAATAATTATTCATATATTGGATGAAATAGACTTTAAATTAACAATGGTAAAAAAGACAAACACAATCATTACCTCATTATAAAGGGAGCAATTCATCAAGAAGATATAACAATCTTAAATATATATATATATATGCACCTAACAGGAGCTCCTAGATTCAGAAATAAAATACTATAACATCTAAGCAAAGAAATAGGAGCAGCACCATAATTGCTGGTGACTTCAGCACTCCACTGACAGAACTGGACAGCTCATTGAGGCATTAAGATCAACAAGAAAACATTGGACTTAAATAGTACCCTAGAACAAATATACATAACAGACATCTACAGAACATTCTACCCAAAAACTGCAGAATAAACATTCTTCTCATCAGCACATGGGACATTTTCCAAGATATATCATATATTAGCCCACAAAACAAGTCTCAGCAAATACAGAAAAATCAAAATTATCCATGTATCTTCCCAGATGACAGAGGAATAAAACTAGAAATCAACTCCAAAAAGAACTCTCAAAGTTACACAAAGTCATGGAAATAAAAACCAGCTGCTGAATGATCCTTGGATCAATGACCAAATAAGATGGAAATCAAAAGATTTTCCCAACTGAATGACAATCATGTCACAAGCATCCAAAATCTCTGGGATACAGCAAAACACTGTTGAAAGGGAAATTCATAGCCTTAAATGCTAACATCAAAAAGACAGAAAGATCACAAATTAACAACCTAATTTCACACCTCCAGAAACTGGAAAAAGATGGACAAACCAAACCTAAAGCTAGAAGAAAAAAAGAAAAAACAAAGTTCAGAGCAAAGCTAAATGAAATGGAAATCAACAAACCATACAAAGGATCAATGTAACAAAAGATTGTTTCTTTGAAAAGATAAACAAAATTGATAGACCTGTACCCAGATAAGCTCAATTAGAAATGAAAAAAGAGACTTTAAAACTAATAACACAGAAATACAAACTATCATTCATGACTACTACAAAAATCTCTATGCACACAAATTAGAAAATGTGGAGGAAATGGATAAATTTCTGGAAACACACAACCTACCAACCCTGAATCAGGAAGAAATAGAAATCCTGAACAGACCAATAATGAATAGCAAGAATGGAGAAGTAATAAAAAAAAATCTACCAACAACAACAACAACAAAAATGCCGCAGACCAGATGGATTGACAGCTGAACTCTAACAGACCTACCAAGAAGAACTGGTACCTATCCTACAGAACTTATTCCACAACATCGAAAAGGAGGGAATCCTCCCTAACTCATTCTACAAAGCCAGTTATCTACCTTGAAAAGAGCCTGAGTGTGTTAATTTTGAGTTTTATTTTCATGTTATGTCATCATAAAACATTAATATTTGTTATGTCTAAAAGAATACACATATATTTTAGGACATTTTTAGGACACAATTCATTATGTTCTAAATGCTTAGTATTCATTACTTAGCTATGTGAATCTCTAAGATAATACGATTAAGTTTGTTCTTAATTTGTAATGCTGAAAACTATTAATTTCAATACATTTGTAGTTATCATGTTTGTTACTGTTTTTCCTTTCCAGATTGTAGAGAGTATGTAGAATATGCACAGTCACACTCATTTACAAATATCAGAAATTCAGAGATAAAAGATAAAAAGGAAATCAAGTTTATAGCCCTTGATCTTTGAAAATAACTCTCACTCTATGAATTACTACACTTCCTTGTTTGGGCTATAAATATTCAAGTGTATATGTAATATATATCTATATAATTTTATAAAATATATTTTATATTATATATATGTTTTGTCTGAATAGTTATGGCCCAAACAACAGATAATGAATGTGAGCAGACCCTCCCACATTCATCAAAATGGAAGTCTCTTATCAAAAGTACACTTTTGATAATTTGCATGTTTTTTTCTTGTTTACAATTTGATAAGAGATTTAAATCTTTTTAAAAAATGAAACAAATAATTCTGTCTGATATCAGGAATATTTTTGGCAGGCATCAGGACAATACCAACTTAACTCCTTCACACAATAGTCTTTTCACAATTCAACTTGACCTTGAATGTGATAGCTTTTCTAACAGCAAGTGCTGTTATGATGCTTACCGTGTTGTCAGATGGGTGTCAGATCTGAAATGTGCAAAATGAGGAAGGGACTTGCAGCCAGGTGTGTAAAGTTTGTGAAGGCCAGATCCCGTCCTGTTGCAATGAAATGTTAACTTGAAAGGATTGTTAGCCATAAAAAAAAAAAGTCCCCACCTTGTACTCACTTATATCTAAATTCAATGTATTAATGCAGGCTCCACTTCTTTGCTTAAGGTGAAATTCACATGAACTATAAATGCTTGATTAGGAATATTTCCCTGGTCTTGCCTAGCAAGGAAGATCCAGGGAGATAAAATTCTAGGCTAGAAGCATCCTGCTGACTGGTTGTGTCTACAGTTCAGAAATGAGGAAAGAAATGGGACATCATTAGGCTGCATAGAGAATTTAGGCTTCTTGACATCTGTTTCCCTTTAAAGACCTCTTAATAGTGATGGTTTATTGTACATTCATTTCCTACCAAAGGGGAAAAAATCTTCCAACCAGATGAAGCAATCTCCTTCCTCTATTTCCCATTCAGAAAGCTCTAATGTTAAGTCCCAGGCAATGTTGAAATTGGTGAGATTGTTTGCAGTTCCAGGACCACAGGCAGGTTCTCATAAGTCGGGTTGCAACCCAAGTTAGAACCAGAACTGTAGGAGAATAATTCAGGATAGACTTGGAAAACAGCTGGAGATCTGCGTACAGATAAGTGGGACTAGGAGAGGACTGTGCCATTTCCAAAAAAACACAACTAGCCAGTGAATCTGAGCATGGCATCCTGGGAAAATTCTGATATTAGAGAGGTAAAGAATTTTTCTTAAGATCACATACCAAGATATCACTAAATACAAAGGTAGATGCTTATTTATGCCTTTCTTGTCATAAAGGAAGCCAGGTCAAACAAACAAACAAAAAAAAGGTGGATCAGTTTGAGACAAATGTTCTGACAGTGTTACATTAGGAGGGTAGCTTAGAATGTATTTTTTCCTTCAACAAGTATTTATTGAGCCACTATTTTTTGGTCCAGATACTATGCAAAAAGCTGGAGAGACTATAGTGTATATGACCAGACACAATCATCCCTGGAACTTCTACTTTAGTAAAAAAAAAAAAAAAGAATTACACATATAAATAAAAAATCAGCACCATTCTCTTGCTAGGAAGGAGAGTGGGGTGATGAGAAATTAGAGATCACACTTAACTAAATACAGATACAGAGAATGTTCCCTTGAGAGAGTGAGTTTTGAATTGAGATGGGAAGGAAAAGTAGGCGTTTGTTAGGGGAAGGAGGGAGGGAGGGAAGAAAGGTCTGGATGGAGAAAACTGCCTGCCAAAGACTCTGTGGCTGGAAGGAGCACATCAATTATGAAGGATTAAAAATATCCAGAGTGGCTAAGGCTAACAAATGAAAGTGAGTTAAAAAAAAGAGACGAGGACCTAGAGTCTGATTATTCAGGGTTGTATAGGTCACATAGCAAAACTTCATCTGTCTCTTAAGAGAACTAGAAGTTGAACTTCAAAGGGACTGGATATCGGTAAAAGCAGATCAAGGCTAAAGTGGCTCTTTGCAGGAGCAGAGAGAAGTGATGGTGATAGGCTGATCCAGGGTGCTATCGGACGAGATTGAGAGAACGGGAAAATATGAGACACATTTGGGAGAAAAATTCCATATGCAAATAGATGCCACCTCAACCAGATAACACCCTCCTCCCACTGCCACCAAATAGCAACATTTGTCAGAGGTTGTTCACAGCACTAGGGCCAGTACTTCTTGAAAATAAATGTATAATGTCACTCTGTGGTTCAGCCTCAGAATTTTTAAATGGTTCTTATTGCGATAAGGATAAATCTTAGCACGGAAACTGCAGGTGGAAGGAGGTCATTGAAAGTACCAGGGAAAGAAAAAAGTACATCGGGCAGCGGGGGAGCAAAAGGCTTCGGCAGGAATTGTGTTATTTCTCTCCTCCATGTTTCTTCTCCTGGAGTGCATGTAAGTAAAATTCCCTGCCCAAGTTCTGTGTCATTGTGTGAATGGAGATGGAGAACAAGGGTGGATAAATGGTGACAAATGACATAGAGAACTAAAACATCCTGGAATCCTGCTACGCCATTTGTTTGGCCTTATCAGGAAGCTTATGGGAAATACAGAATCTCAGGTCCAAGTTCAAACTCACTACATCAGAATCTGTATGTTAATAGATCTCCAGGTGATTTGGATGCACACTCAAGTTTGAGAATCACTGTTTTAAAAATATAGAATGAGCATCTCCGAGAGATGGGGTGTGGGGTCCTGTGTTACGACACCTGATTTGGCAAACTGTAGTTCTTTTGCTGCATAAACTTCTCCAATATACACAACAGGATCTAATGCTTATTTTTAGGCATTGTGTGTATGCTTGAGCACTGCCTTCGTCTTAGGTCTGTTTAATGTTATTCAGAATTGCAATGAAAGAAGAGCAAACAAAATTTTGAAAATGACAATGCACGAAATTATAATTGATAGTCATGACAAATGAAGAAGGAAAGCATAAGTCAGATCTCTCATTTAATAAAAAGAAAATCCCACCCGGTAAGTTGAGAAAGCATATGCTGCTAATCCTAAACTTAAGTCAGAAGATCAAAGGCCTTCTTTCAAGTTGTCTATGGAGGTTCTTGCAATTTTCCCCTTTTTCCTTCAAAAACAAATTGGCTGCTAGTTCAGTTATCTACTGCTGCATAACAAACTCCACCAAAATTTAGTGGTTTAAAATAATTTATCATCTCTCATGGTTCTATAAGTTGAATGGGCTCATTTCGGTGGTTCTAGCTTGTTTCCCGCCCCCACTCCAGCCAAATGGGAGTCTGGGTTAGGTACAATTGACTGGGCCCTATGTCTAAGGTGGCGTGTCATGTGACTGGCATTCGTGCTGGTTGTCTCCCGGTGGTGTGTTGATTGGAATGACTAAACATGGTTTCTGCATGTCCTTGGTTTCTCTTTGCAAGAAAGGAAGGAGGAAAAGAGAAGGGAAATGAGGGGAGAGTGGGAGAAAGGAGAAGGAGAGTGAATGCGAGGGAGCAAGGAAGAGTAAAAGAGAGATATTTGTAAAGAACACTAGAGAAACTTAAGCAGAATTTCCACAGGTAGGACAGAATATATAATCACTACAAATTAGATCCTGTTTTTCACCCCTCCCTAAATATAGATTTCATTTGCATCATCATCTCATCTGCTAAATGTCATTTTTAAAATGTGAATTTTTAAATGTCAGCTAAGAAGGAAGTTTGACTACTCAATCTCTCCTGTTATTCTGATTCTACCAGTCTATTATTAAGGACATTTTAGCAGTTGATTGCTGATATTTCTAATTAAGCCTTGGTTTGTGTAAATTGATTTAAGGTGACATAATTTGAAAACACACACACACACACACACACACACACATACTGTTTCTAAACATGTGCTTTAGAATCTGCTGGATAGTTTGGTTGTATATCTCTTTCCTGGGCAAAATGCATTAAGCATATTTGTACAAAGAAACATAATTGCAATATAATTGCAGAAACTTCCACTGGGCCACAGATTACATGCTCTTAAAGCTGACTGCTCAGGGGTTTCATAGAAGAAATTCTGCTTTGGATGGAAAAATGAATGAGAGACCTAAACAAACTAGAAAATTTCTAAAGTCTTTCTAACTCAGTGATCCTATCCTTCTAGTGTCTTTTTCGACATTTAACTTGAGCAAATCATTGTGGGCTTTCTCCTTGGTTCAAGCCCGTTGAGTGCTTTATAAAAGAGACTCAATGAATTGCTGTTTCCATTGTCAGTATCAAATTATCTATCCTGTGCAAAATCTGACTCTCTAATTAATGTTGTAGCATATGTGCATTAATCTGTCTGGTCATCCAGTTCTCTAATGAGACACAAACTCACTACAAGATCTTTCTTAAGAAATAATAAACTGACTGACTCAGCATGACACCATCACCTAATTAATAAAATGGTGACAATTTTGAAATCCCTGTGCTGTGATTTTTCCTTAAAGAAAAAATGTTTCGCAGATTTGCAAAGGGACAGAAGAAAGGATGTAAATTTAGCTGTTTGTAACCTTTGACTAAACAAACAAGAGATTACATGAAATCAATACTGCCAGAAAAAATTTACCCCAGTCTGGAAATGCAAGAAAATAAAACTATCGGAGAAAATGGTCTGTTTATAGTGACATCTAGTGGTGTTCGTTTTCATGTTCGCCCATTCCTAAACGAATTCCCCAGGAAGATATCAAATACATAAAACTTATTATTTTATTATTATTATCCATACAAACAAATAACTGATAGGACATGCAACTGGAGCAACAGGAATAAATATTTCACAAAGCTACATGAATTAGTATCAACTGAGGATTTGAAGGACCTGTTTTTGAAAGCTGTATGAGTGAATGGATTATAACTATAATGATGATCCCAAGAAGAATAATAATATCTGTCCTCACATCTAATTAGGTGTATTTCTTGGTGCTTAAATGTGTGACCATGGATTTTTTCATATCTTTTTTTCGGGTGAAATCAGGAGATTCCTGGTGGAAATAACTTTGTGAAAAATGAATCATCTCATGGCAGATTTATCTTAAGCTAACTAAAATGACTACATTCTCAAGGGGCTATCTTGCAGAATACTGACAACTTCTGTTATCTGCTGGTTTATATTAGAAGAGTCTGACTCACTATGCTACAATTACGTGTGCACGTACTTTTGTGTGTGTATGCATAGGAGCACAACATGATTGTATTATAAATTTGTCCTGACACTTAGGGTAGAATTTTTGTTTAAAACACACTTTTTTTAAATGGTGGAGATTAAAAGAAAAGTAAAATTTTGAAATAAAATAAACTTTAGGACTTTGAGACAGTAAACCAAAAATTTTAAAAGTTCTGGGGTTGTTACAATCAAAGGGGTTATGAAGTTGCTAAATAATATTCCATCTAGCTACTTCAGAAGAGAAGAAATTTTGACAAGCAGAACTTTTTTTCAGAGAAAAGTTTTGCTCTGCACCAGTTCTGACACCTATCCTTCTGGAAGTGGCCACAGAGAAATGAATCTCTTTTATCTTCTAGATCATCTTAGGGCAGACCCCGTTCATTACGGACAAACACTTTCACTCATGAATGTACCCAACTAATACGTGTAGCCACTCACATGCCAGTCATGGTGAATGAGGCTGAACCAGTACAAGCTCTTGATTCTTCAAATCCGTGTCTTCACTTTTTTAACCAAAAGGTGTTTTACCTGCTGTCAAACAATCTCTTTCTCCAGCACAGCCCCTAGGACTGTCTTTTTCTTTAGTTTGCATCAATATTATATGACATTAAACATAAAGTTCCAGTGTCCTTGAAGTGTACGTCTGTCCACTTGTACCCCTGCACTTCAAGGCACATAGAAACTGCTTTGACCTTTGAAGCCACCTCTTCTCTTCACAAGATGAGTCCCTTGCAGCCTGACACAGCAAGCATTACTTTAAAAGCTCGTCATTCTCTTTACTCTCCCAAGTGATAGCCATTCTGCCTGCAAGTGTCATGGGTGAATATTTTGAAGACCAAATGTGACAATAATACTTCCAAGTTCTACTCTGAGCATTTTGGAAAATACCTTCTCCCTAGAATATATAATAAAGTGAAATAACTTGACTTTTTCAGAGTGTAAAATTTATCATCGAGGTATAAATTAGTTATACAGTGGCATGATTTCAATACCACATCCTGCCCACAGAAGGGAATTACAGTAAACAGATTCATAGAATTTCTAGCCTAAAAATATGTCTGGGTGTAGAGCATAGCCACAGGCAGATTTCAGAAGTCTTTTAAATATACGAATTGGAAATGCTTCATACATGTACCTAAGGAGAGGAGGAAAAAAGTTTACTTTTAACATCTATCCACAGGCTTGAATTTCACTGACTTTCAAAATCTTCCTAAAGGAAAAATATTAAAATTCAGTAAAAATATTCAGTGATGCAACATGTCCAACATTCGGTGTACATCTGCAACCTTAAGGAGAAGTGTAGTACCCTTCCATCAGCTTTGGTTTTACTGTGTGCTGAAAAATGTAGCCAGTGCCTGGCGAAGTGTCATCTTTTCTAGTCTTAAAAAAAACAAAAGATCAGTGAGATTTTGTTAGTTTGACAGTGGCCAGAGTCTCTGCAGTATTTTGCAAAAGGCATATTGTTAGTAGCACACAGTCAATAGTACTTAGAAGTGTGTATGTGTATGTATTGAAATTTATCAGCTATAATTTTAAGTAAGTAATGGGATATTTATCTTAACTATCATGCCACCTAAAGCATCACATAGTCCTGCATTAAATATTGTAATAAATATCACAAACGTCTTTTATTGCTTTACTCAGAGAAAAATCAGCCATGTGTAACTCTCCTATGTTTCCTTTTTCTAACTGTTTTACCCTGCTTTTGTTTCATTTAGTTGGAAGCCTGAAGTTGCATAACTCCAATCTAAATGTCAGTTGATAGTCATCTTTCTAGGGATGACCCAGCTTTCAAGTTGAGAGTGAACTCTATCTTCTCCATGAAGGATTCCCTGATTATTCTAGCCTGGTAGTTTTCAGATTAGTACTCAGATTACATGTTAGAATAGCCAAAGGAACTTTAAATATATTATTTAATAATTTATATATTATTTAATATATAACTTATATATGATTAAATTACACATATTTAAATTTATGTTGAATATTATGCATTCATATATATTTGTGCATATGGGTTTTTTTATGTATATATGTTAATATATATGTATAACCAGGCCTCCACTCAGATAGTCTGATTTAATTGTTGTTCTGGGGTGAAACTTGGGTAAACCTATTTTTAAAAGGTCCATGGTGTTTCTAATTGTGTAGCCATGGCTTAAAATTCTGGCATTTTGTTTCTGCTCTCACTTTTCTTTTTTTGGGAGGCGGAGAGGGAGAAATGGGTGATAAAACCAATGATATACAATCCAAAAGATACAAAATATGTACAGTCAAAAAATAAACCTCTCTCTTTACCCTAATTTCCAGCTACTCAGCTGCTTTCCTTAGATGCAACTCTTATTACCAGCATCTTGTATTTCCTCCCAGGGATAATGTATTCACAAACAAATATGAATATTCTTCAGTAACTCTTCCTCCTGCTCCTCCTCCCTCTCACTACTTGAAAGATAACATGCTGTACAGATTCATAAGAATATTGCATTTTAAAATACTTTGCAGTACATATTAACACCTTTCTTTATCAGAACATATAATTGTGTTTTCTTCTTTTTAACAAAGGCACAATACTCCACTCTATAAGTAGAACATAATCCAAGTAACTGGTCCCTGTTGCAGTATTTCAATCTATATATTTGCCTATTCAACAGTATCACATGTGCAAGAATATTTGCAGAATGAATTCTTGGAGTGGAAGTGCTAGATCAAAGATTTTGTGCTTCTCTCCCTTTGCTAGTTAACACTAGCACTTGTGATTCCCACCAGCAAAATGCAAGCACCTTTTTTATCTCTTGCTCACACGGCATATCAATACTATTTCAATGACTACCAATCTGATAGGTGAAAGAAAAAAATATTTAATTGTGATGCTAAGTATCCATCCTTTTTCAGGGATGAAGTTGAACACATTTTCTTATGCTTAAAATGCATTTGTAGTTCATCTTTTCTCTACTCTACATATCCTTCAAATATTTTTCTGTTTATTTGATAATTTTAACCTATTGATTTCAAGGTTTATTTTTTATGTTAACAAAATCATTCTTTTGTTTTGAGTCACATATGGTGTTGTCATTTCACTCACGTAGAATTTTCTTTATTCTTCTGTGAATAAATGTCTTAATTTCTTTTTCATTGCTTGGGTCTTAGACATAGTAGAAAGGATGCCTGTACTCTAAAAGTATTTGAACATCATAAATACTTCTGGTGTAATATTTGTAATTTCACTTTTACATCTAAATATTTGACCAATCCAAAATTAACCCTAAATTTATAATTAGTGTTTATTAGCATTTCATTTTTTCTTTTTAACATTTTAATTATTTACATACTGCCTCCTTCTGAATTGAATTTCAGTTGTCATATAAAGACTAATACAATATAATAGGCAAAATTAGTTTGAAATAAATGAGAACAATGAAAAAAATAGGCAGACATATGTGAATTTAGTATACAGATTTCATGTAATAAAGAAAAAGATTCTACCTAAAACTGGACCACAGATTTGTCCATAAACTGATAGAGAATGTGAGAAGAAAATATAACTGCTTCGCAGCACCTTAAAATTAACACACTCCATGTTACACACACACACACACACACACACACACCCCTGGTTTATCAATGAAATCACAGGTGTGTTTTCTAATAAAAAGACTGAGATCAAATAATAACTTTTTGTTATCATAGACAATAATTGACATCACATTTCATCCATCATCACCTTTGGATGAGGATCTTGTCTGTCTTGTTCACATCAGTATTCCCAGCACTTTGAACAGTGCCTGAACCATTAGGTATGTCTTGAATTAATGAATGAATAAGGCCTTATGATAGTTTTTGGTAGTAAGTAGTTTAGTAGACTAGGGCTACATGATTATACATCTTTTCAAAATAATGTGACCTGTAAAAGTTCTAGTACGAATAGCCATGGGATAATGTAGTAACTGAGTAGAATTTTTCTAGAAAGTGACAGGATACTATTACTTCAAGCTAAATGCTAATTGTATTTTATAAAATGGCTTAGTCTAACTGGGTCTTTGGTGAATAGAAGTAGAAAATATTTGACTAGGTTAGTACTGTATTTCTAGGTAAGGTAAAACATTATTCCACTTAATTTTTCATATGGTCATGTCCCAATATCTTACCCTTGTTGAAATCATAACACTTACTTGATTCTCTATTGTTTAGGCTTTGTAAATGTAATGCCTCTTCTCCCGGATAAATTATAATAGTAAAATTATTTGTCATCTTATTTTAAATTTCCATTTATTATACCTTTTTAAAATTTTCTGCTCTCTATTAGCTGGATTTGTCCTCTGTTGATTGAGAAATTATAAAAACTGTGCCTGTTCTTCTGGTGTTTGTCCTTTACACAGATTTCCACATATATTTAGGTCTATTGATTTGTTAGATTTACCAAAATCTGTAAAGTGTTTTTTCTTCAACATATTAAAAATATTTATTCCCTACTTTTTTCTTATATTCAATGTTAATCTTGAAAATTTTATTGCCAATTAGGTGGTCTATCTTTCTGTACAAGAGTTTTTAGAATCATCCTTTTGTCTTTGGTGTCTAGTGCTCTTAAATATCATTATAATGTGCCTATGGATAGACACATCATATATAATCAGCACTTTATCAATAGTTTATATCTGAGGTCTATGATTTTTCATGCTGTTGAAACAAAACACCACAGCCTGGGTGGCTTTCACAATAGAAATTTATTTTCTCACAGTTCTGGAGACTAGAAGTCCAAGATCAAGGTCCCAACAAATTCAGTTTCTGCTGAGGGCTCTCTCCCTGGCTTGCAGACTGCTGCCTTCTGGCTGTATCTTCCCATGGACTTTCCTTAGTGCATGTGCACAGACAGAGAGGAAGAGAAAGAGGAAGAGAAAGAGAAAGAGAAAGAGAAAGAGAAAGAGAAAGAGAAAGAGAAAGAGAAAGAGAAAGAGAAAGAGAAAGAGAAAGAGAAAGAGAAAGAGAAAAAATGAGCTTTATTTAGAACTAGCTTTCTGGTATCTCTTCTTATAAGTATATTAATCCTATTAGATCAGGGCCCCATCTTTATGACCTTATGCAACCTTGATTACTTCCTTAGAGGATCCATCTCTAAATACAGCCACACTGGTGATTAGGGCTTCAACATATGAATTTTGGGGGGACACAAACACTCAGTCCATAACAGGTAGGATTTTTTTTTCAAAAATTTCTCTCTCTCTTTCTCTCTCTCTATCACTATCTCTCTCTCTCTCCCCCTTTCTTTCCTCCTTGCCCTCTTCCCCCTGCTCATTTCCTGGCTCTTTTTTACTCTGGCTTGCTTTCTTTTTCTTGGATTCCTACTCTCCAGAATTGGTACTTCTAAACTCCTTATCTCTTTAATTTTTTTTTTTTTTTTATCTCTGCTATGTTCTCTCCCTTTTTTTTTTTAATACCTATGTTTGTTTGTTTTTTAATTCAACTATTATATTCTAAACTTATAATTTTTATTTAAATAAGGTCCTGTTCTTCCTCCACATTGGTATTATAATCTCTAATTTCTGTTACTGGTTTATGCTTATTTTTTAATATTTATTCTATTCTGCTAATTCTGCTTCAGTAGGATTTTATTATTCAATTTGTCACCTTTCTTTTACAGCAATAATCTTTGCCCTTGGCTGTATATTGTAATCATCAGGGGAGCTTTCAAAACTGAAGTCTAGGGACCAGGGCTCAGATATTTAGATCACTGGTCTGTGGCTCTGCTGCTTTTGTTTTAGTATTTTTTTCAAGCAGCTCAATTCTACTGGTCAGTCAATAATCATCCACACAGTTTATGATTGTGCTTTTCTTTTAGGTCAGGCTTGTGTTGGGGTAGTTAGTTAATGTGCATGAGGGAAGATTAGAAGACTAGGCTGGCTAGACCTGCCTGTTGGTCTTAGGAAGAGTAAGTAACAGAGCACCAGGGAAGAGAGTCCCGAGGTCCCTCAGAGCCATTGCTGATCATTCTCTGTTGCTGTCATTTTCTTTGCCAGCCCATTCATCTGGTGAGGAATTTACCTTTAAATTCTTAGAAATAATAAGAAGCTTTGGGAGAAGGCCATCACCTTAGATTGCAATTCACCATACCTGAGGAAGTAGAGTGAGGAGAGAGGAGAAGTGAGTGTTCCTTGTCATCCCAATGGTATCCCACACCTTAATCAAGCAGGGTTTTCAACCTGCCTGGGGAAGGTTCCTACCTGAAGCAGATGTTACTCTAGATCTCTTTAGCAAAGACAGCTAATGATTTACCCTAGTGCTGAGAAGACAATTTAAGAGCCTTCCTTATGGCGAAGGTTTTCAAACTTGAATGTGCATCAGAATCACTTGGGCTTGTTAAACACAGATTGCTGGCCCCACACCCAGAGTTTCTGAAACAGTACAGTCTGGGTCAGGGATGTAAAATTTGCATTTCTAACTAGTGCCCAGTGT
Organism: Varecia variegata; assembly: GCA_028533085.1. Taxonomy (NCBI): domain Eukaryota; kingdom Metazoa; phylum Chordata; class Mammalia; order Primates; family Lemuridae; genus Varecia; species Varecia variegata. Next base: position 10,527,016 of record CM052447.1, on the reverse strand, counting down.
GGCTGATACTGCTGGTCCGGACACCACACTTGGAGAATCATTGCTTTAAATCTCTCCTTTAGCCCAGGCTGCAATCCTCCCACCCCTGCCCACAATCACATATATTCTCTTTCCCAATAGCTTTCTTTCTATCTAGGTATTTCTAATATTTATTTACATTTATTCATTTTTGTTATTTTTATTAACGTTATATTGTTTTCATTGTTAATTCCTATAATTATGTTCCTCTCTTACCTTTGTAGATTTCTCAAGGTTGACTTTGGAGAGAGGACAAAGAGTCCATCTTATTTGCACTCTTAATAAAAGCTAGAAGCCCCTCCATGGTTTCTTACTATAATTTTAAATGTTTATGGTTTTTTAAAATTATATACATTGTAGAAAATATGGGTGAATTAAAAACTTAAAAAATAAAATTTACTTGTAATTCTTCAACTGTGAGAGAGCAACTTCTTTTTTCATTTAAATCCTTCCAGTCTCTCTTTTTAGAAGTATTTGGTGATTTAACAGATTGCAGATTATGAATGAGGAGTTTTGACATGAATGGATATAAGTGACTTTTTTATTTCCTGTATGAAGTGTTCAAATAAAATACTGAATGGAAATTCTGAATATGACTAATGTTCTACTCAATAAATGTCCTCTCTTAAAATGTTTCTTAAATGCAGGACTTTGAAGAAAGACTAATATGGTTGTAATTGGGTGTGCATTAGCCAGTATGGGGTTTAGGAAATTCAAAGTTATGCTATAAAATCAAAATCGATTGTAAGAGCAAACAGTTTTATTTATTTTTGAGCTAATTGATCTCTTAATATGTTTGACTGTTGTAACATAAATTTCTACAATCTCCACAATCTTTTTATTAAACTTATTCTCTCAAATTGTAGGAGCATTTCTTTGGTGGAAAAAAATTATAAGATGCATGCTTGAATAGTGGCCATCACTATCATGCTTACTGGTAATAATAATGTTATCCTCCTGAAATACTTACCAGAAGCCACTAAGCTTTTACTGCTAATAAGTGATTACTGAAAGCATATAAATTGCATAACTATGTAGCTTGAAGCAGTAGAAAGAGTACTACTTAATAATTTTGTTTACCTTTCCCATTTGCTATCTGTCTTCTTTCATGGTATAGCAACCTTTGGAATAAGCACTACATGGAACTTAGCTAGAGCCAGATTCTTGGCAATCGATTAATGCATGGCCTATGCAAAAAGTTACTGACTTTTTAAATACAATTTACACTATCCTGGGTGCTAAATAATAATAACAATATTAACTGGTAGCATTTATCATAGACTTCTCTAGTAAAAGCACGATGCTGTATTCATTCTTTGCCTTATCTTGCATTAATGTAACACTCACAACATAATAGAGTAGACCTATTGCTAAGGTGGAGGTCATATATTTGCATTAATCCTTATTTATTCAACAATTTTTTATTAAGAGCCTAGAGTTTACTAGGAAATATGAGAAAAGCTGAAATCCTGAGTTAGACACTTTTATCTTACAGCTTTCGTACTAGTGGGGTGAAATAAAACACACAGAAGCAATACATAAATAAACTAGTTAATTGTAAATTAAGAAAAGTACTTGAACAAAAAAAATAGGGTGGACTAGGGAGGTGTAGGTAAAGTGGGTAGAGAGGAACTCTTTTAAAAGATGATATTTAAGCTGAAACTTACAGGGTAAGAAAAATCTAGGCACATGTTCACCAGTGTCCCAGGTAAACGAGTAAGTTTAGAGGCCTTGAAATGAGAATGATCTTGGGATGTTCAATTCCACTGTGGTTAAAGAACATATTTTGTTAGATTTACGTTCTTGTATCTTATTTTAATTACAATTAATATTATCATATACTTCAATGAATGTTCTATGTATGCCTGGAAAGAATGTATGCTCTGCTGCTATTCGCTGCTCTGGAAGTGTCAATTAGATACACTTGGCTGATGATGTTGTTCAGTTCTATACATTTGCTGATTTTCTTTCTGGTTATTCTAACAATTACTGAGAAAAGAGCATTGAAGTCTCAAGCTATAATGATGGTATAATTGACATTGTAAACTAAGAAGGGGCAGGGTGGGAGGGTGATGAGGGATAAAAATCTGTCTTTCAGCCCTCATCACCCTCCCACCCTGCCCCTTCTTAGTTTACAATGTCAATTATACCACTTTATGACTATATATATATATATATATATATATATATATATTTATACCCCTCATTTAGCTCCCACTTATAAATTGGAAAACGTGGTATCTGTTTTTTCCATTCCTGAGATACTTAGGGTAATGGCCTCCAGTTCCATCCAAGTTGCTGCAAAAGACATCATTTCATTCCTTTTTATGGCTGAGTAGTATTCCATAGTGTGTGTGTGTGTGTGTGTGTGTGTGTGTATACACATTACATTTTCTTTAGCTACTCATCAGTTGATGGGCACTTCCGTTGATTCTGTATCTTTGCAATTGTGAATTGTGCTGTAATAAACATTTGGGTGCAAGTGTCTTTTTTATAAAATGATTTCTTTTCCTTTGGATGGATACCCAGTAATGGGATTGCTGGATTGAATGTTAGGTCTACTTGTAGTTCTTTGAGGCATCTCCATACTGTTTTCCATAGAGGTTGTACTAGTTCACATTCCCACCAACAGTGTATAAGTATTCCCTTTCCACCACATCCATACCAACAACTATTATTTCTTGACTTTTTAATAATGCCCATTCTGACACGGGGTAAGGTGACATCTCATTGTAGTTTTAATTTGCATTTCCCTGATGATTAGTGATGTTGAACATTTTTTATATGTTTGTTGTTCATTTGTTTTTCTTCTTTTGAAAAAAATCTGTTCATCACGTTTGCCTGACACACGAAAGGCTCCTGGTTCATAACTGGGCAGAAACACCAATAATAAAAATTAAAAACAAAAAATTGAAAAAAAATCTGTTCATGTCTTTCACCCACTTTTTGATGGGGTTATTTGTGTTTTTCTTGCCTATTTGTTTGAGTTCTGTATAGATTTTGTATATTAGCCCTTTGTCGGGTATATACTTTGCAAATACTTTTTTCCTATTCTGTAGGTTGTCTATGTACTCTGTTGATTATTTCCTTTGCTGTGTAGAAAGTTGTCAGTTTGATTAAGTCCCATTTATTTATTTTTCTCATTGCTGTATTTGCCCTTGGGACTTAGTTGTAAATTATTTGCTTAGGCCAATATCCAGAAGGATTTTCCCTTTGTTTTCTTCTAAATTTTTTATGGTTTTAAGTCTTACATTTAAGTCTTTAATCTATCTTGAGTTACTTTTTATATATAATGAGAGACAGGAATCCAGTTCCATTTTTCTGCATGTGGCTATCTAGTTTTCCCAGCATCATTTATTGAATAGGGCATCCTTTCCCCAGTGTATGTTTTTGTCTGCCTCATTGAAATCAGTCGGTTGTAGCTATGTGGATTTACTTCTGAGTTCTTCATTCTGTTCCATTGGTCTGTGCGTCTACTTTTATACTGCTGTCATACTGCTTTGGTTACTATAGCCTTGTAGTATAATTTGAAGTTGGGTAATGTGATGCCTCCAGATTTGTACTTTTTGCTTGGGATTACTTTGGCAATTTGTGCTCTTTTTTGGTTTCATATGAATTTTATGATTATTTTTCCTAGATTTGTGAAAAATGACATTGATATGCTGATGGGAATTGTGCTGAATGTGTAAAGCACTTTTGGCAGTGTGGACATTTTAACAATGTTTATTCTTCCAATCCATTAGCATGGAATTGTTTTCCATTTGTTTGTGGGTATTTTATTTTCTTTGCAGCTATTGTATGTAGTGTTGAGTCCTTGATTTGACTGTTATTACTATATAGAAAAGCTACTGATTTGTGTACATTAATTTTATAATCTGAATTTACTTATCAATTCTAGGAGTCTTTTGGTGGAGTTTAGGGTTTTCTAGATATAAGATTATACCATCAACAAACAGGGAATGTCTTTTTTCCCTTTGGGTAGATACCTAGTAGTGGGATTGCTGGATCAAATGGTAGTTCTACTTTTAGTTCTTTGAGGTATCTCTATACTACTTTTCATAGAGGTTGTACTAGTTTGCAGTCCCACCAGCAGTGTATGAGTGTTCCTACCTCTCCACATCCATGCCAACATTTGTTGTTTTGGGACTTTTTGATAAAAGCTATTCTCTCTGGAGTTAACTAATATCTTGTTGTGGTTTTGATTTGCATTTCCCTGATGATTAGAGATGGTGAGCATTTTTTCATATGTTTGTTTGCCATTAGTCTGTCTTCTTTTGAAAAGTTTCTGTTCATGTCTTTTGCCACTTTTTAATGATGGTGTTTGATGTGTTTTTTTGCTGATTTGCTTGAGTTCTTTATAGATTCTAGTTAACAGCCTTTTTTGGATATATAGCATGCAAGTAGCTTCTCTCATTCTGTAGGTTGTCTATTCACTTTAATGATTGCTTCCTTAGCTGTGCAGTAGCTTTTTAATTTGATTAGGTCCCATTTATTTATTTTTGCTGTTGCTGTGATTGCTTTTGGGGTCTTCTTCATAAATTCTTTGTATAGTCCAATGTCCATAAGAGCTTTTCCAACATTTTCTTCTAGAATACAGTTTTGTGCCTTAGGTTTAAGTCTGTTATCCATAGTGAGTTGATTTTGTCAGTGGTGAGAGGTGTGGATCCTGTTTCAATCTTCTACCTGTGGCTATCCAATTTTCCCAGCACCATTTATTGAATAGGGATTCTTTTACCCAGTGTATGCTTTTTTCTGCTTTGTCAAAGATCAGATGGCCATATGAGGATGGTTTTAGATCTGGGCTGAGACATGGACTCCTACTTAAATCATGAGAAGAAGGCTAATTTTTTTTCTTTTAGTAGACAATCAACCTATTTAGACTTGTGGAACAAGCTCTGATCTGCTTTCTTTGGATTGTGATTTCAATGTCAGTACAATTTTCTAAAGTGTTTGCAGTGCTATTTGGATCAGTCTTTGTGTGCATTTTCTAGTAGCTATTCTAGTTCTGGATGATATTTTCCATAGAAGTTTAATTTTCAAATCCTTAAAATCTTATTTATGGTCAGATCCTTACATGTTCAGCTCAGAGTTTAGTCTAGGAGTTCACACAAAACTTTATGGGATATGGGATTAAAATATCTCGTTCTCTCTCTCACTTCCTCCTCTCTGCAATCTCCATGATGCTGCTCATTTACCTGGAGGCTCCTTTCTGGATCCTGTGTTCAGAGAGCTTGGGCTTTTATTTACCTGTTCTTCCATGCATTTCCCATAACTGAGTCTTCATTTTGAGCCAAATAGTAGGAGGAAAGCAAGTAAAGAAAGGAACAGATATCTTTCCTTTGTTCTTGGGATCATGATTCCTCTGTTGTAAAAGAAATTACCCTTCCCCCACTCAGTTTTAGGTACCTGTTAAACCACTACTGCTGCTGCTTCAGCTGAAGAATTCTCTGGAGGCTACAGTGCAGGAGATCATGGAAAAGAGAAAGAAAAATAGCTAAAGGAATTTCTTCTACTCTCTCTTCATTTTAGCAGTCCTCTTTCCTAATCCTTGGAAATTCTGGAACTCTTTCTGTCTTCATCCATTATGCATTTTTGTGCTGCATTTGAGTCTAGGCCAGGCAATACAAACAGGGAAAAATGGTAAATTTGCCACCGGTTTAGTGGTATTTTGAATTATGCTCTTCTTTCCCAATCCACCTGCTACCATTTATTTTTAAAGTCCTCAGGTATCTGTATTTAGTTTTGTGTTCAGTGAAAGAATCTCTCTCTTTTGGCTTGACTAAAAAACAGGATTTTAAACAGTGACCAGAGAGGAAGAGTGAGTGATGGAGATGAAGGAGGGGAATGCAGTTAAGAATTATAGATATGACCAAGATCATAAATGGAGAATGTTTGGATTTTATTCTAATAGCAATTAGAAATCTGTGAAGGACGTTATTTAATCAGGGCATAGATATAATATTTAAACTATAATCCTATCACTTGCACTGCTGTATGGATAATGAATTATGGGAATTTAAGATTTTTTTTGGTGGTACAAACATCAAATACCAGTTGCATAGAGGAAAAATATTTTAGAGATAGGGACAAGATAATTTGCCAATAGATTAAATGTAGCAGAAGGGGAAACAACAACATAGGATGATGCTTACATTTTTGGCTTGAACAATTGGACAGGTGACAGTGACATTTAATGATATGAAAAAATGGGGAAAGGCAAGGCTTGAGGCTAAATACAAAGGTTTGTTTTATGTTTTTTGGCTTTGTTTTGTTTTGATGTGCTATTTTGACACACTCATTAGACATGTAAGTGAAGATGGCAACCAGGCAGTTGGACACATTCTATTCCATTATCTCAGATCCTAGTGGAGGTGAACAACCTTGAATATATCTGGCATAGGTCCAAAGAAACCTATTTGTAAAAGTATACATAAAACACTCAAATGTATTCATCTAATTCTCACAAATACTTATGATGGCCCAGTAAAGCCATGTTACTATGAGTGAAAATCATTCTATATTTTCATTAAGGTTTCAGGCATTGATGGTTTCATTAGAAATCTTTCTATAATGAGCCCAAAGTGCTTAAATTTTTATTATTTTACAGATATAAACAATTATTTGTTTCTTTGGTCTCTTTTATAATCATAGAACAACATCCTGCACTACATTTCTCTAGGTATGAGTTATTCAATCTAGAAAAACCTCTGTCAGGGCTTTCATTTTAACAGCTCACATTGTTCTTTCTCCATCCATGTCACTGTGATGTCTCTCTGCCTGTATGTGATGAATAGATGATCTCTCATCCATCCATGATTTGGTCTTCTGGTTTCTAATGAGTAATTATTATTCAGAACACCCATTTAATGAAAAACACTCACTGCTTTCTGGGTCTTTTTATCATCTGAAATTTAGAACTTGAAGACCACTTGGGTTTACATGTGCTAAAAATTATGATAGTCTTTCAATTCCTAATTATATCAGAATTATCGGCCTAAATCAGAATACACACACACAAACATACTGTTCTCATAAATGTACACATGCATACATTTGCTGAATGAGCAATACGGGATGGCCCCTATGCTTTCAATATTCTATCTATATCTCTCAAGAGGTGAGGTGTAACAAGAGCCATGTTTCTCTAGAAAATAAGAGACAGAAACAGAATGGTATCTAATTAAAATGTTTACAACATTTCCCATGAGATATAAGCCACTGACATTTTCCAGACTGCAAGCCAAGAAATGCTTAGGATTATACAGATGTACTTTGCAATCTACAATTGCCATGCAATGAAAACATAGCTTAGACACAGTTCAGGAAATATGGATCGGATAACCTTTCTGTAGAACTCAGAAATTAAAAGTTAGTTCCGATGAGGATTAATGGTACGTTGAGCAGCTCATCTTCTCTCAGAGTAAATCAAGAATCCATTTCCTCTGTTTCATAGACCATCTTCCTCTAGAATAGTTTCTCTCATGTGTACCTGAGTCTGCCAAAGCCACAGTTGCTTTGTAGTGTCTCTTCCTCCCCACTGTTCTACCTTTCCCCCTAATCGGCACAGCTCGGCCCTCCAGCAATATCGTACTTCCAAGACGTGGACAATGATGCTAACCTCAGCATCCTTAACTGCCTCCTTCCTTAATGCTTCATAATAGAAGTCATTCATATATTCAAATGATAAATGTATATTTAGCAAGTATCTCATTCCGGGCACCCTTATAGTGATGGGATATGCTGACAATCAAAGTAGACAGAATTCCTACTCTCATGAAGCTCACATTCTGGTGGGGGAGAGGCAATTAAGGAATCAATATTATTTTCTATGGTGTTGAATAATCATGAAGAAAATAAAACAAGCAAGGAGAAAAGATAGTGTTGATGGGAAGAGTAATTTGACCCTCTACATTCAGTACCTCAGTATGCAAATCTTCACTTCCTTCCTTCCAGGATTGGTATTGCCTTAGAATTGGTTCTTTCACTTACAGAGGCAATCATGAGACCCCAAAATTCTAGGCTTATTTCCCATAGTTCATGTTTTATTAGTCTAAGAGAACTGTTTTTAGGATGCCAATGGGGAGTGCACTTTTTCATTCCAAGATTAACCTCCTATCAGCAACGGATATAGGTCTTTGAATTATTATGTTATGTAGAGCATCATCAGTGTCCCCTTTTAAACTCCCTGAGCTCCTGACCACGCACAAAGGTCTTTTGGTGCCTTTTTTAATACAGACATGTATCTGTTGTTTCTACTTATAATTTTTCCACAAAAATGATGCATAACCTTTGTGAGAAAAGGAAAAATTCCTGTACATTAAGCCAAAGTTGATTCTTAAACAAACTTCTTTCTTTTACTAATTGCTATAAGTGGAAAGGTGGCAATATACAGGTATTCTCCCCTTGTGAAGAGAAACAGATAGCATTGGAATGGAATAGAGCAGATATTTTATTACTTCAATAACATGAGTTAATATGGAATATCTTAATGCTTTGGAATTAAGGAAAGCTTTTCAAATTAAGATTTCTATTAAACTGAGGTTTACCTAGAAAATCCGAAGAGATGTTTAGAATCTAATTGTGAACTTGAGTAAAGAATGAGCATAAGAAAGCATTATTAACTATTAATGAACCTTCAATATCTATATGCTAAGGATGTACCTTAAGTGACTTACTTTTATCAGAAATATTTTCCAACACTGCTTAAACTTATTTATTCTTACCTTCTCCCCAAAAGGATTCACAGAACATAGCTTCTGGTTTGTTTTTTTATTTTTTTCCTTGTGATAATCACCACTCAGCTAATGTGCAATAGCCCTTCCACATGTCCATTACATGGCAATATATATGCATAGAAGGAGAATATAATTGGTATCACCTTGACATGCACACCTTCAATAGACCTAAGCAGAATGCTCTATGTAACATACTGCTTCTTAGGTATCTGTAGCAGGATGAGGATATGGAGCTGCTTTTAGGGGGGTCATGATAGGTCTCTCTACCTTATATCCAATTGAAAATCTTAGCCAGATGGAAATAAAGGGTTATGTATACAATCTAGAGTCAAGGATACCAAAGGACTACACAAAGTTTGCAAACAATTTCAGAACAATAGAATTCCATTAGTCTAATTTTATTTTTTTAATCAAATGATATTCATTGACATAGACTAGAAATTATAGATAAGTAATTTTTTAAAAACTTAGCATTATTAGAACCTGAGAACATATTTCATATGCTTTTTTGGGGGGACAGAAATTGTGATTTTTCTTTTCTAGATTTTTTTATTTCAAAATATTACAGGGGTACAAATGATTTTGGTCTCATATATCATTTTGTCATGCTTAAGTAAGGATTATACGTGTGCTCATCATCCAGATAGTGTTCATTGTACCAGTTAGGTAGGTTTTCACCCATCCCCTTCTCCCCCCTCTCCCCTGATTGATTTCCACTGAGTATTATTTTCCTCTGTGCACATGTGTGCTCATCGGTTAGTTCTAGTTTAATGACAAGTACAAGCAGTGTGTGTTTAACCATTATTTAGAGACTTCACTTAAGATAATGGTCTCCAGTTCCATCCAGATTGTTGCAAAAGCACTAATTCATCCTTATTCATGGCTGAATAGTATTCCATAGTATACATATACCACATTTTGTTAATCCACTCATGAAATCATGGGCACTTGGGTTGATTCCACATATTTTCAATTGTGTTGCAATAAACATTCAAGTCTTTTTGTTAAAATGACTCTTTTCCTTTGGGTAAATGCCCAGTAGTGGTACTGCTGGATCAAATGGTAGGTCTATTTTTAGTTCTTTGAGGTATCTTCAAACTGTTTTTCATAGAGGTTATACTAATGTGCAGTCGCACCAACAGTGTATAAGTGTTCCTTTCTCTCTGCATCCATTCCAGCATCTATAGTTTTCTGACTTTTTAATAATGGTCATTCTGACAGGGGTAAGGTGGTATGTCATTGTATTCTTAATTTGCATTTCCCTGAATGATTAGTGATGTTGAGCATTTTTTCCTATGTTATTAGCCACTTGTCTATCTTCTTTTGAAAAGCTTCTGTTCATGTCTTTTGCCCACTTTTTAAAGGAGTTGCTTATTTTTTCCTTGCTGATTTGTTTCAGTTCTTTGTAGATTCTGGTTATTAGTCCTTTACTGGAGGTATAACTTGTGAATATTTTCTACCATTCTGTAGGTTCCCTATTTGCTCTGTTGATTATTTCCTTAGCTGTGCAGAAGTTTTGAATTTAATCAAGTCATATTTACTTATTTTTTTTGTGACAGTAATTGCCATTGGGGTCTTCTTCATAAAGTCTTTGCCGAACCCGGTATCTAGAAGAGTTTTTCCAATATTTTCTTCTAGAATTCTCATGGTTTTGTGTCTTACATTTAAGTCATTTACCTATCTTGAATTAATTTTTGTGAGTGATGTGAGATATGGGTGCTGTTTCAATATTCTGCATGTGTCTATCCAATTTTCCCAGAACCATTTATTGAATGGGGCTTCTTTTCCCTAGTATATATTGTTCTCTACTTTGTCAAAATCAGTTTGCTGTATGTGGATGGTTTTAGATCTGGGTTCTTTGTTTTTGTTCCATTGGTCTATGTCTTCATTTATGTGCCAATACCATGAGGTTTTGATTATTTTAACCTTGTATAATGGTATATTTTGAAGTCAGGTAATATGATGCCTCCAGATTTGTTCTTTTTGCTTAAGATTGCTTTGGCTATTTAGGCTTTTTTCTGGTTCCAAATGAAGTGTAGAATTATTTTTCTAGATCCATGAGTAATGGTGTTGGTATTCTGATGGGGATTGCATTGTTCTGACTAGTACTTCACCACTATGTTGAACAGAAGTGGTGACAGTGGGCACCCTTGTCTTTTCCCAGCTCTTAGTGGGAATACTTTCAACTTTTCCCCACCCAGTATGATGCTGGCTGTGGACTTGTCATACATGACTTTTATAAACTTGAGATATGATCCTTCTATGCCTAGTTCATTGAGGGTTTTTATAATCAAAGGGTGCTTAATTTTGTCAAATGCTTTTTCTCTATCAAATGAGATGATCATGTGGTCTTTGTTTTTGCTTCTGGTTATGTATTAAATCACATTTTGGATTTACATATTTGAACCATCCTTGCATCCCTGGGATGAAGCCCACTTGGTCGCGGTGGATTATTTTTTTGATGTCCCATTGAATTTGGTTTGCTAGTATTTTATTGAGAATTTTCGCATCTATATTCATAAGGGATATTGGTCTGTAGTTTTCTTTATTTGTTGTGTCCTTTCCTGGCTTTGGTATCAAGGTGATACTGGCTTCCTTGAATGAGTTGGGGAGGATTCCCTCCTTCTCAATGTTATGAAATAATTTCTGCAGTGTGGGGTATTAGGTCTTCTTCATAAGTCTGGTAAAATTTTCCTGTGAATACATCTGGTCTGGGATTTTTTTTTTTTTTTTTGGAAGAATTTTTTGTTACTGCTTCCATCTCATTGCTCATTACTGGTCTGTTTAGAAGTTCTATTTCTTCCTGATTGAGTCTTGGGAGGTTGTGCGTTTCCAGGAATTTTCCTTTTCCTCTACAATTTTGAGTTTATGTACGTAGAGATTTTCATAGTATTCATAGATGATATTTTGTATTTTTGTGGTATCAGTTGTACTATCTCCTTTTCCATTTCTGATTGAGCTTATTTGGGTCCTTTCTCTTCCGTTCCTGGTTAATCTATCAAGAGGTCTATCAATTTTGTTTATCTTTTCAAAGGTTGAATGTTTTGTTTTATTGATCTTTTGTATTTTTTTGTTTGATTGTTTTCCATTTGGTTTATGAGAATGGCTACACATACTTTCTATTGGTTTTTATATTATCTTTGGTAGTCTGTTCACTTTTACTTTATGCCAGGCACTGTGCAGGGTTCAATGGTGAGCAAAGATGATTACTTTTCTGCACTCACATTCTATAATATGTGTCTTTCCATGTTGATAAATATTAATGATCACATAAATGCCTAAATCTGTATTCAATATATTGTTTAACCTTGTCCTATTGCCAGACATTTAGTTTGTTCTCTACTTTTTCCTGATATTTACAATAATTCTCCACTTGTGGAAGCCCTGTGGCCAAATGTCCCTTTCTTCCCACCAAGTTCAATTTGACCTCATACTCTCTAATCTAGTTTAGAGCTGTAAAAAATACTTTTACATGCACACCAAAATAAAAGCTTCATCTGAAGTATATAGGGGGTTTTGATGCTGCCATATACAGTCAACAATTCCTTAAGAGGCAATTCAGTGAAAATCAACTTACCTATTGAATTTATGGAATGACTTATTTTTAGACACCTATTCCTAAATTCTGAACATTTTATATAAATGGATGAGCTTTCCCTGAAACACAGATGTTTTTCTCTTCAGTTTTGAGGACCTACACTTGGAAACTTCACCTTTCCCTGAGCCTGATTTTCTTCCCATACCTCCGCCCTTGCATTTGCCCTCAAATCTCCTGCCTCCTACCTGTCTTTGCTTCTGCCCTTGCCTCTGGTGATAAGCATATACAACAAATTATATTTGACTGAATTTAATGTATCTTTCTAATAGTTTTCTGAAAATTGATCACTTAACAAGTCGACTTCAGACATATCGTTTACCCTCCAAAACTCATTGAACAATTGCTAAAAAAAAAAAAAAATGGCTTTTATTTGGGGGAGTTCAGGTAATAATACTTATTCAAGGTCAAATGACCATCTTTTATCTAGCCTAACAAGGATTTATATACATGAATCATAACAATAAGTTTCCAACTTTCTTTTCTCACCTTATCAAGGTATATCCTGATAGTCTGAAGGAGAATGATAAAAAAAAAAAAAATTCTAGCCTCATGTTCATGAATAAAGAGGGCTTCCTAAGTTTGATTTGTAAGTTATCATTATACTTGGCATTTTTACCCTATATGATTTTTTTCATAGATCAATTTTGCCTGCAAAGCATGAATGTAATAAGCTGAGTCATCATCTCTAATATTTCACAAAATTGCTGAATTCCAGCATAAGTACCAGAAATGGTCTTCAGAAGGTTTTTCCTCATCCTAAAACACTTGGATCCACACTCACAGCTGGACTTCATATGGTTTTAAAGCCACACAGCTGCTTGGGAAACCCCATGACTCTGCCTTGATAAATAGTAGTTCCTTGAAAGTGTGAAAAGCCAGAAATGAAATCCTAATTTCACATAATAGAAATATAAATCAGAATCTCTTCTGTGCATTGCATTTGCATGAAGGTTGATGGTAAATCTTGTTCTTCCTCTATCATTTCGTCACTTTATCTATTCACTGTTCAGTACATGGAAGCTGCAGGCATCCTATGAGTGCAAATATTTACTATGTCTGAGAATAAGAGGAACAAAACACAGTTCAAGGAAGTAAATACATTGCACTATATAGAATTTAAAGTAAACATTACATAAAGAGGACATAATTCATCCTTTGTTTTCCTACTAGATAAGAAAAATCATACAGAAACACATAATGTAAGATATAGTAGTTACCATACATTTAGCATAATGGCTTAAACACATTTTCTCTGTAGGAAGTATTCCTATGATAATAAGGCAATATGAAACATTGCCTGTGATAAAAATAAAATATGAATGCAAAAGATAACTCAGTATCTATGACACCCCAAATACAATATAAGATCATGAAAATATACATTTATTCATAATATATACACACTGTGAAATCACATTAAGTAAATATCAATATGTAATTCCATAGAGTTCACTACGATTATTTTCTAAAATATTAAATTCAACATTTAATAAGTTCAATGTCTTTTGCCCCACTCTAGTGCCTCAGGTTTTGAATTAAAAAGCCCTTACATTTTATAATGCCAACATGCAAATAAGCACTAGCCTATCCATTAAAACACATTAATCAAGTGTTGTTTATACTGTCTGAACTCATGTAGGTCACACAGATAATGTTAACTCTTTCCTGACTGCATGTGCAATTGTGGCAAAGAAAGTTTATATTAACTGAAATACTCAGATAAGAAACAATTTAGACACCTTTATTAATATACTTTGTGTGGCAGACACCACTCTTTGCCCATTCAGGTCTATTTGCTCTTTCTACCTTGCTTAGAGAAGCTGCTTTGATTTATGGTGGATGATGAATAATGATTGATAAGAATTCTATTCCTTATTTTTACATTCCCCCTTGTAACTAAAGGTGATCTTGGGACCTAGTTGAGGTTAATGAGGCTCAGGAGAAAGTCTATTGGGGGAAGTGGGGTGACTTTCCTGGTAAATCAGTACAGACATAGCTGCCCCTCTTTACCCCATCCCTGCTATGAACATGGCCATGGTATCTGGATTTGCAGCAACCATCTTGAAACCAGAAGCAGACAAATGTGAGAAAGAATGCAAGCATGCCAATTATAGCAGAGTGTTCCTAACCCACACTTCACTTCATTGACTTCAAAGATATTTATTTTTTTTTCAGGTATTCTAATACTATTTATTATCAAAATAAATACTTCACAGCAAATGACTGCATGAAAAAGGTGAGTTACAGAGCACCATGTATGAAATGATCCCATTTAAGTAAAACTGTAAACATATTCACATGCTAATGGACAGATATATGTGCATATTCAGCAGGGTCTGGAGTGATCACCAAAGTGGACTGGAGGGTGGGGGGATGGTTTCCTGTATTTTTGTTTTGTTTTTTTCCTGGTAAAAGAGAGATATTAAAGGAATAAAGAGTTTATATATTACTAGTCCATAGGCATTGAAAGTCAAACAAACTTTAGTCCTTGCACTTGGATCCTAAGTGATTTTTTTCTCTCTGACTCATAAGGACATTTTCTAATACTTTTTCCTCAAACTAAATTCTGTATTTTTAAATCTGCACAAGAGATGTCCTTACCATAACGAAAGTTTTAATGGACAATGGACCATGATTCAGGCCCTCACATCAAGATTTCAGGTATAAAAATTTATAGCTCTTAATATATGCCAAGTCTGCATTCTGCCAGGGCTGTTCATTTAGATTAGTCACTCTCTTTCTATTTGACTGCCCCAATTTCTTCTCTCTGTTATGCTCCCCAAAATAGAAGCGAAAAATACACAAAATCTATGACCAAGGGACCTTGAAAATATTAGAATAGGGATAAAAGAATTCAGTTTTGGACATTTTAGGGATTCTATTATGTCCGATCCTGGGCTGCCACACTGGCAATGGGAAGTTAGGATGGTCTCGTCTCCTCTTGGACAGCCTGTACATGAGGCTCTGTAGGACATATGGGGGTGCCATGGCAAATGGTGTGGCACCTATAGCAGGTAACAGGAAGTGTTCCTGTTCACATAGGGTATGCACCAGGTAAATATCAGTTTCCAATATACATACAAATAAAATGTAATGTTGATTGTTATACTTAAAAATGTTTTCTAAACAGGTTATATGTTTTCCTTAGCATTGAAAAGAGATTATAGAGGGAAGAATTTGAAGCAAAAGAAAAAGAGAAACCAGAGAAATATGAACACAGATTTCAGTTGTCACTATCAAAATAAACACATTTGATCCAATGTACAGATTAACACACTAATATCAGCTCAAGGTTAGGGATGACCAAAAAAAAAAAAAAAAAGAGAGAAAAAAGGAAAAAGTTTGAAAAGACCAGGCTTCAGATCAGATCTGTATGGAAATCTGGATTCTGTTCATTGGTGTATTTATAAGATATACAAATAAGGCATATAGTACTTGCTATGTAGGTATTTGTTAAATTAACGAATGAATGAACACAGTGAGTCAGTAGACTTGACAGATTATGAATTCCAATACATTTGTAAACAAAGAAGTTGGGGGGTAGCATAAGCATATACTACTAAAACTACTTTGCAACCATAATGTAAATTATGCTATACATAAAATATGAAACAAGAATGATACTTGTGGCTGGGGTGTAGTGGCTCACGCCTGTAATCCGAGCACTCTGGGAGGCTGAGGTGGGAGGATCACTTGAAGTCAGGGGTTCAAGACCAGCCTGAGCAAGAGTGAGACCCGGTCTCTACTAAAAATAGAAAAAATTAGCCAGGTGTTGTGGTGTGTGCATGTAGTCTCAGCTACTTGAGCGGCTGAGGCAGAAGGATCTCTTGAGCCCAGGAGTTTGAGGTTGCTGTGAGCTAGGCTGACACCATGACATTCTAGCCCCAATGACAGTGAGACTCAGTCTCCAAAACAAAACAAAAACTAGAATGATACTCGTGATACTTGATTCACTCTGATGGTCATCTATACGCCTCTCATCTTACCTAGATACTAACAAATGCCTAATCTCATGCGTGTGTTGAGCACCTATCCCAGGTGAGGCACTGGATGTGGCATTTGGGAAGTATACTGAAGTCACAGTCAAAGTCTCTGCCATTTAAAAATATGTAAACTATCTGGAGTTGGGGAGGGAGACATATGCTTTAATCCAAGTTAGATGGAAATTAGAAATCTATAGAGGTTTGAGTAACACAGAGAGAAAACAGAGAAAGGATTTGGTTTCCTTGACTGGTAGACCAGGAAAGTCTTCACTGTTTAAATACAATTTGAAATTGGGTACTAAATCTATTACAAGATCTTGTTGTGGTCTTTTGTTTCATTTTGTTTTGTTTTGTTTCCTGGTAAAGAGAGATATCAAGGGAATAAAGGGTTTATATATTACTGGTCAATAGGCATTGGAAGTCAAACAGCCTTTGGTCCTTGTGATTTGATCCTAAGTGATTTTTTTCACATGAACTGGCATTTATCTCACCATTGACTCACATCCTCCCTAAAGCTGACTGTAAGATTCATTTCCACTTTTAGGGAGCTTCTACTTCACTATCCAAAAATATATTAAAAAGAATAAAAAAATGTGAAGGCCAAAGATGTTATAAATCATTATGTAAATAAACAGCCCCAACTCCAATGTTGGAAAGGAAAATGTGAATGTGGGTGGTGGTGGCAGCTCCTGAGATTTATTAGCTCTGCAAGGACAAGAAGGGACAGTTGCTGTTGGGGCTCTTCATTGCGTTGGATCTGCTTGTACCTTTGTATCATGCACTCTTACTGAGCAGTGTCTCTCTGTCTTATTATTTAGGTAAGGATGAACAATCTGCGGGGGGAAAATTTTACTTTAGCTTGTTTAATCACTTGTTTCCCTGAACTATTTGTCAATATGTATTCCAGCAAAATGGTAAAATAAAAATTGAAGGACAAGGAGAAAATAACACTTTTAAAAAGCATAACTGAGTTTGTGTTGAAGGGTACTTAGGCTGATATATGGCAGAGTTCTGAAAAATAAATAGATACGTCACTTCAGTACAAAACCCAAAGCCTTTTATTTACCAATTCCCCTGTGCTTAGTTAGGAGTTCAAATATTTTCGAAAGCACTCCACTGTAAATTAAAATACTCTCCAGATGTTTTGGCACTGTAAATGGCCAAGCTAAAATTCACTTTTAATGAACTGTATTTTAATGTCAGTCTCTCCTGTCTCCTTAAATGACAAAGAACTCATCTGACTTTGTAATGAATGCTCAACGGTTCCATTACCAACTCTGCCATTTATTGTGCCTCTGTATTTTTCTGCAAATTCATGATGATTTCAGATATGTTGAGAAGAAGAAAGGTTAGGAGATTTAGAAAGAGAATAAACCTAGAATCAGTGGGAGACGGACTCTCTGGGTAGAATACAAAAACCTAGTTGTGACAATTTCCTTACAGAAAACTGAAGGTTTGGAGGCCGGAGAAAACATAAATAAATACAGAGGATATGGAACAGAATAAATAAGCTGAGACTACAAGCTCAGAATCTATGACTTTGAGTCAGGTGTAATTCCTGTGTCACTTTCTTCATATTTAGAGCCAAAGGTTTAAGGAGAATTGTGTTGAAAGGTTTCATAGAACTCAGTTTCAGGATTATTTGGATCAATGTATTTGGAATAGCTTTTGTTTTGTGCACTTACATATATATGATTGTTTTCCCTACTGTTCTTCCCATTGAATTATAAAACCCTTAACATTATGATCAGATGGAATGAAAGATTACCTAACTTTCTTTATAAGTTTCTCCTTTCAAAAGTCCTGATGCATTCAATATTTGTATTATATTACCACATCAAATTATTGAAGGCCTTTAAACTGTTTTGATATTTTGAGTTTTGATAACAATACTATTATTTATGGAGTCACTAATGTATATTTGACACTAAGCTCTTTACATATCTTATAGATACATGAAACAATCCTTATAACAACCCTGAAGGATGAGCTTTATTATCTCCTTTTACATGTAAGACAGAAGGCTTTGAGAGATTTAATTGTCTAAGGTCACAGAGCTAATAAATGAAAAGTTCATGGGAGGCTAAGGCAGGAGGATCGCTCAAGGTCAGGAGTTCGAGACCAGCCTGAGCAAGAGCGAGACCTCGTCTCTACTAAAAATAGAAAGAAATGACCTGGACAGCTAAAAAAATATATATAGAAAAAAATTAGCTGGGCATGGTGGCGCATGCCTGTAGTCCCAGCTACTCGGGAGGCTGAGGCAGAAGGATCGCTTGAACCCAGGAGTTTGAGGTTGCTGTGAGCTTGACGCCACGGCACTCTAGCCCGGACAACAGAGTGAGACTCTTTCTCAAAAAAAAAAAATAAATAAATAAATGAAAAGTTCAGAGATTTGAACCCTGTTGAGCCTGACTCCAAAATTCATGCTTTTTTTTCTCTTTGGGAAACTCATTTTACTGTGTGGAAGTAAACCCACGAACAACCTAATAAAGCAAGAATCAAATGTATCATAATCAACTGTCCCCGTTTGTCCAGGACTGAGAGGTTTCCTGGGACATGGAATTTTCAGTGCTAAAATTGGGAGAGTTTTGGGCAAACCATGAAATTGGTAACTTACATACCTGGAAAAGCCCCTAGCAAAGAATAAAACAAAGCATTGAAACAATTGTTACTGACGGAATGGCTGCATAAATAAAGTACAATTTATCATACATTTTCTTCTAGATAACAAAAAGCAACTTGAGATCTTAGAAGAATCAATGTGTAGAACTAAACCTTGATTTATATACAAATACAGAAATATATGAATTTAGAAATAAGTGAAATCATATAGAGAGTGCTGTGAATCAGAGTTTATCTGTTACTTATGGATTCTAGGTCCTATGCTAAATGTAGAGAAATAATTCATCATATTAATTTGGCTATTCTAATCACTAAGTAAATAAATTCAAATAAACATGACTTTGAGTCATACTCTTTATCAATTTCCACAATAAGAGAGGAACTATTTTAGATTAATAAATGTATGTTAGAATTTGAAGAGAGAAACACATATGCTTTTATAAAAAATAACTCTTATGATATGTTAAACATTGAATGAACTTGACCTATTTCCTCATGAACATACTTTTCAACCTTGTTTCCTGAAATTCACTGTTAAAGTAGATGAAGCTGCCACTCTGTTTATAGTCATAAACTACTCAAGAATATTATTCGAAAGATGATATCTTTAAGACTTTTATATTTCTTTCATCAATTCTATTATTTAATTTGAATTTATGAATATCAAAAGGAGGTTTTGAAAATGAATTGTAGAAAAGCTTCAAATCAATAGGCTCTTTGAAATGCTCTTGGTTTTACTGTATTGCTACTTCATTTGCTTCCTGCATTCTACCACTATGTTGTTAAATTTTTCATTTGAAATGTAATTGCCTATTCAGTAATTCCTAGCATTAGTCAGATTTCTTGGATGACATAAATATTGATTTACTTTTACTTTGATAAAAAGAATCACTATCACTGAAGCATGCAAAAAAAAAAAAACGTTGAAAAGTCTATTCAAAATGCTTTCATTTGAGCAATTTGTGTTTATGATTTTTTAATATGCCAACTTTATTACAAAAGACAACTACACTTTAATTGCTTGGGTAAAATTTGGAAAGATTGCTTTGGTGGATTTTTGACTGTCGGTCCCAGTAGCACCATCAGGAGGGCAGCCATCAGTGGCTACCAAAAGGATATAATAAGAGCCAATTGAAGTCTTTTGTACTTGACAACAATTAATAACTATTTAAATGAATCAAACAAAAGAATCAGGTAAAATACACTATATGTCATATGGGAATTTAATTTAATATTCTATTGTATTCATTTCGTATGGCTGCAAGATGCCTTGTCAGTAAGCATGAGGTTGTAGTACTATGTGCATGAATTTCTGCAGGGATTCTCTGATCCTATGCTATAGTCTAATCACATTTCTTTCACACCAGAGGCAATGTATGCGAAGACATGGATTCTCTTCAGTCCATTCCATTTCCTGGTTGTAAACCAGGGTTTCTCAATTTTGGCACTATTGACATTTTGAGCTGGGTAATTCTTTGTTGTGAGGGGCTGTCCTGTGCCCTGTCAGATGTTTAGCAGCATCCCTGGCCTCTATCCACTAGATGCCAGCAGCATCTGCCCAGTTGTGACAATCAAAAGTGTCTCCAGACATTGCCAAATGTTCTCTGGAGGAGCAAAAAATTCCCTAGCTGAGAGATATTTGTATAAATTATAGTATCTTCTTTTAATACTGCAAGCATGTCATATTTTAAAATCAGGTTACCTATCCAAATAACTTGTAGCTATACAAGTACTGGGTTAGTCTCTCCAAGTGGCAAGATGTAGCAAAGAACTAAAAAGAAACTAAGGAAAGGTTAGACCAAAAACCTTTGTCCTTTAAGTCTGAGAATGGTAGAAGGTGTGTCACCATCTTACATGACATCTGCCTCTATTATCATCTGCTGTACTTCATTTGCACGTATTCGGCCAACAGCTAAGGACTTTGTGATCTTGGCTCACTGAAAGGTCAGACCACCATGCCCAGGAATTTTTCTTAAACAAATTTTCCATGGCATTAGGCACGAATAAGCTTTTCTTTAATGTCAAGCATGCTTATCATCTTATTCCTCCTAATTTTCTTCTAGAATATGTATAGACACTGAAAAGACAATTCTGCCCTATAGATTCAGTTCCTGTAATACACCTGCCATATACTAGATGCAACACCTTTTTCACATACTTTTTGGTTTGTTTGTTTCGTTTGTTTTAAGGTTAAAGTACTTTTGCAGTGTTTATACCAACTGATGAATAAAATGATCTTTAAATTCTAGGGTGATTGTTTGTAGCAGTGGTTTCTAAATTGTGGTTCCCCTGATCAGTACCATCAGCCTCACCTGGGGACTTGTTTGAAATGCAAATTGTCAGACCCTATTCTGGACCTACGGAGTCAGAAACTCTGGGGAAGGGGCTCAGCAATCTGTGCTTTAACAAGCCCTCCAGATGATTCTAGCATACACTGAAGCTTGAGACACACTGGTGTGTACAGGCTTCATTTTAAGGAGCCTTACAGTTTGCCCACAAACTGGAAAGTGAAGACCAAATGCCCTTTAATATTTTTCCTTTAGCTACCAGTGTGATAACAAATTTTACAAGTCAGAGAACTTCAGAAAATTAACTAAAAGCAATGCAAAACATGCATATGAATAGCATCTCTTAAGCTCATATTCACTCCACTTCCTTTTTCTTCTCTGCTTCCAAGAGGCTATAAAACCTCTTCTCTTAGGCCTCTAAATTGGCTGCAATTGACAGCCCAACTGAGAGATGGGCTATAATTCCAAGTTTGAAGGAGCCAGGGACGTGAACTCCTGCTTCACCTCTTACGATGCATGTTAGGTCAGGAGCAAGGAGCAACGGGGTACAGGGTTCCCTGGAAGCTTGGACTCAAGGCTATTGCCCGCAGCCTTTGCTTTCAGTACACTGAGTTCCGCGTAAGGGCTGCCAAATGAATATACCTCACACCAGCATTACAGTCATTTTTCTTTTTAACCTACACCTGAATGACCCAGGAAGGGTTATATCCAATAACAAATTTATCCAGGCTGGCTGACTAACTCCAAATGTTCCCATCACCCTACAGAAAACAGTGTAAGAGATTCGAAGCCAAACTAGTGCTCCATTTAGCAAACGGCAAATGATAACATCATCCTGACAATGACAGGCTGCTTCATGCTCCTGACATGTCGGCAGCAGTAATTGAATATATAAAACTTGTAATACTATCAGGTATCAATCTGTGCTTCATCCCGTCAACAAATGCTTCATGAGCATCTATTATATCCAGGAATAGTGTATATAAAATTAAATATCATAGTCCTTGGCATTAAGATGCTCACAGTCTCATCAAGGAAACCATAAACCAATAGTTATTTAAGAACTAAATTCTATGATCAAGCACATGCTAAGTGTTAAAATAAACTTACATCTGGATTTTTTAAGGTAGTATAATATTTCATGGTTTATCCTTATAGCTATACAAGAACTGGGTTAGTCTCTCCAAGTGGGCAGATGTAGCTTAATGTTATATTTCCACCTGCTTAATGTTATATTTCTTAAGTCATGTATATTTCCTGATTTTTGGCTCAGAGAATATGCAAAATCATGTGTGTGGACTTAATATCAAGTCTGATTTTTCTACTAATTCCTATATATTCCCTTCATACCATACCGCTTGCTGTTTCTGAAATATATGAAGGAACTTAGATATTTTTCTGTAGGCAACAGAAAGTTGTTTTATTTATAAGCATGATAATAACCCAAGAATTTGCATGTTTTAGGGCATCCAGCAGGTTTTGCAAGAGAAATGAAGTAGTGAGAAACTACCTAGGAGAGAGACGTAAGTACCATAGCCTAGAATTCAGGCAGCAACTCAAGCGGAAGCTGAAGAGAAGTGAAATTAAAACAAAAAGTGTGAATCATTCCTTCACATAGAAAAGTGTCAAAGCTCTCTTTAAGAGGGGTAATATTTAAAACAATAGAACTGGGTTGTTGCACAAATATTTCCATTTAGATAATGAAATAAATTAATAATCAGTTAGAGAGCAATATTGGTAAGGTTTGTTTAAAGGTAGATAATCCAATCAAAATAATTCTCATTGTGAAAATATGAGCATCTATTACAATGGTCCTCCCGTAATATTCTGTTTACTAGCCTGTTCTGCTAGACTCCCAGCCTTGAAAAATATAGATGTTCATAAAAAATAAAGCAGAGAAATGAAATTCATACTCTAGGGAGCATTAGAGGATAAGTGAGAAAGCTTATTTTTGTGTACCTCTCTCACTACCACCATCACCACTGCCAAAAGGGGCTCCTTTTCTAGTCTTTTGCTGCTCAGTTTATGGTGACTTCATTGACCCCATTGCTCAATTCAGAAACCTGGAGAGCTTTCTTAGCTTCTTTCTCTTACTCTTCACTTACAACTAAGTCCTATGAACTCTACCACTAAACTGTAATTCCACTGACACCATCCTAGTCGACTTTTCCCCCGAGCACACTATAACCTGCTAATCACTTTTCTCATCTTCACTTTTGCCTCAATCATCCATTCTTTACACAGAAGACAGAGCAATCTTTTAAAAGAGTAAACAGGATTTCTCCTTCTTAAAACACATCAGTAGCTTCCCATTGCTCTTAAACTGAAACTCAAACAATAGCATATAAGGAAATAATTTCTATCATGCCCAGATTACAGGTAAGGGAACCAAAGCTTTTAAAACTTAATTTTCTTGAGAGTGCATGATTGGCAAATGGCTGAGCCCAGCTAGTCTAAATCTAGATAATTGATCTGCTACACATTTGCTGTCCTCTGGGGTGCTGGGTTTACAGTATTACTGAATAGACATGACAAGACACATAAAGCTAATTACAGGACAATCATGCCAAGAGCTGTCAGATAAAAATATTAATAATGATAACTATAACATCAACAACTAAAATTTGCCAAGCATACATATTGAAGACCTATAAACTCGAGGCTATGTGTAATTTTATATTTGATTCTTACAGCAAAACTCATTAATTTACTCTGAATAACAATGTAGCATTTTGAACACAAATGAGCAGCATATAGAATTAAATATCCTATATTCAACATACCCTGTCATTTACTTGCTATGTGATTTGGAGAGAAAATTAGCAAATCTAAGCCTCAGTTTCCTCTTTTTGTAAACTGGGCTTAATAATAATATTTATTTCATATAATTGCTTTGAACAGAGGAAAAGAGATGTTATTGTGAAATATATGCTATTAAAATAGTGACAGTATCATGGAGATATATTTACATATGATTATGAGTTTAGATGTATTTACTAAATTGGCTTAAGTAAATTTAAGTCATTTGCAATTTTAACATGGATGGATGGATAGATAGATGATAGATGTATGTATTTGTTGCATGGATTTGACCTTATACAATTATGGGGAGTTGGTTAAGTAGTCTCTGCAAAGCTCTGGTCTTTGCTTCTGATCCTAACCAACACAGAGCTTGAAGCCACAGGGAAGGTAGTTGGAGAGGGAAGATGAATGCAAAGTGGAGGTGATCAAAAACAATCTAGAACTCACAAGCACGAGCTGCAGCTGCTGATGAGTGAACTGAAATGCATGCCATTTCTTGTCACCTCTGACCTTGGTAGTACAGGAGCCCTGCATGGGGGGAATCCCTTCACCATGGAGCCAGACACAAACTTCTGACCCAAGCATCAGAAAAGCAGATGGCATATCTAAGGGAAGGTACACTAGTTGTAGGCCCACTTCCTGCCTCACACAAATAATTTAAGTAACCACACTCACAACAATCTGTGCAAGGTATGAAATAGATACCATCCACTCCATATCAACTTGGCAACCATAAATGTCTGTTTCAATCATACTTAGTCTACAAAAAAAAAGAGATAATGGTAAAGTCAAACTCCCACCTACCATGATATCTTGCTCCAAAGTAAGCTCCCTTTTTCTTCCTGATAGGATACAAAGTCCCTTTTTGGTCTTTAGATGATGTTCATTCTTCTCCTAATTCATACTTCAGGTTGGATACCTCATCATTTAAATACTGAGATAAAAACTTAACTACTCTTAATACATCTTGTATTTGATAAGGAGATGAGAGAGAGGAAGAAAACAATAATATTTGGTTAGCATATATACATCTCAAAATGAGGAATAAATACACATAACTCTTATAGCCTTGTTTCTACAACTGGTCATATGGTCACAGCTGTTCATATTGTATCTATAGCTACTTTCTTCCTCTTCCTTACTGAAGCATCTGGGCCCCTCGCAGGCATGCCTGAATTGGGCTGCTACAGTTTTCCAGCTACTTTAATCACGGGACGTGAGAGGACAACAAAACACGTTAGAGGACCTTCTGCATTACGGGCATGCTCCTCTTACTCTCAGTGTGGCTGCCCACTTTCTCCATGGATGTTAAGCTCAGTTATCCCAGCCAGCACAAGAGCTCTCTTCTTTGTCCTTTGACTCAGAAGCAGGAGGACCCCAAAGTGGCCAGGTGGCAGTCTCAATTTCCAGTTCAATAGAAACCTTGTTGTGTTTCCTGGCAGAAGCACTCTTCCTTTGGAACTAAAGCCACTAGATCAGCAAAACCCAAAGTTATGAGGATGGAAAGCAAAAATCTTGCTAGTGAATGATATTGAGAGGAGACACTCTTATTTTTACCCCTTGATTCCTGAACACGTGAATCCTAGTTATCAGAGAAACACCATGGGCCAGACGCTGATTTAATGCACATACTTCATCCTGGAGGACATTTCCTCAGTACTGTGATGTGCTGGCACCTAGCTAGTGTCCTAACTAAGACTTCAAAGGGCCATTTCATCATTCCATCAAGCCAGCTGCTTCAGCACAGTGGATAACATGATTAGAACAGTAAATTCCATGGATATGGGTGTATTGCTGCCCTTTATTTGCTGTGAAATGAGTTTCTTGGTCAGAAGTGATGTTATGTGGAATACAGTGAGTAAGATATCCTGTAAATCCATAAACCATAGCTTGGAGTTGCAGTGTAAGTAAGAAAGCAAATCTATATCCTGAGTAATGTCTATTCCAGTAAGAACATAGTTCTGTGCCTCATGATAGAAGTGGTCCAATACAATCAGCCTGGCAAAAGATAGCTTCAGGAAATGGTGTCATATTAGGGGTATGGTGTTGGTGTCTGGCATTGGCATAGGGGCACTCAGCAGTGGCTTTAGCCAGGTTGGCATGGGTGAGTAAAAATGCATGTTGCTGACCTTGTGGATAACCTCCATTCCTGCCATGATGGCCACTTTCTTCACAAGCCCATTATACAACGACAGGAGCGGCTGGGCAGAAAGTCAGGAATGGAAGACGTATGTAAAGTCAGGAAGATTTAGAATGAGCCGAAGCATAATGAGAACACATTGAAACCTGTGTAAGTTCGTATTGCCTCAGAAATTGTTGGCTCTAAAGAAGTTGAGGTTTTTAATCATGAAGTTAAATACACACTCTTGACCCAGGAATCAAAGGAGATGAAGGATAATCTAAGAAAATGTGCAACAGTTTCAGACCCAGTTGTGACCTCATGCCAATGAAGTCAGTTGGCAGATCAGGGGCAATATATGTGAGCTATAAAATGGTTACTGTTTTGCTTTCTTTCTCTAAATCTTATAACAGCATGTCTTTGTGGTCCACCCTAGCCAGAAACATACAGGAAAAGGAATTCTAGAAAATGTGGTCCTGACTAGACAAGCTGAACCTTACAAGGCTACCTTAAAATTGTAAGAAATGTTAGGCCCAAAGATGATTGAAGGTGCCATATTTTTTGGTTTGGGGATCTTAGTTTATTAAAGGCACAAGAGGAAGAATGTGGAAGATCATTACCTAGACACATGACCTTTATGAGTCGTTTATTCTCACCCAGCCTTCATTTCTTCAGTTGTAAAACAAAGTGGATACACTGGATTATGTTTGACAGGCCTCACTGTGTAATAGGTAAAACAACTGATTTTCAGACTGCTGAGAATCAAATCATAGTCATACCACCTGTGTGATCTTGGGCAAGATCGTGCACTCTGTGCCTCACTGTCGTCATCTGTAAATAGACATAGTGATACCTGACTCATAGGAATGTTGTAAGATTTAAATGAGGAAAAATATTTAAAGCTCTTAAAATTTTGAGGGGCATATAAGAAGCGCACATTAAATGTTAGCTGGTACGGTGGTCTAATTTGCCTGTGAATTTTATAATTCCTTATGTATTGCAGAGGTCTAAAAACCATATTGATTGTCTCAAGACTGGTGGTTTGGCTTAGGAATTAAAAGGGAATTAGCATAGGTCTTTGTAAATTTGTTTTGTCGTTTGTAAATTATATGATTTTTTTCTCTCTTTTTTGATACTGATGCTATTAATAAGGATGCATTGAATATCCATAATGAGGAGGACATGGTATAAATATGCAAATAAAGCAATTATTTAGTAGCCTTAACCAAGGGAGAGTGTAACGGGGTATGGAGGGTTATTAGTGGTTTAAAAAAAGCTAACATAGGAGCTTTCTTTCTTTAATAAGTGAGCCCAAAGAAGTGGGTTTAAAGTAATTTAATAAATAATGCTGATATTTATGTAGAGAACTGCCAAAAATGATCTTTTATAGGCACAAAATATGATTCTAGTAGAATCTTTGCTTTCTTTTTTATCTTCACAAATCTCTCCACTTGCTTCAATAGTTCTAAACATCATGGAGGAATGTGTTACGAAGCCACTCACTCCATCCTTGCAAATAGGTGCCTACTCCTCTTGCTCTTGTGTGCTCATTATTTGCCTTCGCTTCCTGTTCTTATTGAGAGACTACAAGGAAGACCTGGCTAAAAGAGGATCATTATATACAAGACAGAAGAATTGTTATATTTAAACAAAAAAAGGAGGGAAGAGAAGGGAAAGGAATTTATGGCCTCACATAGCTAAGAAACCCAGTGGGTGTCATGGCTTCTGACATGACTGCATCCAAAATTTCAAACAGTGCACCTGCTTTTGTCTCTACCTCTCCTCCTTCTTCCCTCTCTTACCCCCTTGTCACTATCACTCAGCTTTGATATATTATTTATATATTAGCAGCCTTTCTCTAGGTACCAGTAATAGTGGCTTCTAGCAGCTCCAGGATTTCATTCTTAAAGCTAGTGAGCCCAGAAAAATAGAATTACCCTGTCTCCCTTAATGTCCATGTATACTTATACAGTCTACTTTGGTTTCATGCCCAGGTGTGTCAGTCTGCTCAGGCTGCTGTAACCAAATGCCACGGTCTCGGTAGTTGAAAAAACAGAAATTCGTTTTATCACAACTCTAGAGACTGGAAGTCCAAGATTAAAGGGCCAGCACAATTGGTTTCTGGTGAGGTCTTTCTTCCTGGCTGGCAGACAGCCACTTTCTCATGGCCTGGAGTCCCATGTCTAGTTCTACGTTTTTGATCTGAGTGTGTTTATAAGGGTTTTTGCCTTATTCACATACTTTTATTTTGAGTATTTTCTGTATCTGCATTTTTACCTTACGATATAAAAGGTAACACAGTGCTTAAGTCACGGGATAGTGAGTTTCTGATCTAAAGTCACATACGTCAATTCTCATCACATTAACCAGAGCTAACCAAATTGCCAAGGCTGAGGTTAATATTATGGGAACTATAATGATCTTATAAGAAAAGCAAAGAATAAATGGGAACAAAAATCAATCTATCACAAATAGAATAATATAATACTGACAAGAAGTGGTGGTCACCCAAACTAAAAGAACTGTAATGGGATTGGTGAGAAGTAGCTAACCTCTAGGTATATTAAGTAGGTGAGACCTATGATAACTTGATAATTAATTCTACATGGATGACGAGAAAAAAGGTTCTAGGTTTCAGAATTGAACCACAATTTCAATAGCAATATCATTCAAAGATAGGCAATGATTAAATATGCAAAAAAAAGCTATAATTAAGTTAGGAAGGGAAGAAGATTATGAGCTCAGTTAGACAAATTGTCTCTAAGGCACCAGTGATATGTTCAAGTGAAATACCCAAGCAGTTTATATAAGCTCAAGTCTACAATTCAAGGGACACATCTCAGCTATAAATAAACATTTGGAAGCCATCAGCATGTAGAGCACTGTTGAAGCCATTCCCATGCTGAAGAGTATTTAAGGTGAGGAGAGAGAAGTAGATTTCTGAGGATTAGCAACATTGAAGAGCGGGGCAAAGAAACAAGAGTCGTCTCACCCACACCCACCCCCGAAAAAAAAAAAAAAAAAAGGATTCTGAGATGAAGAAACCAGAAAGAATGATATAAGAAAAATTAGAAAAGGTAATTTTTTTTTTTTTTTGGAAGAGAAGGAAAATGAACTCCAAAGAAAGCACAACATAGTTAAATATTCAGAGAGTTGAATTAGACAAATACTAAGAAATACATTTTGGCTGAAGCAGGAAGTTTGACATTGTTGTGTCCATGTGTTTTGATAGAGGAAGCAAGCAAAGGTCACTGGTAGGTGGACGGTGAAATAAAAGCTTGGGTGTTAGTTGGGCCTTCTGCATGGATGTCATCCATGGTGAGAGTAGAACATTAGGTTGAGAAGTCTGTCAGCCAAGACCAGAGTAGTCAGTGCATGGAAGGAGATAGAACAAGGTAGAAAAACAATATTCCTAGTTGCCTGGCTGCTTCTTACTTTGGCCAGAGCTCTCAACCTAAGCATCACTTCTTTAGGGAAGCCTCTCCTGATCCCCACAACACTAAGACATCCCCTAAGAGTCCCTTGTAGTGTCACTTAGTTGCCCCATTATATCCCTTAACAACTCTACAGTAAAATTGAACAGTTGGCTTTCTCTCCATGAGGTATTAGCTCCTTTAGCTATTTTCAAAACTATGCCTGTTATTTTTCATCTGTTTAGCACTGTAATTGGCGCACAAAAGTCTCTTCAAAAATGTTTGTTGATAGAGTGAATAAATAAATAGACAAATAAACAGGAGTAAGGGAGTGGTATCAAGAAAGCAGTAGGTTTTACCCGAGGCTAGAGGAGGACCAAGGCAGAACAGAAGACAACTTCCAGCCCCTCTATAAGGAATCCAACAACGCCAGCATTGCTGGTGATTCTAGAAACACCCTAGCCTGGAAATGTAAAGTTTAATTATTTCTGTGCACACACACACAAAAAAAATCTAGCAAAATATCAATACAAAAAAAAATTGTCATCATTGGAAAATTTCAAATCACAAATCTTTCAGAAAGTATAACATGTTCAACTCATCAACTTTTAATATTCAAAATCGTATGTGTACAACAGGCTATCATAATTAAAGTAAATAAGAAGAAATGTTTTCTGACATGTTAGGGAAAGGGCTTGGATTAAGAAAAGATGAAAGAAAGTGGAAAAGGGAAGAATAATGGGGGAAGATAAAGACTCAGAGGAAAAGAATATTGTCTATTAGTGAGATGAAACTAGATATGACAATATTTACTGACATTTTATACTCTATTATGCACTATATTCTGTATTTTCACTGAAAAAAATAGTTGCTTTATTTCTTATGTCAATTCTGTGAAGTAGACATTATTATGAATGAGGAAAAGATTTTGAAAATGTGTAATTTGTTCAAGCTGATAAATGCATGCAGCTGGGATTCAAATTTAGTAGACCGTACCCTAGTTTTCAGTACATGGGTGTTACAATGAGGCTTCACCCCCAAGAATTTGAAATGATAGGCAATGTCTGGAAATTAAATTTCACTATGACAGATTATTTATATACAGAGAGAGAGAGAGAGACTGATAGAAACAGAGAGCAGAGAGAATATGATTGTAATTACAGAGATGGATTTTCTGGTCAATAAAAATCTTTCTGGATATTTATTCTATGTTGATACCTGAACCGAGCAGGTTCTAGAATTATTGTAAACAAAGTTGCCAGTGCCAGGTTGGAAATACCTTTTTCAGAATTGGCATCTGGATGGAATAAATTATCACAAGCGGTGGGATTATACATTCAGTTGCTGGTATGAAATTTTTTAAATGTCATAATACAAATTAAGGATATAATCTCATTATGGGGCAGTATTTCAGCCTCATATTTATGGAACAAATATATAAGATTTCTTTCCTCTTTCAGCTGTACATTATGTTAGGTGATAATATTTTGAGACCAATGAATTATACTGTTTTTTTTTTGATAGCAGACTTTAGATCAGTAGAAATTCAAAACTTAGATTTGAATGTAATTTAAATGAAAGGTTCTTTTTCAGGGTGTATAGCTTTTTAGTGTAGAAGATGTGTTATTGTGTTAGCTGCTACTTGGGGTAAGAAATAAAGGAGATAACAAAAAATCAAGGTAAAATGAAATATATGACCAAGCAGAATTTTAATTTTATTATGTAATACGTTTAATTGTATCTTGTTTTAGCTTTACATTTGATATAGAATTTGTATGATTTAAATTGACTTTTTTGAATACAAATTAAATTAGTATGTAGGTATAAACTGCTGAAAAGTTTTGGAGGTTCACGGTGTCCTGGGGTCTTTTATTGTGTGGAGACTTCCCCTTTGACATTTAAAGAGAGGAAAGTTGACTCACTAATAGGATCACCAGGTCTGGTTTTCCAATGTGGTTTCAGAGGTCGGGAGGTTACAGAATTCGATTTCCTCGATGTCAGTCTGAGTCCATCAGTCCCCACATGGACTAACTCCTTGTTATGTTGTTCCAGACTTTTTTTTGTTTGTTTGTTTTCTTTTCTTGGAAGAAAGAAGAGATATGTTACTTAAGTTAGCTTAGTGAATGTTTTTATGTTTATGTAGCCAGAATGTGAATCACATAGTATTATCTATGTTTAGGAAAGAACAGAGGTAAATGCTAAAGCATCACAGATTTTATTTTATATTTATCCTATGTGTTAATATTTGAGCATTATTTCAGATTTGAATAGCTTTCTCTCCATAAATAATTATATTTAGTCATAAGAATACATTAATGATATTTGCTCACAGATTTACTCTTCAATTTTAACTGGCTTTTACTTTAACACCTACTGCATTAAAAATATATATTAAGTGTTTATTATATGCAATATACTAAGGATAATTTCAGTGTGGAAATCAAGATACATGAGCCAGATACTTAGGAGTGGCTAACTTCAATTTAGGAATCACAGAATGAAAGAGAAGACAGAGCCCTTCTTAAAAAATACACAGTGTTTCAATATGTAAAGAGTAAGCATAGGGAACAGCAGGAGGCTATACATAGAGATAAGTGAACAGAGTCTTTGGGGACTTCTTGAGAGTCTAATGTGCTTGCAAAGTAGGAAAATGGGCTAGGAGACAGGGTAGAGATATCCCAGTGGAGACCAGAGAGCAAAGGACAAAAGGCTGAGGCTAAAATTGGAAATATTTGTTACTGGTAGAAATGTCATCTCTTTGGCTTGCCTCTGAAGGCAACTAAATAGCACATACCTGTCATCAACACAGTTATTTAAAAAATAATAATTTACCCAGAGTCTATACTTAAGTTATTGAGCTGTTTGCTTAAAGAGTAAATCAAGCATCCAAGATAGTATGCATCTCAGGAGAATTGTATTTAAAACTCCTTTAAAAAAAAAAATCTCTGTTGATATCTATCTTCTTTGTATCTATATATGGAATTTTTTTGTTGGGTTTCATTTTTAGCTTTTAATCTCATAATATATACCAAGGTCAATTTTTGGTATTCTTACAAGGTGTTGAGAGATACTGAATTGGTGATTTCAGCTATTATTAGTTTGGGAAGGTCCATTCTAAACTGTAAAAATATATGTAATATTTTGCTGACATGGTTAAGTGAGCTACAGGGTCACTATCTCAAATCTTTTTTATTCTTCATCTATCCTTCCATCTCTGGGGTCAGGTGGCTGATCAGGTAATTGAAATCAGAGAAACCTCAGGTAATATATATTTGGAGGCAGGTGTTTTATTTAACCCGAGATGATTCAATCTTATATGACTTGGTTAGATGACAATCACTGGACCGTGAAATGTCACGTATTTCTATGGCTATTGTTTTATAAATAAAATCATTGAATGGAGTTTCATTATAGTAAGAGCCAGTATGTGAGATGTATCAGAAAAATAAGTTGGTGAACCATAGACAGGCAACATTTATTTTTAAAAAGTTATATTAATTCAAATTTTGTAGAAGTTTTTACTATCATATTAATGATCATTTTATTATATAAAAATATATACATGACCAAATTTCCCTTTGTGCCACAAGCATGAAATTTAAAGGTATATTAAATATTCATCCCATTAGCAAATGGGCCACACAGCTAACAAATAAGACTTCGCTTCTACAAGACTATTTATTTTTAAATCTGACTATTTATTTTTAAATTTGATAACAGAGGTGAAACAACAGTAATTGTAATTTCCTAATACTGGGCATTAGGAAAGACTGAGGGGACATTTTGAATGAATGTGGCTTATAAGGGAACTCAAGGTGCAAAGAGAGTTATCTCTTTATCTATCCTCATGTGCAGGCTGAGTGATTAAATTGAATATTGATTTTAGAAAATGTGAGCATGTTGTTTCAATGATAGAGAAAGACAGAAAGAAAGAGTGATGAAAGAAAGAAAGAAAGAAAGAGACAGAGAGAGGGAAGGAGGGAGGAAGGGAGGAAGAAAGAGAGAAAGAAAGAGAGAAAGAAAAAGAGAGAAAGACAGTAGTGAAAGTACTGATTATCTAGAGGACGGGAAGATACGGACACCTTTACATCTCTCTTACAATAGTCGGAAGAAAAAATAAGACAAAAATATGCCAGGGTTGATTGGTCTTATATACTGAAATAGCAAAGGAATTTATAATGAGGCTGAGAATATGGGACTAATGAAGAAGTGTTACAACAAGAAAGAAAAGGGAGAATTGGTGTGAGAAACAGAAGGTGAAGCAAGGAGTAGTCAGTGTGGAGATCAGACAATTTCTCTAACCCTCCAGGACCTGAACACACAAAGGAGCCCAATTAGAAATAAACGAGCTAGAAGAAACATTTCGTAGTAAATTGGGGATTATCAGTTTGCCTAAAGGGAATGAAATCAGAGCATTGGAGCCTCCTTGTTTCAGAACCACTTGCTTTATTATATTTTTTTTAAGATTGACACCAATGTTCTTGCTTTTCATGTTATATTTTAAAAAATCATATATAAAACAAATTAACAACTAACCAAACTTTCTGATTTCTGGGAGAGTAATCTTTTTCAATTGAGTCATGATACAAAGAGATTTGAAAAGTATTGGTCCCATGTTTTATCTTTTTTGTCCATACTGGGTCACTGTCATGTCCTCTGGGTATTTGTGAATGTCAAGGAGAATTTTTACCTCTTGATTTATCCTGCAACTTCTCCAGATACATATAACATATATTTAACATGTATAGAAACATTATACTTCATTTTATTTTGACAGAATATAAATGAACAACGTAAGGTCCTTCTCTGATGCTTGAATAAGTTAATTGGAAATTCAATGACAACAGCAACAGAAGGATTAAAAAAAAACAGAAAAATGGACAATACTAAGAGTCAAGATCTTCTGGTATATCAATTCTGGCCTTTGGTCAGTCACTAGGTAAACCTAGGGGAGCACAACTTTTGATTATCTTTGTGACATGAGGGAGCTCGTGAATAAGAACAGTGTGGTTTCTTGTTCCCCACTGGAAAAAAAAATTTTTTTTTTCACATTTTTTATAATATATTGCAAAAGAGGAAGTTTTTATGACCATCTATTCTGGAGTCAGTGGTTCATCCACAGTGCCCGTGGCATGTAACATGTTCAGTCCTTTCATGGCTATTTCTGATTTTCTGGAGATAAGACGGCATCTCCCTTTTGAAGATCCCAAGATGTCCACCCTTGACACAGCAGAGGGTGATCCAGGCAGGATTTGGAGGATTAGCTGCCAAGTATTAAAATGATTAGCTGGGCAAATTTATTCATTCATTCCACAAATATTTATCGAACACCTGGTACTTGGCTGGTTGCTTAGGGACAAAACCCCAAATACAGTACCTTCTCCGCCCTCCAGCCAATCACAAGTAAGCAAATAATTACAATAGAGTGTGATAAAGTCATGATGAATGAAGCACGGAGGAGGGGCAACCAGGCAATCGAGAGGGAAAGGAGGAAGTCGAAGCAGGATTCCTAGAAAAATAGGAGACTTTTGAACTAAGCCTTAGACAGCAAATAGGAAATTGAAATTGACTACTTGAAGGTGAGTTTTTAGGGGGAGAAATAAGGTAGTAATTACTGTTTAGGAAGGAATATATTTCATTCACTGTTTGATTTAGCAATTCTATATTGCACAACTAGGTTGCTTTGCTGGGCCCTGGGGATCAACAATGCAGAGGACAAAAAATGTTTGGTCCCACACACAGCTCTCATTCTTGTGGGAAGACACAATATGCAAGTAATTATAATCCTACTAGCTACCAGGGATGAAGTGCACACTGTGTGTCAGGCACTGTTTCCAGGCTTTACATGAAAGCACTAATTTAAGCCTTACAGCAACCCACTGAGGAAGTGTCTAGTATTATTGAGTAAACTTGGAAACAGTGATATATTGCTAGTAGAATGATAGGCTGGGCCTCAAAGCTAGGCAGCCTGCCTTTGGAGTTTATGTTTTCAAGTAGCATAATATATTACCTATCACAGTAAGTAAACAAATATGTAATATAACCTTAGGTATTATTAAGGGATATGAGAAAAAAGAAAACTAAGCAGACAGAATGGCTGAAAGAGAAGGTACTGCTTTAGATAGCAGAGAAGACATGGTCAGGAGGTTGGACCAACCTCCAAGTGGCAGCACCTGTGTGTCTTTGCGGGCAGTTTTGTAAAGCCAAAAAGAAGGCTGGCTCAATTGTGTGCCTCTCTATTGGCTCTGTTCTTTACCCGTCTCACATCCTCGCTCCCCTGCAGTGTTGTCCTTAACCTCCCAGGTGATCTATTGATACTCACATCCTAGTCTCTGAGTGTGCCTTTGGGAGAACCAGCTGGTCAAGAAATATATCTCTGGGAGAAATTTGGGGGAAGAGCATCCTAGGTAGAGGAAACTGTACATGCCAAGGATGTGGGAAAGCAGGAAGTCCACTGTGGCTGGATTGGAGTGGGGAGGTGGGAGAATGTTATCAGACAAGCTCACTCAAGGGCCGGGCAGGGACCAGGTTAGGAAAGGTCTTTTTAGGTTATAAAGAGTAGTCTGGAAAGTGAAAAAGAATAGCACACTGTTCTACATGAAACAAGAAAAAAAAATAAGTGGTAGAGAATTAACTCTAAAAGCAGACTTTAGAGAAGATCTAATCTAAGCCTTTCTTTTTATAGATGAGGAAAATGAGGCCCCTGGGGCTTAAATGACTTACCCCAGGTCAACTTGATAGGAAGAGAAAAAACAGGTCTTTTACCCAAATAGAAGCATCTGTCTGATTTCTAATCCACACCTAAGAGAGTCATGATCATCTTAGAACTTACCATAAGAGTAACCACAACAAATAAAAGACAAATGAATAACACAAAAATAATAATATTGAGTGTCCCATTAGAATGAACAGCAATGTCTGTTTTTTTTGTTTCCACTGCTTCTTCAAGTTCATTGCTTCTAACTCCCACCATGTAAGATACAGCATCTCCTTCCACTTTCCCCAGCGAGGGGTGAGTGGGCAGAGTGGCAGGTGCTGTCTGTCCCACTGAATTCCATGTGGGCACAGACCAGGCAGGCCTGGAAGCCAGGCCAAATTTCACATGGGCATCCATGTGCCGGAGTTTCTACTCCATGGGCTCCCTAACTCAAACCCTGTCATTAACGTGGATTCTAACACCTGCCAGTAAATGGGTACTTGATGGCACTAGGTAACTCAATCATTAGCTTGAAGCACTCTATCCAAATAATAAGTTTGGAGGATTAAATCTCTGTGCAACTCTGTTTTTGGAACTAAGCAACCACACGGTGAATTCATTTGGTGTGTTTGCTGTTTACTGCATAAGACAAGATGAATTCTAGTAATGCCAAAGGGAGGGATTGAATCATTTATTAAGTACAGTCTTGGACAGGTGTCTCAAATGTCAATTCTAGGATTTAATCTAAACTAATCTTCAGAAAAGTTAGATTTAATGGAAATGAGAACCCAGAGGAATTCAAAGTGGAGGTAGCTGGATGTTTAAATCTCAAACACTGCTGCTTATGACAATCTTTTAAATAAACTCTCTACTTGGCTGTTATCCTCCTGTGTTCTGAGGTAGAAAGTGTTTGGAAAACTGATGTTATATCATCAGTGGCAGGATGTGTACAAAACAAGTTGTTTTCTTTTTATTCCTGACCCTGGCATATTGTCAATTATTTGCAAATAAAGCCACATGGTCAAATCTTGAGATCAGACCAGAGTTTTTGTCCTCTACAGGTGTCCCTGCAGAGTTAGTTGCACATAGGATGGTACTTATAACCTGCTAAAGTACGTTATATTTTCTGATCACAAAATATGAAGCCAGAAGAGAGAGTTTGAAACTGATAAGGAAAATCTGCCTAAATGGTTATGACACATCATATGTAAATATTGGCAGGTCCAAAAAATAATGAGAGTTATTCATCCCAGAATACAATTTGGAGTATAAACTGTAGTATTTGTCTCCTCTTCAAGGCACTGTATCTCCTACAAAATAATGAAAATATTTTAGTTGTGGCTTGATACATTTGCATTTATACACAAACACACATTAATTTAAAAACCTGGGCTTTCAACAGCACAGAATTAAATTAAAAATTATATAATCAAATGCTGGAAATGTAGAAAGGACACATGATGTATTTTGTGAATGTATTAATCCAAATTAATCTCTCAGAGATTGTATTTGGGAGTTCTTGCTGGTGGCTTCTATAAAACTGGAAGTACCTTGATAGCATTTTTACTTTCTAATATTAGAAAGAAATGGGGTGATACAAAAACAACTGCTACTAATGACCTGTTCCATGCTATAAAATCCAAAGACTATTTAAAGCAACTCATCCTCCTTGCCAAGAAGTTCAAGTAGAAAGAATACAGCTGGAGTAAGTAAAAAAAAGAAATGCACAACTCAGATAAGGAAGCAAATTGAGGTAAAAAAAAAAAAACAACACATTAAGCAGTGAAGTCTATGAAGTTTCAGATAAATTGTTCTAGGCTATACAGAAGTTAACAAAGAATTTTTATTTTTTCTTCTCTCTCTCTCTCTCTCTCTCTTTTTCCATATGTCTGTCCTGTCTCCCTCCCCTTCCTCCATTTTTTTCTTTCTTACTTTCTCTTTCTCTCTCTTTCTTTCTTTCATCACTTTAGATATATACGTTCCTATAAAATATTTGTCTTCTCTTATGGAGGTTGGTAAACTTTTCCTATAAAGATCTAGATAGTAAATATTTTCAGGTTTGCAGACCTTGCAATCTACATTGTAACTATTCCGCTCTGCCATTATATTTTGAAAGCAGTCATAGACAATAGTAGATGTATGTGCATGGCTGTGTTCCAATGGCTGTGTTCCAATAAAACTTTATTTACAAAAATAGGCAGCAAGTGTGAATTGGTCTGAGATTTGCAGTTTTCCAAACCTTGTTCTAGAAAGTGATCTTTTACACACATTTACCCCAATACTATTTTTTTATGAGCAACAGGAATATGAGTAATATTATCTGATGCAGTAAAGAATGGACCCATTTATTTTTCTCATTACTGACGTTTAAATATAAGATGAAATTAATTATCTATGAATAGTATGTTTTAGTTATGGTGTTTAGCGTTTTACATATATGATCTTATCAACCTTTAGGACAACACTCTAAATTTGGTATAATTATCCCCATTTTAAGGACCTGCAGCAATAAAGAACTCGGATGAATCTGTGTCAATTTTAAGTGCCAGTGTTGGAATTTAAAGTCTGTGCCTTTTCCAAATATTTGTGCATGTGTATATGTCTGTGTATATATATATATATATATACACACACACACACACACACACACGTATAATATCTCTATGTGATGAAAAAAGAGTATCCCTCAAAGACCTGATAGCAATGAGACTATAGATAAGCATGCTATAAAATATAACATAATGGGAGAATAGCTACACCTTGATTTCAAACACTGTGATATTCCACTGCAAGAAGGATTTATTAGTTTCCAAGCCAGTGTTCCTTCCTTTAAAACTACTTAGAATACAAGTAAAAAAAAAAAAAAATTAAACACCAGTGGTTCTTTTAAAATTATTTCTTGTCTATTTTTAATTGACAATAATTGGGCAGTTTATAGGCTAAAATGTTCTGTTTTGATCTATGTATACATGTAGAAAGATTAAATCAAGCTGCCATATTCCTCACCTCACCAATGTCATATTTTTGTGGTGAGAACATTAAACATTTGTAACTGAGGACAGTGCCACCACCCAGGCAACATGTGGGAAGGGGTGGTGCTCGGTGGTGATAGCCATACCTGGAGGGAGGTATTGACACTGGCAAGGGGTGGACGAAGTCACGAATGCGAAGAGTCCTTCAAATAGCGGGACAGTCTCATGCTATGAAGACTTACCCATAACACTAAAAGTCTCCCACCCTTCTACATTCATTGAAAATAATGAAAAACAAAAGAACAACAGCCACAACAATGAAACAGAGGTGGTGGCTTGTGGCAGATCTTGATTATCTACCTAACAGCCACTTCTTGCTTCTTCCTTGCTAATATAATTTATAATTTATTCAGATGGCTGTCAGATGCCAATGAGCTCAGGGAATGCTGACCCCTCCCCAGCTACTGTTTTGTTTTTTTTAAGCCAACCATAGTAACTCCCACTTCACTCTTCCAGTGATTGTGTTTAGACAGGGACACCTAACTCTGTGTTGGCCTAATAGATATAAGAGAAAGCCTATCTATTAGCGCCTTGGAAAAGTTTCCCTTTATGATTAAAAAAAAAGGAAAAAGAAAGTCACAGGAATAAAACATTTATCCCTACTCTCTTCTTCCTGATTTGGACATTAGCATGTGGGAATTTCATGCTTGGAATTGCTGCAAATTTTTCTCAACTGTTAGAGAAAAGGGAAGAGAAACTCAGAGAAACCAAACCAGTGCCTGACATTATTTATCCAGATAAATCTGGAAAAATCCCAGGATTACCTGTCTTTGGGTTTCTGTTATATATGAAAATATCCCTGCACTGTTGGTCACTTTTACTTAAGCGTTCTCTTAGTTTCAACCAAGTATTTGAAATGCTACATGGGAACTATAATTTCTATTTGCCCAGGGCCAAAGGGGTATACACCGTGGCTCAGAGAAATATTTCTCATCTTTGGCTCAAAAAATTTTGAACAAGACTTGAGAGGATCTCTATTTACCCATGCACAAGTTCAAGTTCAAAGCAAAATACTTATCTGTTACCCCAATTTTGGGAAAAATTATTTAGTCTCAAAGTGAGAGGATTTTACAACTTTATGACTAGGAAAACATACAGTGCAAAATGCATTACACTACTTGATTTAGAAAACAGAGGTCTCACATTAGAGAACAACATTCTGCCATTAAGGAAACTGTGTTCTCAGGACATAAAGTTGTTATTTTTGTAATTTTAGGAAGAACAACTCTGAAGGAGCATAGTATAAAATGATAAATACTCTTTCTAAAAGATCTACTCTTACTTGTTATACTAAAATAATTGATATTACTGAAATACAATTTTACAGTGAAGAATAATTTGGATCTGAGACAATCAATAATTGGAAGGCTTATAAATTCAGGTGCATAGAACAGTGTGAGGGCAAGAAGGTAGAGGATGGAGAAGGGGAATATCATTTGTCAAAACGAGATTAAAAAGCAAATTTGATTACAACTTAAAATCATTCTGTTCCAAGCATTCCCACCAAAATGAATATTCTCTTTCTTTAAATAAGATGGCATTTTAATATGTTGATACTTCTAATCAAATGATATGTTCCAGCGGTTGTATCTACAGAAGGAACATTTTAAAAAGTCTATCTTATACCCATCAATCCAATAGAGGAAAATTAGTAAAATACAGAGGAGTTTTGGGGAAAGCATGAATTGGGCTATGTTGATTTCAGAGTTGATCAATGCCTCCTGTTTATTACTAAACCAAGTTTGAAACATATCTGAATTTGAATAGTCATCTTTTGTCTTTTTTGAATGTCAGTCTTCTTGATGGTCTATGGTGTCACATGCTTGCCTAATGCTATTAGAGCTTTTTTTGGACATTTGGGTGTGGGAGGGACAGTAAGCATTTGCAACAGAATCTTCATCTCTCTGACTTTTCCAGTGCCATCTGGATTCCTGCATGTTCTCTACATGCCTGTTTGGAAGGAGAATTAGATAAAAAGTGGATAAAAGGATGTAAACATGCAAAGAAAAAGGAAGCGCTCTCTTGTTCAACTCCCCCAGTCGAGCTGCTTCCTGATTAAAGTCCTAATATATGGCAACTGGCCTGTGAAGTCCACGCCGAGGCATGAGAGAGTTTGGCATGATCAAACGAGCGCATCAATTCTGCCTCCTCCTGTCAGCCGTAACTGAGCAATCCAGCCTAGCGATTGGAAGAGCAAATTTTCTTTGTCCTGCACATGCTGTA
The DNA here is from genome assembly GCA_028533085.1 of Varecia variegata. NCBI lineage: Eukaryota > Metazoa > Chordata > Mammalia > Primates > Lemuridae > Varecia > Varecia variegata. The sequence continues at coordinate 10,485,486 of CM052447.1, read as the reverse complement.
TTTATCCTTCATGAATATCCACAAAACTCAGCAGGGATTTGGCTGAGAGAGTAGGATCACTCCTTGCAGAAAAACTGGTAATAAATCTGGGAGGCTTTGTACAAGATCTGAAAGCTGCCTTCACACTTTGCCGGAGGAGGCATGTATAGCCAGGAGTAAGGAGATTATGTAAACTACAGAGGCGGGCTAGGGGGAACTTGGCAAGGCCAGACCCGAGTCGGAATGCCCTCTGAACATTCTCTGAACATTCTCTGAACGAGAGGGAGTCAGAGGCTCAGAGTATGGTCTGGGTGTATAATTCTTTCCTTCTCTCACTAGAAGTCAAATAGGAGGTTTGCATGCTATTAGTCTTCCCTTGAAACACTAGAAATTTAAAAGAATTTTTCTATTTCTAACTTGGGCCACATGCTTTAAATGCTAGTTTCTATTTTGCACATTTACCTTAAGTATTGCTCCATGACACTTATTTGCAGTGTCCTCTAATCACTCTTTTTTTTTTTTTTTTTTTTTTAACGTTTCTATTTCTCCCAATACTTTGAAAATATGCTTTGGAAATGGCTTCTGGAAATGAGATTTCAGAGTATGTGCAGAGGAACCCCTTGATTAACATCACGTGGAATGCTTATTTTAAAATGTTAGAAAGCCTAGCCACCACGGTCTTCCCCTTAACTACAGAGAATTTGGATTCTCTGGTATGGAGCCCATAAATCTGCTGTTTTAACAAGTTCTAAGGTGATGCTGATATACACTAACGCTTGGGCACCCCTGTTTTTGGAAGTCAGGAGGAGGAAAGACTGCAAAAGAGAAAACAAGGTGACTGGAGCTGGGAAAATAAACAAACCAGGTGAATTTTTTTTTTTCCTACATGGCTTTGGCATAGTTTAAATATCACTAAATACAAGCCATGTTTGCTTTAGGATGCCAGTTTACCCACAATATGTATTCATGCGAATTTTTCTTAACAAACCTCAACTTCATAAGTAGGAATGAAAAATTTCTAAATCTCATGTGGCTAAGTCTGAAAAACAGAACATGAAATCGCGTAGGGAACATCTTTCTGGATAACCTTACGAAGAGAATCATTGTTTTCTATTTACTTCTCTCTTTATGAATTGTCTCTTCTAATATTGCATTCTTGTAAGGCAATACATCAAGAAACAAAACCATGCCCTCAGGGAGGCAGGAAGCTAGAACAAGATGTTCTCAAATAAAATATATTAATGTAATAATTATAAAGGTGCTTTGATAAGGAGAAATACATCAGGGAATTTGGGGTGTGCAGACCTCAATAACTTTTATTAAGTTAGTTGAAGGAATATTTACTCTAATGTTTATTCTCAAGCATGCATTTCTCTCCATGGGTTTTCAAGAACTTCATCAGACTTTTTATCTCTTCTCAGGAAACGTAATTTTTAGCTACAACAAACATGGAAATGAATACAATAGTACAGGAATAAGATTTTGGCAAATTAGGAAAAATTTCCTCCAACTCCATTTTAAGATAAAAAAAACGAAGATTCTCAGATTCCCAGTGTGGATATGTGGACTTCAGTCTACCAGAAATGAGGCTTATTCTGAAATTCTGTTATTCATTTGCAAAGACAACTCTGATTTTTCTTTTGGAGAGTCTCAAGTATAGCAGTGTTTCAGACTGAAAATGGTAGGGGAAATATATTATTAGATTAATTAGATAATTAGCAAAATTCACAGCTGCACCCTTTGACAACACATTCAGTGCCTCTGTGATAATGAGGCAGACAGTAAACTTTTCAAAAATGAAATTTACAGAAATATTTATTTATCTGATATTTATTGTGAAAGCTGATTAAAAAAGGCCTTATATTCTAACAAACGAAGCTGTTGTAGATGGTAATCAAGGGCCTGTTTTTATAGTCTTGATTTTGTATTTCTTTATTCATAAGCGTACACAAAAATGTATTGTACATTTCTACTTTTATATGCATATCTATAGTTCAGTTGTATGATATTTATTACTGGCTTTCATAATTGAACCACTAATGAGGTGGTAGAATTGTAGCCATGTGTCTCCATCAGGCAAAATACAAATCAAAAATCTTGTTACTTTCAAAGGAAGTAGTTATTTCTTTTTCTTTTCTTTTTTCTTTATTAGGGTGCATGAGATAATTTCTAAGAGGGTAGATATTATTTTCAGGCATTTAAATATTCTTTCAAATATCTCCCTAATAAGGAAGTGAATATTTTCTCCTGTTGTCAAAAAGAGCAGCTGTGAGTTTTTCTAATTGCTCAATTAATCTAATGATACACTTTCCCTATCATTATCAAACTAATAAGTTTCAGCACTCAAGTTGCATTCTTTACTGGAGCTGTCTTGTTTGTTTTTAATAATATTGACTTGTGAAATTGTCTACTTACTTATTATAATTTAGTAATATAAGTTCCATATTTCCCATTATGAATGGATTGGCTTTTGAACCTACAAAAATGTCACTTTATGCAAAAGATCTCATCTAACTAACTTTAGTATTTTCACCTTTGTTTGAATTTCAGCTATCACTTTCCTGAAATTACATAATGTCTAAAGGGACTTAAAAAAAACTAAAAGAAATATTATCACCATAATAATGGGCAATATGCAAAAGAATAAATGGACACAAAAATATTTCTGCTAAATTAATATTTTATCTTGAATGTTCACACAAAGTATACTTATTTATTTATTTTTTGGAAGTTTTTGTTTATTTATTATAGCTTATTATAGGGGTACAACAGTTCTGGTTAAGTATATTGCCCATGCCCCTCCCAACCCCCCGAGTCTGAGCTTCAAGAGTGTCCATTCCCCAACAGTGCACATCGCACTCATCACGTAGGTATACACCCATCCCCTCCCCCACCCCCAACACCCCGAGTCAGATCTTCAAGCATGTCCATTCCCCTTTTTAATATAAAATAAGTTGCATCAGAAAATAAATTGCTGTGTTGTCATAATTGATTTTCCGTAGCATTTTCTTTTTATGAGTTTTCAGAAGAAGCTTAGAATACAGGTTTCCCTGTCAGATTGACACACTTTTCCAAAAATAGAATCCTTTCATAAATTTTCTCAATATTATTATATGTTGTCCCCTATTCCAGATCTCTCTAGCTTTGCCACTTCTTCAAATTCTAGTTTTGGTAGAAGGATTACTTCTCTGTTCTTGCTCGCAGATTATTTGTCCATGTGATCATTATAGTTACTGTCTGCTTCACTGACATCAGATCTAACCTTAATCAAGTGCCCACTACATGCCAGGGACACTGCTAGGCCTTTTGCATGGATTGTTTCATGGAATTCTACTGCTGACCTTTTAGGGTGAGCATCACGGTTGTTTGCCTTTTACAGGGAAGAAAACTAAGAATTGGGATAATAAATTGAAAGGTCACAAAATTAGTAAATAGTGCAACCAAGATGCCAACCCGATCTTGTTCTGAAGCCAGTGTAGTTCATATTTATGCAATATTGCCAAGGATTCTGTTGGATTTATTACCCACAATGTTGAATTTCCGAGTGATTCAGCTTACTCTCTATATGAACCTCAACTCTCTGTCTCTTAATTCCAGGGAACTCAAAGCCTTATTAAAGTGCAGGTTTTGATCAGCTTGCTGAATTCCCTTTGAAATTTGTTCAGAGTTCCTCTCTCGGTTCCTGTCACATCATTACAATTTAGCAAGTATGATCTTTCTTCTAGTTACAAAGATGGACCCGTGAGCAATTCTTCTTGAAGGTCCCATGTCCTTTCTCTCTTACCTGCATAAAAAAAGTTTCTATATAACATGCTTGACTTCTAGAATTAGGGAATTTAAGTGGAGAAAACATAATAATTAGACTTTCCATGTCATTACAGTGGCACATTGATAAATATTTAATATCTAAAATAACTTTTTAAAATAAATATCCTATATATTTTCTCCATTATTTAAAAATATAAAATGAAAGCTTAAAAGTAAAAAAAAAAATCCTTTAAAATGATTTACTGTCAATTTCCTCTGTTATTAGAGTTAGTAGTTAACAGACCTTCAATTTTTGCCAATTTTTCTGGTTTTCTTTAACATTACAAATAATATTTATAGAATGAAAACTTTGTTGAAAATAATCTTTTTACATAATTACTGAAAGAATTTTGTGATCGATTCATTTGTATATCTTTCTTATTATTTTTATTATTTCGGTTTTCATCTCCACAATGTATCCACAAGACTAAATTATTTTCCAAGATTGATTCATTATTTTTATATATAAGTGTGTGTACATATACATATATATAAATTAAATACTTGAAGCAAATTGAGTGCAATGCACTTTAACACACACACACACACACACACACATACACACACACTAAAAAACAGACTTTAAAATTTGAATCCCAGATTCATGTCAATGTTTATGCAAAGTGTCTGCAGAAGAAAGAGAGTATCCAGTTAAGCAATAGATCAGTTTCAGTTCTAGAGGTCATAATTAGACTTCAGCATGTTTCATGGCCATTCGAATACTGCACTTGATAGGATAATACACCTTCAATCTCTGACCTCAATTGTCAACAAAACTATTTTGCTATATTAAAGGAGCATTGTTTGAAGACAGAAATCCAAGCTAACTCAGCCAGGAAAAATGAAATCCAAATGCTTAAGCATGACCTATAGAAGCTTATAAAAGTATCTTTCTCCTTTAACTGCTTTGGATGACATGATAGTTAAAAGCCTATCAACCTGAACTTGAAGTTATGTCTTGACCACTGTCAGCATTTTGAGGAGGATATTATTCACATGCCATTCAAGACCTAAACATGTTTTTATCATCACTGCCAAGAAAGTCATAAATAACAAATGTCATGTGTCAAATTCTTGTTTTATAGCAGAATAATCACAATAGCTGGGGCAAAAAAAGAATAAAAACACAATCTAGTCTGGTTGAATTAAAAGTTTTAGACTTGGCCTAACTGTGGGCTCCATCTCTCTGGAGAAATAAAATTTTCGTGTGGCTCAGTTTCCCCAGCTGAAAAATAAAGGCATTGGGCCAAATATTATCTCAAGTGTCTAAAGCTTTAAAATTCTATCATTTTTTTTCACTTGTAGCTTTAGCTGATGTATGTGAAAACTTTTGAAGAAGTTATTTATGTCCTCCAAAATGAGAATTTTTTAAAAACACAGATAGCAGACATGGCTCATGCAAAGCTTCCCCCTCTTATCTTTGGATACAAGAAATATTATCTCAAAAAAAGCACCCCTCTATATTCTACATATTTGTTTTGTAGCTCATGCTCTTTCTCTTATTCCACAAAGTAAACAAACATTCTGGTGGGGTTAAGGATTAATGGCAAGGAATTGCATGGCTGTACAGCGTGTAACCTTGAGGGATGAGATCAAGGGAAATGTCAGTCAAACACCTGCCCTTAGTGCAGTTGCTAATTAATTCGTGAACATTGACTGGAGTTGCAGATTTTTGCTAGTGTACAAGGGAATGAAGTCCCATCCTATAAATACTGCCTTGATTTAATGAGGCTTTAATAGGATTAAATGGTTTTAACTTTATGACTTCATGTTTTTTATTGTGGTTGTGTAGTGCTTTCCAATATGGATAGATATAAATTTCACTAAGTTTTAAGAGTAGACTCTAAATGAAAGGTAAGGTGAATAAAAAGGGGAGGATGTGTCATTAGCTCAGTAATTTAATTTTGTGAAATTTTAAAATAAAATTAAAAGTTAAAATTATCTTGGGCTACCTAGAAGTAAACATGATAAGTTACTCAGGGTCTCCCTCTAAATTAATTATCATCTAGTTAAATAGACTGCTTTCTGTCATTCTGCATCTGAGCTATTTTGCCATACCAAGGTCTCAAATTTATGCAGAGATGGATCCTATTATAAATCATTTTTAAAGTTATATTTTGTTATCTTTTCTATTTGAAGATGACATACTGATAAATGTTGTCATTCTATAAATATTTTGGGATAAAATAGGAATGTCTTTTGGATTTATTCTTGGTTGCTACAGGTTTCTATTATTAAAATTTTGCTTTGAGTTCTCAGAAAAACTGAAAAAGTGATTTTTTTGTGCTGCCATTTTAGGTGTTAAAATAACTAACATTGTGGTATAATCTTAACCAGTAAGATTTCAGGCCCAGCTTAGGCTTCTTTATTATTATTTTTATCATCATCATCATCATCATTATCATTATTTTAGTCAAAATTAATGGAAATGCACTACTTAAAAAGGACACACATATATATACTGGGATTTATGGATTCTGTAACAATAAGATATTTTTAAGCTAATAACTACTGTGAAATGGGGTAATTGTGCAAATCAAATCATATCACTCCCTGGCTATAAAACAATTTAAACACTTCCTGTTTATTTTAGGATAAGGACAAACATTCTTAATTATTGCCTATGTTCTTAATCCTGCCCAATTTTCCAGCTCGTGCCGTTCTATGCTTTCTAGTTACTATGATAAATGAGAGCAAAAAAAATCCTTTCTCTTTCCTTAACTGAAACCGTGTTTGCGTCAGGACTGCAAGCATTATGCTTGTTTCTCCTCATGATTGTATCCCCAGCTTCTAACAGAATGCCTAGTACATGCTTATTAAATGAAAGATTTTTTTTCAATAACTCATATCTGTTGATCAATGACAAGAGCTATCAAGCTTTCTACCCTCTTCTCTTGAGAGAGATGCTTAAGATTGATTCCCAAATATCATCCCCAATCTCTCTTTTTTTTCCCCTCTTGCCCATTTTTCACTCAAGAACTTGCAAATGCAAGATACTCACTTTGCTAGGCTTTCCTGCAGTTGAGGGTGGTCAGGAGAGCGTGTTCTGATCAAGACGACCAGAAACCAAGAAAGAACGATTTTCCTTCTCAATGAAAGTAGAGACATATACTTTTTTTGTTTATTAAGTTCTGAATTATTTATTTATAATTTGTTTATTTATTTATTTTTAGTTCAGAATATTAAGGGGGTACAAATGTTTTTGGTTACATGGATCATTTTTGTAATGCTTGAGTCATGGCTGTAAGTCTTCCATCACCCAAATAGTGTTCACTGTACCCATTAGGTATGCTTCCTCCCATCCCCTCTGCCCCGCTTCCCCCTGTTTGATTTCCACTGAGTTTTACTTCCCTCTGTGCACATGTGCATCATGAGGGAAATGTAAATTAAAACCACAGTGAGGTATCACCTTACCCCTGTTAGAATGGCTTTTATTAAAAAGTCCAAAAACAATAGATGCTGGCTGGCATGAATGCAGAGAGAAAGGAATGCTTCTACACTGTTGGTGAGACTGCAAATTAGTACAACCTCTCTGGAAAACAGAATGGAGATTCTTCAAAGAATTAAAAGCAGACCTACCATTAGATTCAGCAATCCCACTGCTGGGTATCTATCTAAAAGAAAAGAAGTCATTTTATCAAAAAGACACCTGCACTCAAAAGTTTATAGCAGCAAAATTGACAATTGCAAAAATGTGGAATCAACCTAAGTGCCCATCAATCCACTTGTGCATTAAGAAAATATGGGTTGTGTATACCATGGAGTACTACTCAGCCATAAAAAGGATGAATTAATGTCTTTTGCCACAATCTGGATGGAACTGGAGACCATTATTCTAAATGAATTATCTAAAAAATGGAAAAATACCACTTTCACTCTCTACTAAATTGGAACTAACTGAAGACATACTTTTATTGCCCTGACTACCCATGGGCTTCCTGCCTTTGGACATGGCTGTGAGGAAATTGCACTTGGAGTTGGGAATGTGGTCTTGCTAAACTCGAGCAAACAAACAAGCAAACAAAAACAGAATAATTGCAGAGCTGCTATCCTGACACTGTCAAGCTTCTGATCCAACCCATGACACTGCCCACCATCAGGCTTCTATTTACACAGACAATAAATATTCAAACCACTGATAATTGAGGTTTTCATAACTTACTGCACAATTGTATTTCCCCAGTTCATTATTCTTTACTTATTTTTCCAAGAACTTCTCTTATCTTACAGAGAAATCAGACAGAACTAGGAAAGAACTTCTGCATAGAAACTGTTGTTTGTTTGGTTCCATATCAAACTCTGTATCTAGAGAAGGCAAGCTTATTATTGCACAATATCTTTCCTGATACTGGCCATTTATCCTTGGAATTATGTTTCTACTTGGCTTCCTTTACCTGACCTTCTTTCCCATTGCTCTTGCAGAAGTGTGACTTCTGTTATGGATCATTTCTTGCTTCATGGTGGATAATTACTTAAGTAATTAGTTCATTTGTATGCTCAGTATAGAACAGTATATTTCTTAGAAAAGGAAAGGCCTCCTTATTTCTAGCTTTTCCCAAATAACAAGAAAGTATTTATCATTTTTATATTTTTCTCTCATTCTTTTTTTACAATTTAGCTTCTTTAGCTAAATTTGTCTATTCATATTTGAATATATACCTGTACTACCATAGACTCTCAGATTAATGTGGAAAAAATAACATCTATCTGAGTTGAATGTTTATAGGTGTTTTTAAATTTTCTAGTACCCACCAGAATAACAGACTCTAACTGTGCTCTGTCTCAAGCATGACTCGGAGGATTAATATTTTTCCAGTTAGGGACTTCACTTTCTAACACCATCTTCTATCCCATCGCCATTAATTGTCAGGTTCTTGTACTTATGTTTATTAATATCAATGGTAAAAGAATGCCCTTAATTTTGTCTTTTGAATTGTATACTTCAGATTTTATCTATTTGTAGGATGTCATTGGTCATCTCTGTGATGCCTCAGTGACTCACAGAAATCGTGACTGTGTGTGAGTTTGTGAGTGTGTGTGTTCTTAAAGTGTGTGCCATGTCACCTTGCTCTTACTGGTTTCCCTTTGTCTCCTTGAGAAGAACATATGTTCCTTGAGGGCAGGGATCTCATTTCCTTCTTCGTGGTGTTTTAAATTCCTAGAACAGAGCAAGAAAATAATAAATGTCTGATGAATCATTGAATGAATGAGTGAATGAATGAATGTATAAATATTACTTCCCACGTCTCAGACATATAGTGACTTTGTATTTCTGTGTAGATGAGGGTTCACTTGTCAAGTCTGTGAAATCACTGAAGAACTATTACCTTGGGCATCGTTTGTGACACTTTTTAATATGATCTAACAGTTTTGTAACTCTGTTTCCACATTAAAAAGTAACAAATGTTCTTTCTTTGGAAAATCAAAATTGAATTTATGTGATACAATATGCTTATGCAAACCATAATATAATCAAATGTCTCTAGCCTTCTGTGGTCACAAATGCTGTTGATGGATGTTAGATGAACTCCAGGATCTTTTTTTAAAAGATTCTGTATTGCACCATATTTTCTTTGGCAAATTCATGCAATAAAGATTTTGACTAATCTTTAAGAATCATAATTACTATATAAGTTATTTCCCTTTCTGTCTATTCCTCCTGCTTTAGTTGTGTTGATAGAAAATAAATAGGATTTATCAAAATTAAAAACTAATGAGATGATCTTCTCTCAAAGCATTTCTTCATAAGTGTGTAAAAACAAAACCCTAAGGAGAGGTAGAGAGGCAGCAAATAGAAGTGACCAAGGAGGGGTTTAAAGTACCACTTACTTTAAATTCAACAAAATAAATAGAGTTTAGAGATTTTTGCCCTTTCCAGATACATATTATGAAATAGATGGAGTAGGCTATATTCACAGGGAAATGTGACTTCCCAGGTCAAAATAACCAGGGCGTACGAAGTACAAAGATATAAAAGAAGATATCAAAGTGAACAACATCAGAGGCATAATCATTAAACCAGATGACAGAGAATTTAAAATGACATGATGAAGACATAAAGAGGATATCAGTAGACAATAGAAATACGAAATAAGAAAAATAAATCATTAAGGAATATTCATATATATATGAATATTCAGTATATCATATGGGAAATAGTAAAAAATATCATTATTATAAGAAAGAACACAATGATTGACCTACATATCTGGAAGGATACAGCTCAAATTGAATTAGTGCATTGAAAGATCAGATTGAGGAACTTTTCCAGAAAACAACAGTTAACAATACAGAGATAAGCTTTAAATCAACAGAAATACTGTATGTATAAATAGATTAAACTCTCCCAATAAAGAACCTAGTCTCTCAAATTAAAAGAAAATGTATAGATAAGAACAAGATCTAACAATATATTGTCTACAAAGACATATGTAAAACAAGCAAATAAAAAAAACATAGAAAAGATGGACAAAGATATACTAAGCATATGCCTGTGGAAAACTGTAGGAATAATCTAACATAGCAAAATATGATTTAAGAAAAATAATTCAAAAGGTAAAAAAGGATGTTATATTCTGGTAAATAAACTAAAAGAATAATATGCTCTAATCAACATGAACTTGTATGCACCCAGAAATATTGCCTCAAAATATGTAAAGCTTCAACTGTGAGAACTGAAGAGAGGTCTGTCTAGACTTACAATTGTAGTTCAAGATCTTAACATATCACTCACAGAAATTAATAGATCAAACAGAAAAAATAGAGATATTGAATATATGAACAATGCAATTTAAGTATTTTATTTTTTAGATATGTATTATTTTAAGAATGTATACATAGATATTTAACATTTATGCTATGATGTGTGTGTATGCACATGCATGTGTGTTTTGGCACACAGAGAGAGAAATCTATACTCAAAATTCAAATATATTCTTTTGAATATACTGCAACATTTACAAAATAAATAATGTCCTAGTCTGTAAATATTGCCTGATAAATAAGATTTATGCAATCCTAGAGTCATTGAGTATCCATTGTTCTAAGACTATATAGTACATTCTGTTTTACACAATGAAATTATTTTAATATACAATGATATTGAGGAGATTAAATTACCTTGACAAAGAAAGCATTGTTCAAGAATAAGAGCATTTACTTTCCTAATACCCTACACACAAACATAAAGTTGCTTCCTATGGTTTTTCAGTCTTGTCTAGTAATCAGATTTTATGGCAATTTTCTAAAGGAAGTGTGTTGCTTTATTAATAGATATCACTTATGGAGCATTACTTATGTGGCACATATAGTGTTAATGGTTATACTTTCAATATCTCAATGAAAACTCCATGCAATAGGTAATATTACGCCAATGGAATGAATGAATGATGAAACTGGGGCAGAAAGAAATTAAATAACTTTTCAACAGCAGAGCTGGAATGTGAACCAGGACAGCGTGGTTCCAGATGCTAGGAATTCCCCAGAGACCAGGAGTGTTACTTGAGAATAGGACTAAGTAAGAAGTATTCAGTCAAGGCATGTTGAATTGAATTAAATTCCCTTCACTATAAAAACAGAGATTAAATATCAATTCCATTGTGGTACCTAGTTGATGCAAAATAATTTAAAATAGAGCAAAATAAATCTCAATGCCAGCCTCCATGCAGCAGTATGCAGAGTCACTATCCTAGCAAAGAGCCACATATATCCTTGCAACGCACTGTTTCATGAGTGCATGTGGTAATTACAGTCATAAGATCTGAGTAAATCAATTCCTTAATGTAGTAATGGCATTGCAAGGGTAGTAATGGTAACATTAATAACAATAACCATAATCCTATGAAAGTTTAGAAACATAAAGTCTTATGGAGACTATGCAGCTATTTGCTAAATGTATTTTTTAAAGGGGGAGTAATTTATTTTTATTGGCTTTGACCCAACAAAATATTAATACCTTTACATCATTTTTATCTTGCTAATAAAGAAGTTCAGAATTTTTAACATATTTTCCCTAAGCAATGCTCCAAATCTCGCCCTCTATTTGGTATTACAGTATCAGTAATTGGTGTCTCATGTTAACATTTATTTAAAGCTGCTGATTTAACATTTAAAAATTCTGGGGTTAATGGATCTGTGAATACGGATCCATTAACCTCAATAAAGACAAATGGAACCTCTTGTGAACTAAAATCAGTTCAGATCATGGATATGCTTTCTCTAATACTCACAACATTTAGATGGTCCTGTTAAAATGTCAGGTCATAAAAATGTCTGCTAACAGTAATATTCAAGGTGATTTTCAGTCTTTTGCCATTGGTATTGTCTTGTGCAACAGAAGCACAGCTTTTCTATAAGGTGTGGCCCATACAAAAACTAGTTTCTACCAAATTCATTTCCTAGACCTCATGGATTCTTATAATACAACACTCCAGAGTTGCCTCCTCTAAAACTCTGTCACTGACTAACGCCCACTGTGTTTCCTCAGTACTTATTAAAGACCCTTAAATCTTATGGTCTTCAAAATCTAATTAATCTAAGTTCTCCCTTTCAAGAAAATATGGTAAAGTAACCAGAAGAAAACTTGCATATTATAGGCACTACTGGACTTTTAACAAATATTTAAGAATGGCATAAAAGGCACTAGAACTACTTTCACTACCTTCTAGCAGTATGAGCTTGGGCAAATCACCTGAACTTTCTGAACTTAAGCTGCCTCATAGTAATATGCAAGTATAGGAATGCTTTTGTATGTTTTTGTTTGTTCGTTATTGTTTTGATGTTTAAAGCAGTTTTTTTTCCCTAAAGTAATCAAGTTTAACATACAGGATAATTTATAAACATTAAATGTACAACTCAGATGAAGGATGAGAACACTTTCAACATCCTAATAGTTTTCTAATTTTTTCAACAGTAAATACGCCATATTATGGGGGAAATCAGTATTCTAACTTCTAACATGATTGAATGAGATCATTCAAAATACAGTGCTCTGTAACTGGCTTCCTTCACTCACGGTTGCGTCTGTGAAATCCATTCATGTCGCTGAATGTAGCAGCAGTTGATTGTATTGCTGTCTAGTATTATATTGTATAGATATACCACAATTTATTTATCCATTCTCCTGTTGATGAAGATTTGAGCTATTTCCAATTTTAGGCCAGTATGAAGGATGCCTTTTTAAAATAAAGGCTTCTTGTGATTGTGGTTATGGCCTTTAAGAGAGAAAATCCGTAAAAACACAGAGCTACTCAGAATAATCTTTACACCTTTAAAAGTTGTTTTAATTATCTGTGGCTAAATAACCACGTCCCTAAGATTTAGTAGCTTAAAACCACAACATTTTATAGTTTATAAAAATTTTCTAAGTCAGAACTTGCTCATGGCTAGAATAGGCAGTCCTGCTCCACAGGATGTTGCTCAGGTCACGCAGCGGGTTTTAGTTAGCAGCTGAGCTAGGCTGGAAGATCACATACATGACGTTTCTCCACTAAGTGGCTTTTTCACATGGCAACCTTGGAATTGCTCCAAGCATTGTGGAGTCAGTGTTATTGAGCAAAAATGGAAGCTGCTGGGCTTCTTAGAGTCTAAGCTTTGGACTGAAATAGGGCCACTGCCACTGCACCCTGTTGCATTGTGTTTCAAGGGAAAGGATATAGTCTCCATTTCTTGATGGTCAGAGTATATCACACATACAGACAAGAAGAATATTGATAGTGTTCATCTTTGAATATATCTGGCCACAACAATTAACGTCCCTCCTATAAGCAAAATATCTCCACCTCCACAATTCATACCCCATTAAGGCATAATCTCAAAATTGTCTAAATAAAGTCCATACATGGATAAGGCTTCTTGTTGCAATTCCTGGGATATAGCTCCTCCAGTGCAGTTTCTTGGGTACAGAAGTTTATGAATTTAAAGACAAGTTATCTGCCCTTCCATATACCCAACATAAAATGGTGAAAGAGGTAAAAAGATAACCATATTAGAAACTCCCATTCAAACAGATAGTGTGAGCGCCTAATAGTTGCTGGTTCATACCAGTCACAAAAATCAGCTGCACATATGTCTCTGTTCACCTTGCTGTGGGCACAGTTCTCTCTCTGGGAATAGTTCTCTATAGCTATAGACTATTGGATGTGCCCTCCAAGCCCTTCATCTTTATTTTTTTAAATAAATAATGAATTGTGTTTGCAGCTGAAGATCTTTTTCAGCCTGCTTCCTACCATTAGAAGGATGAGGTCCCAGTATCCTCTTTGTTTTGAATTGTCTCATTCCCTTTTAGTCTAAGATGTTGGAGCTCTCATCAATACATTTCACTTAAAAAATGTAGGTTTCCTATGAATTGTACTATGGTTCATAACATTAGGCAAAATCCACATATATATTTGTGTGTATGTGTGTGTATGTACATATACAGGGTGTCCCAAAAGTCTCCATACAAAGGAAAAATTTTGTAATGAATATTTTGTAAACAAAGACACATTTAGGTACGATTTCCCATTTTCCCTATGTACGGCAATTTTGGGGACATGCTGTACATATCTTTGTGACAAGTCCCTCTTCTTTGGGCAGTGATTCGGAGTGCCATGGCACAATTCCTTTAAGATTCTTATACATCTTTTGTCTATATGTCTAGCTGAGCACCTGGCTTAAATCTTTCAGACAGCTTAACAAAGCATTTTACAACCACAATCTTTATTTGCTATTTACCATAAGACTGGTTCTACCCTTTAGAATCTTTTGCTCCCTTGATAGCCTCAGGATGAGAAAGAGTTTTATTTTCTAATCCAGTAAGTACTGGGTTGAAAATAATTTCTCTAAATTCTGCTTGAAAAATGAGCATTTATTTTTTATTTCATCTCTCTTTTACGACCTTATCATAGGAAGCTAAAAGAAGGCAAATGGCACATCCAGTTACCTACATCCACAATTCTCTGTCTTATACATTACCTAAAGCAACAGTCTCACCAAATTTTGCACCATATATAATAGAGGTTCTTTTTTTCTGCACCCTCCAATAGCACACTGGACTCCCAGCCTCCGCTGGTGGTCTCCTCACACTTCTCGATCTCAAGGTCAGATCCGTATGTTTTACATTTCGTTATAACAACCCTTCACTTGTAAATACCCATTTCTGTTTTAGTTATGCAAAGCTGCATACCAAACCACCCTAAAGCTTTCTTTTAAAAATATTGATTATTTATTCTTTCTCACGATTTTGTGGATCAGGGACTGGGACAGGGCTCAGTGGGGGATATACTTCTAAGTATATAATGTGTTTTTGCTAATCTTTTAGCACTTCTGTTTCCCTGTCTCAAATCATTTCTTCTTCTCCTTCCTCTCATTTTCAATCAGAATACAACCTAGTCATGCTGTAGGACTTTCTCTAGGAAATTTCTTTTGCTCACACAGCTTAGTCAGGTGCCTCTCATTTATGTTCTTATATCACACCATGCTCATTTTTACTATAATATTTATCATGATCTCATTAAACTCAGAGCTTCCTGAGACCAGGACTATGTCTTCTTCCTCACTGCACTTTGCACTGTGCCAGAGACAGAGTGCATTTACATTAAATATTTGTTGACTAAGAGGACCTGCATCACCAAATACATTTGAATAGTTGGAGAGATATGTGAAGAGAATATATTCATTCTGTACATAGGAATAATAATAACTAATATGAAGTGCACATTAACTATATGCTAGTCTATATCATGTCCTAAATTTTATATACCTGCTTTGAATTAGTCTTCACAAAGCCCTCATTATCCTCATAAAATTTACAGAGGTAAGACACTTTCCCAGCGTGCCTCAACTTTAACTGACAAAGCCTGGGTGTAAACCTGATTCTATATGGCTGTGAGCCAATGTTTCTCATTACTAGATTACTCTGCCTCCAGAGAAACAATCATTCACATTTTTATTTCTAGGATTATAAAAATAAATCTGAAGTTCCCTTGGAGGCTTCATTCCACAGATTCGAACCATGGCCATAACTAATACTTATACTGTTATAAAGGATTTAAAACATGGTGACCATGTGTCTATAGCCTGGGCACCAATTATTAATCCATTCAGATTGCTATACAATAAATTTTGTTGTGGTACATTTGTGTAGATTGAGACAAGACTTCTGGAGGTCAGGTTTATCCAAAATGAGATCATGTTACTTTCCTGTACAAAATCCTGTAAAGGTTTACTGAGAATTCTATCTCACTCCTAATCATGATGTAGTCATGTCATGGTAGTCTCCAAAACATGCCAAGCTCATTTATAACACAGAAGTTTTGCATTTGTTTCTACTTTTGCCTGGAACTCTCTTCCCTCACACACTAGCATCACTAATCCATCCATCCTTTTGATCTATGTATATTTGTCAATTTCTCTGAGTAGACTTCCCTAATCTCTATATAAAATAGCCTGTTTGTCAGGATTTATTCCTTTTGCCAAGATCAAAGGATAGTTATTCTTGATTCTTTACCTGATATTATAACATGCATTTATTTGTTTACTATTTCTTCTCTATCTTATTCTCTATGGTATAAGCCTCATGAGGAAAAGTGTTTTTTTAACTATTGTGTGTCTGCAAATATATCAATTTCTAACACTCAGTAAGTGGTTATCACATCATAGTTGAATACATGAATGAATAACTGGTCATATCATCTAAGTTCTGATCATTTCACTGAAAGCTCTTTCTTTTGTTGAGTTAGGTGCACCACATTATACTGTCACAGTACCTCAAATATATCTCTACTATTGCCCTTGCCACATTGTCCTATCAGTGTTACTTTACTTGTCCATCTCTTCTAGAAGACTATGAGGTCAGAGTCCTTGTCTTAATCATGTGTCTATTCCCAGGAATGCACGTTGCAAGATATATTGTAGCCATTCAGTAAATGTTTGCTGAATGAACATAGACTAACCTTTCTCTTCATTAAAGCAGAAGTTATACCACTTAGTTTAGTCTACTGTTGATGTAATACAATAGTTTAACATCAAATTGGCATTTTAATTACAAAATACACTATAATTACCTAGAAGATTGTATGTTGGGAAGATTGGCTGAAAATGACATTGTATCTTGAATCCATGTAATTTAATGAGCAAGATATGTTACTCTAATTAAATTTCTAAAGAGTTTCTACTATTTTAATGCCTAGTTTATAATCCAGAGAAAATATAGCCTTCAAATTGGAAAGCCATTTGTAAGGCACATTCACTGTGCTGCAATTTAAACTAATCCCTAGCTCAGCTGAAATTTCTTGGGTGACCTTACAAGGTCAGTTAACCATTTGCAGTTTAAATGGCCCAATCTGTAAAATGGAGATGATGCCCATGACGGGTTGGTGGCTGAATAATGTCATTTTTTGAGCGTGAAATGTTCTGAGTGGTATTGTATAGCTACACACCTAAGGGACTTTGGCTGTTCTTTTCACCATGACCTTTCATGTGACAAACGGATGAAAAGAATCAGACACCCCCTCCAGCCTCCAGGCAAAATAAATTAGCTTTCAAGGAAAAGGTAGAAATATTTAAATGTCGAAATCTTATCTACCTTTCCTTTGACCCAATTTTGTCTTCTTCAATGAAAAGCTCAACATCAAGACTGATGCAAGGCCCCAGCCTGCCCCTACAGATTTTATGAAGCTTTTCTTGGTGTAGTTTCTTGTTTGTTTGTTTGTTTTTTCCCCTGCTTTTCTCTCTCAAGGGAATACATGAGAGATTCATGTATTTGCCAGTACCAGAATCATGTAAATTCAGATTCTTTTCTAACTCAGAGGCAATCACTGCCAATTTATTAATGTTCTTTTTGTATGTAATTTTTATAGCCTGGAAAATAGGAATTTCATGTGGAAACAATAATTCCCAGGAATAATCTTAGAATTAATGCAAAATTAATATGTATCCAAAAAGATAGAAAATAAACAGTAAATCTAAAGATTTAATACTTAACACTAATACTGTTAAAATTTTATGATGACATTTAATAATTGAAATTGTACAGTGGTAGTATATTTCCAGAAGAGGTTTCCAATACGGGTAAGCCAGTTGCTCATGGTAAGCACCAAACTGGTCTCCAGAAGCTCCAAACATCTGACAATAAATAGGCTTTCAAACTTGTTCCAGAAAATCAGATAAGCATCAGAAGCTGACTTTTAGTCAACTTTAATTTCTATGAAAGTAGGTAAAGATTTCAAACACTGAAGACTATTATCTTATCTTGTAAGTAGTATAGGTCTATTGTCATAATGTATAGTTTAGTAAATAAGGCATAGCCAAGCTTAGAAAATACTGAAAAAAATGTTTAAAGTATTTCTCTATTTAGCAAAATAGACATTGTCAGTTTCCTGGTGCTGTGAGTTTGTTTCAACTCTACTAAGCATCAACTAGATTGGATTCTCATGTTGGAGACTAGAATGCATCACTGTGTGAATTGAAATGCATTACTCTGTGAATTGGAATGAATTAGGCACACTCTATTGCACTTCTCTCCTGTCATATTTCTGCTGTTCTAAAAATGGTTTCTATAGGAGTTTACTATCAGATCCAGGACAACACTTTATAAACAAAATTTAATGGAAGCTTTCATCTGTTAAATTTTATTACAACTCACATTAGCTCCTTTTTATGCTATAAGCACACTTATTGTGTAGGTTACAGATGTATCGTCTGCAACTATCTAGGAAATGCAGTAGTTTAAGTACCCCAGGAAGACAGAAAAAGAAAGTATTTTGCATTAAATATTAGTCACTTTCAATACCTTTAAAATTAAAATTAAGTCAAATTTTTTTTTCTTTATTTAACATGATATTTAATTCCACTTTGGAGAAAAATTTTAGTTTGATCAGGATAATCATAATCCACAAAGCACCGTGAGATCTTTATTGAAGCTCAATATTTTTCATTAGAGTCAAAATATTTGGATTGCTAGACCAAGACATGTTTGAAGAAAGTGATCTAATACTTTTTCTTATCCAATATATTTCAAAAATTAGATATATGTTCTTATTATACCAACATGGATATATGTAGATCTCCATGTTTCCTTAATAATTCACCCTCAATTTTGAGAATTTGTCTCCTAACTTGGTCATATTTGAAATTTTGTTTGGGGAATACATTGGAGAACTCGGTTTCAAAATCATGGTTCCTATTCTTATTCTGTGAAAATTTACTCTACGTGAAGAAACAGTATCAATCCTTTACATGTTATGTGTTCACATACATCTTTTCTTTAAGCTTCATGATTTAAGAGAATGACACACCGAGCATCTATGGGTGTATGTGTGCCTTAAAAATGAAGGTGTTTGACATGGTAGCACATCCTTGCAACATTTCAATATTGTCTTTGGTTTTCTTGATGATTTTTCCCAGAGCTTTATAGTGTTTTTATGCTCATGGATTTTTCATTTTTCTCAAATAAGTCATTGATCATTAAATTCAACTCTTTTTCCAATTACTACATCATGCCAGGTGTCACGTCTTAGCAGGGGGAGGCCTCTGCACTGTTGCTTACAATCATTGCTTGACAACAACTTATTTAACATGTAATTCAATAAATACAGAAAGTACACAGAAAAATTGACAGTCTAATTGTTTGGAGATAGCAATAACACAGCATTAATATGCTAGTTTTTTATTAGAACATGTGAAATGTTTATTGCATTGATATCTAAATATAGGGATAGATAAATAGCACCATCAATTCCATTTTAAAAATGAAACTACAGCTAATTTAAATATTTTTGCTCTAAATATCAAAATTATAAATAAAGAGCCATCTTACTTGAAGAAATGAGTGGATTTAGCAATATTTATGTTAATAAAGTGCTCGGTGAGACTGAATTAGGAAATATGCTATTTATTAGTTTACTTCCTAGTATGTATCTACTTTATTAATTAAATCTTTGCCTATATTTTATATGATATTTGATGGTAAGTTGGTGAAGTCACATAAACACCAAAATTTGAGTTAATATTAAGAAAACCATATATCTGGCATTCTGGATAAAGTACAATTCTTGCACCATAATTTAAATTTTTCTATCTTAAACATTCAACAAATTGATAAAAATCTGCCTTCTGTTGTTGTTGTTGTTGTTGTTTTCTCTCTCTTTTTTTAAAATGATGACCCTGGCAAAAATAATGAAATCATTTACCTCTACATTTCTGAGTTCCAACCTAGCTCTAATTATTACTTGCTGTATTACCTTGAAAACATTCCTTAAATTTTGTAGACCTTCATTTTTCAATTTAAAAATTGAAATAATAGTTATCTTACAGAGTTTTATGATACCAAATAAGTTAATATAATAAAAAGCATTATATGATACCAAATAAGTTAATATAATAAAAAGCAGCCATCACAATATCTGGAACACACAATACTCATCACTCAGCCAGTCATATTCATTTCCTTCTTTTTGTCTTCTCTTCCTTTGCCACTCCTGGGATTCTTTTTTCTCATCCTACCCCCAACTATTCAGGCTAATTACAAGTTGTACCTTTGGACTGCTCTGGGGACAGTGGCATGGTACATGGATTAGTAGAATGCAAGAATATAGTTCCACCCTGTCTATTGCATTATTTCATTTGTTCTTCATGACTGCGTAGTGGAAACTCGGCTTCCAGGTACAAGAAAACCCTCTAGTGTTCTGAGTGCTCACTTTATTCTCATTGAATGGACTCTATGAACTTTTATAATAGCAGATCACAAATTCATCCTTGCTCTGCTCACTCCTAAACTCACACTACATGTGTGAGACATTTCAATACGTTCATTTAACTTCAGCCACACCAGATATACTTACCCTTGTTTAGCCCTCTTCCCATTCCTCAGGTATGTTACTTTTGGTCCTAATGTATTGTCTGTATCTATAGAGAATATCTTCAATACTTTTTATAATGAGCAACTAAATGACATATAAATTCACATGTATGCACACAATTATATTTTAAATCATGACTTAACAACATTTCCAATTTGGTTTTTAATGGA
This sequence comes from Varecia variegata, assembly GCA_028533085.1. Classification (NCBI taxonomy): domain Eukaryota; kingdom Metazoa; phylum Chordata; class Mammalia; order Primates; family Lemuridae; genus Varecia; species Varecia variegata. The sequence goes on along the minus strand of CM052447.1, from coordinate 10,464,692 downwards.
GGCGTGCATAAGATACTATGGGAACAAAGTGATTGCAAAAAAGAGATCTGTTTGGAGAAGCTGGAAAAACCTCACAAAGAGGTGATGTTTTGCTGCATCTTGACACATGAGTAATGATTGACTAAAAAGGCAAGAAGAAATGATATCCTCCCTCTCTCAACAAAAGCTAAAATAAAAAGAAAGAGCAGAGGCAAGATTATAAAAGAATGCTGAGCGTTTGAGGGAAAGGTGCCAAATGTGTTATGGCTGTCACAGCAAGCTCACTGGAGGTTATTTACTTCAGTATGAGTTTTGATAACTTCTACATATTTGTAAGAGAGCAATTTGAAAATCACCATGTCTTTAATATATCAAATACATTAAAATCTTAATCTTAGCAGATAAATAAACATTAACACTTAGAGCACAAATGGCAATCCATTAAATTTCTTTTACTTGATTTATTGTAACACGGTCTACTTACTGAGTTGAAGATTATGTACAAATTACTACAATTATACCCAAACTACGTTCAAATAAGAAACTAAAGGATTTCTGTACTTTATGGTTTCTTTAGTAATGGTTGTTTATGGCTCACCATCAATATCAGTCTGTTGCTTATGTCAGAGCCTGCTGTCATAATGTGAAAGTAAAGCTTTATCCTAGTCTGCGTTTCCAATTTTTTTTAACATTCTGCCAATAGCTTTATAGCATTAATAATAATAACAATAAATACCAAAATGTGAATATTGTAATCAGTTTTTCAATAGGCATGGCACATATTGCAGAGGGACTCTAATTCTCTTTTTCTTAAACCATAATAAATAAAATGGAGCTTTCATCATCTAGAAGAGAAAACATATTTTAGATGTCCCAAATGGGGAAGATCCCTTATCGTACTCTGTTATAAAAGAAAGAGGGATGGTTAAAATTGCTAAGTCCCTGAATGCCTTGCTGTAAACAATTTGGGTCAACTTTATAATACTTTCCAGGGTCAAGCATGGACAGATGGACAGGTTTCTCTCTCTTTCACACACACACACAAACACACAATGCACATTAATTTTAAAAAGTGTCAGATAATAACTTTTGATGAGATTCCACAGAGTTGTACAGATGTCAATGCTTTATTAGGGAAGTATAATACCCTCAACAATGACAGGATAGTTTGATAATACTTACAGAGTTTAATTCATGAAAGAGTCTTTTATTGAATCAATTTCAATACAGTCCCAAAGGCCGTATCTCAGAAAGGCCAGTGAGGGTTTTGTGGTGTCCCAGTTGGCATCCACTAAGGAACAGTGTCCCTTTTGCAAAGGCATGGAGGAAGGAGAGAAAATCAAGTTCCTAGTCTACCTCAGAGATTCCAGCATAGTCATTATAACATTCTGAAGCCTATGGCATAAATAACCGTACCTTAATATGAATCTGGATGAAAATAAATTTTGAAATCACTTTTTTTACTATAAAATAAAAAAATGAAAATATAGAAAACAAAGATGCATGATTGTATACTGGAGATCATGCTGTATATACAATTTCCTTTGGGTCTTGCTTATTTCTCTAAATATTGTAGCATGGGGTTCTCCGGTATTTGAAGAATGTTCTGCTTACGATAGGGTTTCATAAGCAGAATTATGGGAAACCTGTGATGCCAGTTTCCCATGCAGCTGGCATGCTTCATGAATCCCTAGGTCCAACTATATTCTTAACAATAAGAAAGAGAACAAATCTCAGGTTCATGTTTGTGCAGGGTAAGATACGACAGTATAACTTCTCTGGTTGATGGAGGATGCCCATTCCCCTTTAGTATGATGTTTCTGCTGCTTCAGCAGGAGCATCAGCAATCTATAAAATTGGAGCATTAGACACCGGTGGCTGCAGGATTTGTCATTAGAGTAGGGTCACCTAAGATGATCAAAACCTGAGCCTGCCCCTTAATCCCATAGAGCAGGGTTTGATGAGATTTTCTGTAAAGGTTCAGCTCGTAAATATTTTTGGATCCATAGGATGAGAGATAAAACAAGGCTAGTATATAGTTAATTATGAATTAACAGAGAGAGAAAATGTCTACAAATATTTTACTGATGACATTCAAAAAATGACAATTGAGTATAAGTTTCTGCAATACAGATCTGATAATGAGAACAATAACACTAAATTCATTGTAGTTTAAAGTAGTGTTACTTATCATCGTGGTAGAAATGTGGCATCATTCTCCCAGAAAGCTTTTTCTTGCTTCTCTGAAACAGAAGGATTTTCCCACCTGGCAGCTTAGCAGGAGGTCTGTGTGCATCACTCTTTCGGTACTTCTGTCCTACCCCACAGTGTTGGAGAACTTTGCATGAGAACCAGGCTACAAGGACAGGTTCTGGTTAGGTTCCTGGGCTTGAATTCCCTTGGCTGCGGGATCTTTGATTTCTTACCCTATCTAGAAGCTTTGGTTTCCTCATCTATAAAGTCAGTGATAATACCTGTTGGGGCTTTTTAAAGATCAAATAAGCTGATAACATGCAAAGAATATTGCATGAGATGTTGCAAGTACTAGACACACAGGTTATGATTTTGATTTATGTACAACCATTTAAAAATATTAAGTTATGTTTAGCTTGCAGGCTGTATAAAAACAGGCTGCAGGCCACAGTGTATGCTGGTCCACCCGCATCCTTCATCTGAATACTGAGGCGTTCATTCCCCTACCCACAGGGAGTGCTGGCTTCTGCTCAGCACCTGTCTGCTAATCAGGATTTGTCTTCTTCTGAAGGGATCTTTCTCGTTAATGTCATACCCGTTCCCCAGGGACAGCCTGCATCTAATGACTCATCAGAACAGGGTTACAAAGGTCCTGTTCTCAAAGGCAGGACAACTCTCAAGGGCTATCTTAGCTCCTGAAATCTTCCTGGGATCCTCTGAGGTCTGTTTTGCAATCGTAATGCATTAGAACTTTCTCTCTGCCCAGACCAGCTTTCCTCACCTTTCACAGGTGTGGTTCCTGAGACTACACCTGAAAGGACTTCAGAAACCCCACCTTGAACCCCACTTTAGATCATTCATATCCCCCCCCCAGCACTGCTGATTATATATAGCTGTGTTTAATGCGCCTCAGGCTTTAGCGGCTCACATTATCCTTTACTATCCTTTGCGTGATTTTTTTAGGAGCATCATAACGTGGTCCTTGTAAAGCATTTTTAGATGCAAAGTAAAACTGGGGCACTTTACTATTCTCACATGATGCTCATGTTCTAATAGGATTCAATGATTCTCCCAGGAACGGAATTGAGTAAATTATGAAATATGAAAAATATTTAAGGACTGATTGTTACTGATATCCTGCATGATAACAGAATTTGTTGTTGCAAATTACAACAAAAGTACTTTCTCTGTTTGGGGGTTGTTTTATTCTAATCTTCCCCCACCGCCACCTTATCTTGCTCTGTATTTCAAAGTCAGAGAAAAGGCTCAATTGAGGGAAGTATTTGCAGTCTGGTTTATACAAATACAAATGTGAGCTACAAAGCTGTGCCGCCTTCAGTTTAATGCAATATTATTGCTACTTATTTGGTGAATAAAGTGAAATGTAGAGAGTATTATGATAGATTAGGATTATAAAAAGATGCAAACTACTCAAGTTTATGACCTTATATGACTTTAATGAAATGCTGGTATATAGCAGTAGTTACAGACAGCCATGAGTCCCTTAGCTAATAGAAGACATAAATAGAAAATGATTTCTATGAAATGTGCTTCTTTTAGGGTTAAATGAGACATCTTCTTCTTGCAACATGAAATAGATAGCTTGAGAACAAATAAAAGAAAATACTACCTCAGGTGAATGAACAGTGAATAGATGAAACTTTTTACTTCCAGAGATAGAGGCTCATACAATAGCTGTATTCACAAAGGGGTCAAAAAATGCACGATTGATAGTCTATATTAGTCTGAATATTAAGCCTGGTATCTTAGTGCTGTCTACATTTTTTGCTCCACATCATGGAGTTAATGACTAAAGAGCCCTGTCTGCTTCAGAGATAATTGTTGAAGAGGACCACCTGAGCCATTGCTTAGATGTAGTGTGAAGATTCATTCTTGGAAGGACGAAGGTTAATTATAGTTTTATATTACTGAGATGGTCATTTCCTCCCACCAAACTAACTTCCCAAATTTCCAGGATATTCTCGGAAAGCCTGGATATTAGTAATGACTCCCTCAGCCTCAAGTTTAACATACACAATTGTGTGCACTTAACAGCATCATCAACACCTGGAAATCTGTAAGAAAAGCCAATTCTCTCGGGTATGGCCCCACACTTCCTGAATCAGAAACTCTGGGGGTTAGGCCCAGTCATCTCAGTTATAACACGTCCTCTACATCTGCAGTCTGGTACCAGTCCGTGGCCTGTTAGGAACCAGGCCGCAGAGCAGGAGGTGAGCAGTGGGCAACTGAGAGAAGCTTCATCTGTATTTACAGCTGCTCCCCATTGGGTGCATCACCACCTGAGCTCTGTCCTCCCTCCTGGCTGCCCCAGATCATGGAAAAATTGTCTTTCATGAAATGGGTCCCAAATGGTGCCAAAAATGTTAGGGACCACTGCTCCAGGTAATTGTGATGACCACTAAAGTGAGAAGCACTAATTAAAAAGAAAAGTGAAATGAAATGAGACAAAACAAGATAAAACCAAACTGCTACAAAAGAAAAGATGTTGCTTAATATGGCAACATGTGAACCATCATAGAACTTAAAAGTTGTGCATGTTGGGAAATCTTTTTTAGATTAAGCTCTAGTAGGTAGTTATTCTGTCTGTTAAAAAGACAGGTTTATATGACAACTACTCTCCACACCAACAAGGGGCAGTTCAGAGATGTGTAAGATAGTAAGACAAACAAGTAATTGCTAAGCAGAAGCTAGAGTGGGGGGGAAAAAAAGCAACACCTAAATTAGAAAAGAGGAAATACCTTTGGTTTCAGGAAATTTACTGCCTGAGATTTTAGAGCACAGACAGAATCAATAATTAAAAATTGAACAATAAGTAGTTGAAGACAGAGCACTGAAAAACCTCTGAAATTAATACTAAAGGTTCTGATTTTTAAAAACGTATTTCCTCTATAAAATCTCAGGGCATAAAGGGTCAACTTTTGAAGCATCGTCATAGTAATAGTTATCCTTAATACTTAGATTTTCAAAAACTCTGAAGGTGATACAAGTGCAGGTAAAGGAAAGCATATTAAAATCTCATTTCTTCCATCACTCTAGAAGTTTCAGATCTCATCTTTATTCTTCCAAACTTTTCCCCAATGCCCAGACCTCAGAGTTTGCTTCTTGGTCCTCCATTGTTTTAGTATACAGATTGACTTTATCCTAACCCAGGAATAAAGAATTCTTCCTCTTTGAGAAAGAAGAGAATAAATGTTAAGTAATAATTAAAGTATTGTTTTTAGGAAGCCAGTATAAGAAGAAAAAAAAAAAATGGAAGCATTCATTCCCCAACTAAATTCTTTCTATTTCTTTCCCCCTGAAGCTGCCTGTCTATCCAGCCCACCACCACAACTGCCTATACCCACATGTCCAACCTGGAGTCCAAAGATTGGCCCACCCAAGGGATGCGTCCACCACCGCTGTTATCAGCATGTGCCACCTAGGGGCCTGAGGACCAGTCTGCACAGTGCCCCCATCCCCACCAAAGCTTCATCACAGCATTCACAAACAACTACAACCACAGCCACTAGGGAGCACCCAGACACCACTGATACTGATTAAAGGCAAAGTAGTCACATGGAGACGATACCATGGTGCCCACCCAGAACCAAAGCCAAGGCACTCTACCTAGCTGACATAGATACATCTACAGGAAAAAGTCTTTTCCTATGAAAGCTAATCCATAAAACTGGAAGAAGCAACAGTTACATCAGATACATAGATATCAATGTAAGAAACATGAAATAATAAGGAAACACAGCAACTCCAAAGGACCACAATAATTCTGCAGTTACAGACCCCAAAGTAAAGGAAATCTATGAAATCCAGGAATGCAGTCTTACACATTTAGTGGAATCCTTATTAAATGGCACATCTAAATATGCCAGATTATAACACTAAATAGTGAAAATAAGCCAATTAACCTTGATTTTTCTCAACATGGTATCTAATAATGTAAATTTTTCCTCACAAAATCAACATTTATTTTGGAAAATTGTTTGCGACAAACTAAGTCATGAAAAACTGAGTTTTCACTCAGACAGGAAAAATCAGTTATATGTGCACACTCAATAACAGGTTCTTCATGATGAATATATTGAGTATAACTCTCCTGTTTAATTTCCTCATCATCTATATGAACCAGTTTTTATTCTTGCAGGATTGCAAGAATTCTTTTATTCTTGCATTCTACAGACTCACTCATTCAATGTGAACTGATTGAGTGCCACCTATACACGAGGCACTCATCTAGATGTGGGGAATATAAAATAAAACGAACCAAAATCCTTACCCTCATGTTGCTTGGCTTTCAGTGGGAACTATGGCTCAGAGAAATTAAATAATACATCCACAGTCACACACTTTGTAAGTCCTGTAACAAAAATACCAAGTCTATATTATATTACATCAAAAGTTATGCTTTTAACTATAATACATCCAAGACTCTGAAAGTCAATAAATCTCTGATTTATCCTACCTCCCTGATGACAAGATATCTGTTTCTATTGCTAATCAAAATCAAAGATATGTATCCATTTCTTTTCTCTCCTACATAAAATCATCTGTGGATTGCTTTTGACTTTGGTCAACCCGAATAGGACTGGTGTAATACAGTAGCACCAAGAAAAAGAAGTGATATAATTTAAACACCAATCCAGAAATATATGAAAAGTAGTTTTAAGAGCTATATAATAGTGTGCCCTAAGATTTAAAATAGAGAGATGGAGAGAGAGACAGAAAGAGAGGGAGGCCGGGCGCGGTGGCTCATGCCTGTAATCCTAGCACTCTGGGAGGCCGAGGTGGGTGGATCGCTCGAGGTCAGGAGTTCGAGACCAGCCTGAGCAAGAGCGGGACCCCGTCTCTACTAAAAATAGAAATAAATTACCTGGCCAACTAAAAATATATATAGAAAAAATTAGTCGGGCATGGTGGCGCATGCCTGTAGTCCCAGCTACTCGGGAGGCTGAGGCAGGAGGATTGCTTAAGCCCAGGAGTTTGAGGTTGCTGTGAGCTAGGCTGCCACGGCACTCACTCTAGCCCAGGCAACAGAGCGAGACTCTGTCTCTTAAAAAAAAAAAAAAAAAAAAAAAGAGAGAGAAAATAATAAACTAAACAGATAATCAAATTGTATGCTTCATAGCAATATAATAAGATATTACTTCTTTGGAAAAATTAACATAATATAAATAGTTCATGGTATCTAGTTGTTTTCAGACATTCATGAATATATTAACTTTCAGGAAAGAGCTTATAAAACTACATAAAATCTTGTATTTTTTTTCCTTCTTATAAACCACCTATTATCTTAAATGTCTTTTAAGATGAAGAATCAGCTAAATACGGTATTGTGCTTATTCTTACGTTTAATTCCAAAGCAAACATTACATATAACAAGCATTCTGGTGATAAATTCTTAGTTGAAAGAGCATTCTTTTGGCATTATGCAAGTTGTTTATAATCTTCAATTCAATGAACATGCTGGGTTGTACTATTTCATGTAAAGAGAATAATAGATTATAAGCTTAACTATTACCATTTCATATTTTATGGTCTCCCCAGCATACTCGGAGGCTCATTTTTCAGCATGACCTCCAGTGAGTACATAGAAGTAAACAGAATCTTAAATTTGCTTAGAAAATAAAAGCAAGATATTTTGAATTAAATCTTATTCTGCCAAAGTGGTTAGAGATGGAAATGTGACAAGCTCTCAAGTGAACATGAAGAAGCGTCATGGAATGATCATTATCCCTACCCCATCTCCTTGAGCTCACAGTGTGTAACTGCATCTGAACATGTTTAGTTGCTTACAGGTGACAGCAACTCCACATTGATTAGAAACTGGAAAAAGAAAACAAAAATTGCACTCACTCAAATTTAACTCAACTTACAAAAGGGAAAAAGTATGTTTGCTTTGTTTTTATTAGAAGCTTATAAATGCTCTAAATATCAGATGTACATTCTTTATGTCTACATAGTGTCATACATCCCAGTAAAAAGTTACAAATAAAAATCTGATTAGATATGTGGTTGTTACGTAGGCAAAGTAGAAAAATTGTAGATTGGAGTTTGTCACGTCCTTGCAGGTATTTATTAAGGTACTGAATAAATCAGCTTTGGCAATACAAAAAAATAGTTATTTTTATTATAAGGGAACTATGAGTTTCAACTTCCACTTCTAGCCATGGTAAAGTAACTGATGTAACCACTTATCAGTCAGTTTCTAACCCTGTTCAACTTAGAGGCAACCGCTGGCATAACCTGTTTTTAAAATTCATGCAACTATGCATACAGTATGCATAACTTGTGTTACTTCCTTCACCAACGACATTGGAAAAGTCACTTCACTTGTCTAGCCTTCAGTATATCTGCTCTATATAATGTTCAAAATTATAGATTATTATGACCACAGTCACATTGTTCTTTGAATCAGTTAGTGAGTGTCCACTGTGAAGATTGGTATATAATTACTAATTAAATATTATAAAAGACAAATTGTGCTGATCAGGCAAGCAAGATTGTATTCATGACTGCTACACCAGTAGAGAGAAACTACTACAGTAATGGAGAAAGACTGAACCATTTTCCAATGGAACAAAAGGCAGGAGGATTTTTAAAAGCCGTGGTGAGCTTTTAGAAAAGTATTGCAGAACGTTAACAAAAATGTGTGTCAGGTGTTTAGGGCATCCGTGTTTGCTGATTGGTATGAAAGTTAGGCTTCTATTCTCCTGCAGAGATGGAAAAACAAGGGTCTTATCTTTCTTTATGACTATATGGTTCCCAGATCTTTGAGAAAGACATTTCTGAATTGTAGAAGATATACTTCTCAAAGGGTCAAAGAATTTACGATCGCAAGTTTTCTAATATAAATGCTCTAAGAAAAAGGGGGGACAGGAGCCCATAGTCAAGATGTCTATCTAAAGTTTAGTCAAGCTGAGGGTAATGTTAAGACCATCTTGGTCAATCTCAAGAGTGTTAATTACAGATATTTTTCTTAGCATGGCTTCTTTGATTCTAAACAAGACATTTGCAGACAGGGTGGACGGTATTCCTCATTACATTTACTTCATGCCAATCTCTACCATAATGATATCTTCTTACTCCTATTATAGACTGTTAGACTTTGTGTAGTACCTTCTTTCTTCCTTCTTAGTGTGGAGCACAGTGGTTGTTCCACGTATGTGTGATGATGGTTGGACAAATAGACAAATTAATTAATTACACAATTTAGAATAAAACAATGAATGAATACCATCTGATGGGGGCATTCATTGGTTAAAACTATAAGGGCAATGCATCAAAATTGTAGGAGGTGACATTAGGTGTGCCAGGTAAAAGTTTGGAAACTCTTTGAAAGTACTTTTTTCAAACTGGGTTTGCTTACACATTTGGGGACTACAGAGGTACCAACATTCTGTAATTTTTTTAATATTAATTTTACTGGTCATGAAGGCAAATTTTTTTTTTCAGTAAAAGCCCACAGATATAAAACATCTTAATAGCAAAAATTTTAGTTTCCAAAACCAGAGGACCCTGTTAGGGATCTAAGACTTAATCTCTTCAAAAATTGTGTGTGTGTGTATGTGTGTGTGTGTGTGTATGTGTGTGTGTGTGTGTATGTGTGTGTGTGTGTGTGTAAGAGAGAGAGAAAGAGAGAGAGAGTATAACTCAAGTTTGAGGGAAAACTTCAGATCTATTTATAAATTACAAAACCAAAATACTTAAAGTGCAATTTCTTAAAGTGCATTTTACCTCCTTTTTAGAAACACTCATTACACTTATTATTATTTGGTCAGTGTTTTTTTTTTTTTTTCCCCGACTGGAATATAAGTTCCTAGAACTCGAGATCTTTTCTGACTTACTCTTTTATAATAAAACAGTGCCTGAAACATAGTAGAAACTTAATAATTATTTGTTGAATAATGGAGTAGACAATAATAAAAATATTAAATAGTTTCCAACCCAAGTTAAGCAAAACAAACCCTCTCATGTTTAAGAAGGTATATTTTCCTGCCTTTCTCTGTGTTTCAAATGCATCTCAGAAAATTTTCAAACTCTCTATTTTCTAACTGGTACTTTCTAATAGGTTCATTGTTTTGCTAAATCTGCCAGGTCAAGTCAGAATTTAATTCTGCATTTGAATCTTAATGGGTATAGGGGTTCTCTGATTTCAGGTAGGGTTAATCTAGCACCTTGGCAAGTTTTTGTGTTGCAGCCGTTAGTGATATATTTAAAAGATATGTCTTTAGAATAGGACATTGGATTTCAGGGATATAAGGTTTAATTATTCACCCAAAGATAGAAAATGATTTGATCAAGAGCTCAAGTCGCTTTCTATTCATTCCTTTTCTGTCCATTGGAAAACTCTGTTGTGATGGCAGTTCTCTTCAAACCTCATGTATTATGACAAAAAGACTTATTTAATTATTTATTTTTGCTTCAATAAAGGAAAGGTTTGTGTTTCATGAATCAATAACAGTTTGTAAAAGATAACCACTAGTTATTTTAGAGAGACCTTCTATTTTAATTACACATGTCTGTATGTGTGGTCTGGGGGGTTGTGAGGTCCTCTAAATGCCTAGCTGAGCCCAGACATTTGGATTAATAATGCAATAACTTCTCGGCTGAAATATTTAGCTAGTTGACTGATTAGTTAATTATTATTGCACACTTTAATTAGCCTTCTTATTTTTTGAAGAAATAGATAATTTTATTTCTATTTCTAAAATAAATACTTTTATTTACACTTTCATTGGTTATGTATACACACTGAATCCATTGTGGCATACAGGACGTGTATGTTTATGTACATACCAAAGAATTTCTCCATTTAAGTATAAAAAGTAACAGAAAATAACTCAGTTAAAATGCATCTACTTAACACTGAAATGTCATAATAAAGAGTGGAAATAAGTTTGACTGGAACTTTAAATGAAAAAAATAAAATTAAGGATAGTGAAAATACTTTTATATATTTAAAAATAGATTATAAATAGTTCTTAGACAATCGGTAAAGAAGCGCTAATTTTTACTGCACACCTTTTTACCAAATTGAATGAAAGAAATATATTACTTTATGTACCTTTCATTTGACTTTTGCAGCAGGATCATAGTAAGACTCATGATTATAAAAATATTCAAGAGCTTCATCAGTTTTCTAAGCAGTCTCTATGAACATTTGAATACCTAAATAATTTTGTCCTAAAACACACCATTATCAATTTTTTTCTTCAAGCAAAAATTTATTTTCTGGTCATTATTTGCATTTCTCAAATAATCGTTATGAGTCTGATCCTCTAAAAGTGCCTTACACGCATTATCTTACTTCATCCTCATAATATCACTATTTAGTAGGAACTATTATTTTCCCATTTTACAGATCAAAAACTGAAGAACAAAAAGAATAAGTTTCCTATCCAAAGCATCAAAGTTAGTACATGGTAGAGCAAGAATATCAACCCAAGCAGCCTCCAAAATTCATACACATTAGGCATCAACTTCCACAATAGGCTTGTGTCATAAATATTAAAATTGTATTTGAGACACGTTCACCTTCAACACATTTGTGGAATCACTCAGGATTCTTTACCCCTTTTTTTATACCTGTAGTATTCTTTTTTTTTTTTTTTTTTTTGAGACAGAGTCTTGCTTTGTTGCCCGGGCTAGAGTGAGTGCCATGGCGTCAGCCTAGCTCACAGCAACCTCAAACTCCTGGGCTCAAGCAATCCTTCTGCCTCAGCCTCCCGAGTAGCTGGGACTACAAGCATGCACCACCATGCCCAGCTAATTTTTTCTATATTTTTAGTTGGCCAGATAATTTCTTTCTATTTTTAGTAGAGACCGGGGTCTCGCTCTTGCTCAGGCTGGTCTCGAACTCCTGACCTCGAGCGATCCACCCTCCTCGGCCTCCCAGAGTGCTAGGATTACAGGCATGAGCCACCGCACCCGGCCTGTAGTATTCTTTTTCATTGACTCTTACATTGTGTGAGAAGGGATGTTTGAGTGGATGCTAATTTTATAGTCAGTTTACTAACAGATATTTACATCTTACGACAACTTTTGTGGGGCTTGTTTGTACTTTGTAAATATGAGAAGTCTAACAAGTATTACTCAGTAGCAAGTTCCTACTGCAGCCCTAAATGAACATATGCATCTTTGTTGGGATATTTATACATTGGCCAATAGGGAAACAGGAAGAAGGCACAAGGGAAGCTTGTATCTAAGCATTCTGACCTCCAGCACTATTTATTGACCTGGTTAAAAAATCCCCAGAGAGAGAACCCTATCTCTCCCTTCTTACTGTACCCCTCACAGTGTACACACTACCCCACATTAAAGATTTCAGAACAACAAAAAAAAAAAAGATTCCAGAACAAAAGAGTAAGATCAGATTTGTTGGTTTGTTTATGATTTTGAATTTGAGTAGAAAAAAAATTTTTTCAGAGAAAATTCTTTGTAGGAAGTTATATTTTAAGTCTCTCACTACCAAAGCAAATGGGGCCAAATTGAACCTTTAAAATTTATGCCATTCATTTGTTAAATCCTAAAATTTTAACATTGATTTTTCTAGTATCAGTTTTCATTCAATTCTCAAACCTTCAGATAATCTGGGTTCATCTATAAGTCTACGGGGTCCACCTCCCCTGAAATATTGACAACTGTTATGTGCAAAATAGGAAACACATGATTTACACAGCAGTGTTCATATTTCTTCAATTTAAATTCTGGGCACTTTCACAGTTATGTTGAATGTCAGGAAATATTCTCTATAACTTTTAATTTTTCCCTCTAATTGTCAATTATCACTTTACCAGATATTGTGATCTGTAGAAACATCAAGATCAAAGTGAACACTAATCCTGAAAAGTGAGGTAGCTTTGTATTTTTACCATGGGCCAGGTGCATCTGTGTTTTGATCTTCACTGATTTATAAAACTGCTCTAATCCTGCCAGTGATTCACTTTCTCTATTTCTTTTCCAAAGGCAAGAAGGCTTTATGTTGTTTTCTTTAAATCTCAACTGCTGACTTTCAATTCTCTAGGAGAACAAATCTTATTTCAAAAAAATATATTCTGAAAAATTGAGTGAAGAACTTTTTCAAATTATAAGATTGTCACTACCAAATTATCTATCTATAGTGTCCTTATTTTTCTTTTCCTGCCCAGACTAAATGAGAATAATAAAGTCTTTTTTTTTTTTTTTGCTGTGCAAATAACACTTCTTAGTGAATTTTCAACATTTTTGGCTATATTGCTCTTTGCCAGAAGTAAACAGCCACTGGTAAAACTCTTCATTAATTTTACAGTTTTGAAATTGTAAATAGACACTGTTATAATCCAGCACAGCAATGCTTCTTGCACCTCTCACCAGGGAAGACCATGCATAAGACCAATGGAGGGTGATCTCTCTTTCACCTACATGATTTAGCACTTTATTACATTATCTTGTCCTTTAATTGTTTATATTCTCTAATTCCCCATTTTCTAGGAATGTCATAAATTCTTTTAAGCTAGGAATTGTGGCAACTTATTGTTCTAACTCCCCATTTTCTCCTCTGCCTATAATCATAGTACGTAATGCTTCCACTTCAAATTCAATAACATTTATTGTTTAACAATTCATGTCTAAATCCATATGATTTTTAAAAGTAACTTCCCTACATACAAACAGAATGGGTAAACTTCATAAATCTACTTATGTCACCTTTAGCAAAAATTGTGGAAATACGTTTATTAGTTTAGATTCTTTACCCATTTCCCATTTTTATGTGCTTAAAATACTTCATTTCCCTCCTACAATAATGCTTAATTTTATTTTGATCCTTCCTAACAGATAATATTCAATAATGACAAATTAAGTCAGTAAAAATAAAGTGATTGACTTATATAAGATTGGCAACTGAAATAAGAGGGTTTTAGTAAGATAAATCTAAGTGTTTTCTGAAAATATAAACTTTTAGTATTATAGTATGACTAAGAAAATTATAGAATTTTATCAGCTACATATGCATCACTTTATGAGTTTACAGTACAGGGAGCCTGGATTCCAGGACCACAGACATATTTCAGACCCTTGATATTGCATTCATCCCTATATGCTTCTGCATTTTCAGGAAGAAATATATTTACCACGGGTCCTTCCATCCTTCTCTGAATTTAAGTTTTCTTATCACAGAAAGGCAGCATTTTAATCCATGAAAGTCTGAGTACCATCTATAGCCGATGGTATTTTGAGAAACTCTCCATGGAATACTTCTCTTTAGAAAGCTCTCTGCATCGTGCTTATTAAGTTATATCACACCCAATAAGATTTCCTTGTAAATCTCCTCAGAGAACCCACTGAGAGTCTAAATAGAGAGAACCACTGATTAATTGGAAAACTCAATTAATCAGCATTGTTTTCTTTTTCTTCTTGAGCTGCAGTTGAAGGATAAAGAATTTAATAGCAACAACAATAGCAACAACAAAAGAATTATATCATAAGTGAATAAAATGTTTTCCTCAATGTGACTAGGATCAGTCAAGATTAATTCTGATCTCTGGTGAACCAATTTTTAGCCCTGAGGCCGCTCATGAATCATGGGAAAAATAAATTAGGTTTTCTGCAATGTACTTTCCAAGGTATACATGGTCTAACACATTTATGAAATATTTCAACCACTAGTAGGAGGAAAGAAAAAAAATTTTCATGACATTCAATGAACAGAAAACTTTATTTTGTAAGACTGTACTATTGTTTAACTGTTTTACTTGGTCAAACTTTATAATCATTGTCTTTAATATCTTTTGAAATATCTGGCCAGCTCTCAGCATTCCCTGGCTCTGAAAACTTTGGCATCTACTCACAAGGATGGGGCCCTAAGTGCCTGAATCTTTTGGTGTAGCTGAATGAGTCAGGAGTGGACTCTTAGTTCAAGCTGGATAATCAGCCTCTCTCTCCATCTAGTCAGTCTGCATGTGGCTGGAACCAAGGACACATGTTACCAGGAGCTGTGTGGATACTGTGTGCAGAGAAAATCAGAGGAAGTCAGTCTGCCAGATGGACACACATGAGCCAAGAAGAACCTATATGATGCCAGAGATCAGCAGTTTCAATGGCTAATGGTTCATTTCCCGATTCTAGGCTTTCCTGGCTCCACATTTGACTCTTGGTTATCAAGGTATATCGCGTGCACCTTGATCCTTGAATATGCTCAGCCAGTGCTAATAAACTCCAAACATTTGCAGCCAGAAAAATCTCAACTCACACATACTTAGTAGCACTGAAATCTTTTCCATCTGTATTTCTTGCATTCCTAGAAACTATTTTTCTTATAATAGGGTAATATTATTAGAACTATTATCAGAATAAACTTCCTATATGAAGTCATATACTTGTATTATCAGATTCTCCCTATGTTGAAGAAAGTACTATTATTATCTCCCTTGACAAATGTGGAAACTGAGACACAAAGAAGTTGAGGATACTGCAAGAGCAGTCATGATGAAATGGGGCTTTGGTTTCAAGCATTCTAGTCCAGAGACCATATTCATAAACTCCAACTCAGTTTTGCAAATAAAATAATAGTGATGAAATTTATATGCAATATTTGGAATTTGGGCTAAAAAATTTGTGTAAACTTTTGTGAAAATACATGTATGTGTGTACGTGTGCATGTATGCATGTGTGCATGTGTGTGTATATCCTTACATAAGCGGAACACTCACCCATCTTACTATGTTAAGGTGTCAGTTGCATGTGAAAAAATTTATATGTGAAACTATTTTGAAAAGATTCATATACCTTTGTTTCTTGTTGTTTCCTTAGAATGCCTTCAGTTATTAATATTACATTTCTGGTAAAATATGAGACATGGTGCAATGGCCAAAATCAGGCCATCAGTGCCTACTGTTGATTCATATGCTCGCACAGACCTCTGAACTGAATCCCCAATTTGCACTGCTGCCTTCTGTAAGCAGTCATCACCTTTGTATAATCTCTCCACTCTGAGCTCTATCCAGGCAAACCTAGTGAGACAGGGTGAATTTAAAAGGCTACCATAAACTGAGCCACGAATTACCAACAGATCCAGTGGTTCAAGAATAATTTCCTCTTCAGTTTGAAATGTAAGTATGGCTCACTGAGAAGCCGTATTACCTCCTGATTCCAAGGAAGGCCTGTCAAAGCAGAACTCACAGAGTGTAAAGTTTTTAAAGTGCATTTGTTATAGCTTGCTAGTCTGACTATTAAAGTGAAACACTACACACCGTTAAACCTTCAAACTAGCACTGCAAAAATACTTATCAAAAATACAGCCTCTGGGAGATTTGTTTACTCTAGAAATATGCTGTCTTTGCAGTTACTTTTTCCTTAATGAGAAGGCAGTGCAGGATTTGTCTTTTTCATTGGAGGGCAAAAAGCCAAATAAAGGGAATTGCCCTTAAAGTGACATGGCAATACCCAATTCCTAGGCAGGGCTCAGAAATCTCTCTGAAAACACTTTACATTCTGAAATAAAGTTCCACATTTGAAAATCAGTTGTTTTGCCTTAAAATTTTGCATTCAGCAAGTTACTGATATATAACATGACAGTTGAAATGTGAGCCTGAAAATAAGCCCCTCCACCAAAGAAGTATTGTTTTCCTTAAAACAAGAAGCTATTTATTCCTTTGCATTTGGGATAATCTAAAATTATCAGGAGTTTAGAGAATGATAATGAGTTGAATAAGTACTGTTTTCAAGCACTGTAAAAGTTTCCTGTAAAACTTTAGAGGCAGAGCTGTCTCCAGTTACTGGGGAATTCTGTCTTCGTTTGTGAACCCATACATGCATTCTGTTCTTTGGCTCGCTCCTTGAGTGTGGCATTTGCTTGGGGAATGTGTGACCTGCCTTGTCAAACAATACAGGATAGAGTAAAGGTGGAGAAAAAAAATAAATAAGTAAACCTTCAGAGGCATTTTCTTGCTTTTCCCATTTAATTTTTCATTTGGGTTACAAATGGCATCTCAGACAGAAGGAAGCCTCCTGGGTTTGTCAGGATCCTCCGCTGGCCTAATTGCGAGCATGACACATGTACAAGAGAGGCACTGAGAGAATTAGTGATTGCATCAAGCAGGAGGGAAGAATGATCAATTATTCACCACATGCCACCAAACACAAGAAGCATGACCACTGCTTGTCTCTCACCTCCTCTCCTCTGTGCACACAAACAAAGCTCTTCCCGGCAGTCTACATGCCATTCAGAGAAATGCTCCCTCCAAGCAATTCTCGTTTGCACCAGTCCATTTACATCTGGGTTTTTAACTGGACAACTATAATGGAGGAAGTAAGTTAATGAATGCCCTCTTGGTTTGCTTTCGTCATTCTCTTCTCTCCATTTATTAAACCAGAAAAGAAAAAAAGAAGACTCACATGAGTGACCTTGAGAATAAATTTATTATATTAATATAAAATCCACCTAGGAAATGCCTGTAACATCCTGAAAGTAATTCAAAGTATTTGATAGTTTTCTTGAGATTTTCTGTGTTCAAAAGAGACACTTTTCTCCATGGAAAGACACTAGAAATTATCGTGACAAGGCCGGGTGCAGTGGTTCACGCCTGTAATCCTAGCACTCTGGGAGGCCGAGGCGGGTGGATCGCTCGAGGTCAGGAGTTCGAGACCAGCCTGAGCAAGAGCGGGACCCCGTCTCTACTAAAAATAGAAAGAAATGATCCGGCCAACTAAAAATATATATAGAAAAAATTAGCCGGGCATGGTGGCGCATGCCTATAGTCCCAATTACTCGGGAGGCTGAGGCAGAAGGATTGCTTAAGCCCAGGAGTTTGAAGTTGCTGTGAGCTAGGCTGATGCCACGGCACTCACTCTAGCCTGGGCAACAAAGCGAGACTCTGTCTCAAAAAAAAAAAAAAAAAAAAAAGAAAAGAAATTATCGTGACATTAAAGAACATTCCCGTCACTTGTTTTATTTACATATTTAGGTAGCAGTCATTTCATCAGTAGACAGGTGTTCTCGAGTAAGGGAATATGGACAAGTAGGCAATTTTTCAGTGGTAATCATTATTTTGTAACCCATCTCTGTTGTTTATGAAGCATGTCATTTGAGCAGGTCACTTAAACTTGTGATGTCCAAGATCTCTTTATCTTCCAGTAATACATACTTCACCGGGTTGTTAGAAGAATTAAATGAGACGATATTTGAAAAAACATTCAATCAATGTTACTTGCCATCTACATATTTATGGCTGTTGCTAAAATGTTCTGCATATTTGCTGGTTATTAAAATTTACAGTGGATACCAGCAGAGGTCAACACATGCGTACTTGCTTCCTCTCAGATTGTAATATTCTCTATTTGCCTCTGCTTCTGAAAGAAGCGATTATGGATTCTTTCAAAATATCTTCATTTTACTGAGGTCTACATTTATTACGTAGATTTATCATTTACTGAGATTCAATATGTGCCAGGAACCATACTAAGCTATTTTTGGCTTATATGATCTCTTTGCATCCTCACAATAATCCTCAGGAAAACGTATTATAACTTCCATTTTACAGATGAGTAAATTGAGACTCAGAGACGTTAAGTATCCTTAATCCCAGAAAATCAAGTCAATAACTCTAATAATATTTCTCAAATCTTTAACGTACACACAAATGACCTATGGGATCTTGTAATGCGGATTCTGACTTGGGAGGTCTGGGATGAGGCCAGGGAGTCTGCATTTCTAACAAGCTCCTTTGTGGTGCCAATGCTGCTGGTTCCCACACCACACTTGATGTAGCAAGACTCTAACACACCATGTCATACAACTTTCGATCTAGGTAATGAACCTCAGTAAATATCGATTAAGTAAAAAATGAAATACTAGTCAAAAGATGGAAAAAGAAAACTGTAAAGAAAAAGGACATCTGATTTGTTCTGGTGGAATTTTCTGGAATTAATGTCTAATGTTTTCTTGGGCCCATATCATAGTATAAGAGCAGGTATTTGACTCTGTGATAAACAACCTTTGACATATACATGTGTTTCCTTTCACTGAGCCAGTTTTCTCGGCCCCACTGAGTCCCAAGCCATATTTGGTGTACAGGAGACTGACCACTGAGTAGAAGAGGGGACACTACCTTTGCCAACTGGCTACTTTCCAGGTCCCTTTCTCACATGTCATGTCTCCAACTTCCTGATTGAGTACCAACACTACAAGTCACCCTGGCCTCAGATGAGAAACCAGGAGAGTGCATTTTTTATTAAAATAATATTAGCCTAGCATTAAGGAAGGAGAAAAATGGGATGAGGAAAATGAAGGAAGGGAGAGGAGAAAAGAGAAAAAAACAATAGCAGAGGAGAGAAAGGAAGATAAACACAAGGACCACAGACCATAGAGTTGTTGAGGCCTCAAAATGCAGGAGCACAAGACAAAAAATCTTTGGAGCTAATCTGCCACCTGCTTTCATCCTGAAAATGATGTATGTCATCTATCCCTGTCTGATGTAGTCCAGGGACACTTTTTACCTTTGACCCATGTTTGCCATGGGACTTCATTTCCAAAACATTTGCTCTCAGTCCCCCTTCTGGGAAGAAATAGTAAAGAGTCAGCACCAGACATTTATGAGGACCTAATATGTGCCAGACACTGAGGTGAACAAGAGGGAATTGGGGTCCTGACCTCATGAAGCTCAGAGCCTGTTGGGGAAGACAGGGGTTCAGCCAAATGCAACTACCCATGGAGACTCTGCCTATCTAACAGGCCCTAAGATAATAGCTTCTAGCCGACAAATCCCAAAGTTCCCTTTTCAGAATTTCATGTACAAGTCTTTGGTACCAGGCTACTAATTGTTCCTTAGAAGTGCAGTTCAACTAGATGAAAAAATAAATGAATAAATAAAGTGACTTTTCATCATTGTGTTGAAGCAGGTATGCAAAGGTATGTGTGTGTTTCTTTTAACATTTTACAATATTATATTATATATTTCATATCACTGTGGTTAACATAGATTCCTATCCCCCATATGAATATCACTATGCTTACTAGTGGACACATCCACGCCAAATAAAGCCAGTAGGAGTGTGTGTGTGTGTGTGTGTGTGTGTGTGAGATAATACAAGCCACCTAAGTAAAGCAAACTATGTTTGTTTTTTCTCTTTCATTCTAAATAGTGAAGATCATGTGAGCTGGAGGGATATAAATCCATGCTCATATAAATATATAAATACATATTCATGGCTTCATCCAGTCAACCCTCAGGGAGCAAAAGAAAGTGCAGGCCTCATAGTTATGGAGTTTGCATCATAGTAGGAGAGACAGAGAATAATAAGAATAATGCAGATAAGTGCGCACACAAAACAAGAACATGTTATGAAATAGAGTTATCTCACTCTGAAGCATACAACAAAGGAATCTGAACTAAGGCAGCTTTTGGAGAAGGTGGATTTTTAAAGAGGCTTTCCCTGGGGGTTACTTTAAAACATGACTCAGGACAAGCTGCAAATGGGAGCAAGCGTGTTGGGGAAGGGCACATGACATGTTCTAGAAACTCAACGGCCAGTGTCTAGAGGACAGAGACCATAATAGAGGAGCAGGCAGAGGCTATGCATAATATGTAGTCCCTCGGGTGCATAGGATGGGAATAACCATATAACAAAGCAAAACATAGTATTTGTCGGGTTCAGCCCTCACCACGATATTTTACGTATGTGGGGAAGTGATGAAATACAGATACTGGGGAACATAGCTCCCATTTCTTTTGTCTCAGACTCTTTGTCCTGAGATTCCTTTCTGAGTTAGCACATGTCCATGTGTTTATGTGCCCAGGCCAAAGTGGCCTTCTCTTGATTCTGACTTTGTCTGCAAAGATGTCATTTGCAATTTCCTACATGCCTCTGTGCTACAGCAGAAACTGGGATAAAGGAGACAGAAAATCACCTTCCATTGGACTTTCATATTATTATCTCTGTATAATAAAAGTGGTGTTTTATGTAGAATTCTAAGTGTTGTCCATAGGGACTGGGATGGAGCAACGTATTTTACCTGGGCCATTGAAAATGCTTGTACAAATTGTACAGGGACCAACCTGAGCGACAAATCTGCTAAACAACCAATGAGCAATCATCATCCTTGCCTCAGACTGTCCACCCTCATTCTCTCAACTGTATTCCCCAGGGTTTTCCAGGGATTTCAAGCTTATGAAGGCCCTCAGTCCCACCATCTCATATAAATAGATTTCTGGTTAAGTCATTAGCCCGAACATATCCCCAACGCCAGTGCCTCTCCTTGATGTGTATTCACCGCTCAGCTTTCAGATTCTAAGAATGTGTGCTATGACCTAAGTCCCAAATAAATTAAAACAAGAATTTATTTAGCATATTTAATACTTTAAAGAATATCAGTGACTCAAAATGCCCAATGTCTTTACTATAATTTATGAACATGGCCATTGGGATGAGTTTAGAAATGAAAGGTCCAGGAATTGGGCTTGTATTCCTGTTGCTTCAATGATCAAGTTTGTGACCTTAGGAAAACCACTAAATTTGTGGGCTTCAACTCCCTTTTTACTTTTTTTTAAAAAGTGCAGATACTGCTTCATTCATTCATTCATTTGATTTATTCATTCATTGATTTCATATCTCTTCATGCCTATCATACATACGGTAATAGAAGCCCCAGGGATACAAGGGTGAGACAAAGACACTTGGGTTCTACATTTGTGGAAATTATAGTCTGTGGTACAGAGTTGTTGTGAGAATTAACTAAGCTAATAACTGCAAAAGAACTTTGAAAAGGACAAATATTATACATGTATTAATTTTATTCATCACTCTGATGCTTAAGAAATTTGGAAAATTTTCAGGACAATGATGCTAACATGAATAAAACATGCAGAAATAAATTTTACAAGAAAGGATAGACCCAGGTCGTATATTTTATAGTCTAGTCCACCAATGCAGTGAAATTTCTAAGACAGACATTTGAAGTTGAAATGGAATGATCAGAGAGTTTTCTTAGAGGAGCTGAAACTTGAGTTGGCCCCTTGCCAGATGACTTTCCATAGAGGATTACCAGTGCCACTGTGCTTTCTTGGTCCTGAGAATGTTTCATGAATAGGAATGTCCATGGTAAATCGGTATATCGTGTTGACATATTTAACACATTATCAATGCCGTAATAACCATGCAACTGGATTTAATTACTTCTCCTCTAACAGCATGGTTTTGAAGCAGATTAGAGATTTCACTGTTTCTTAAAACTAAATGGAAAAGAAACTGATGGCTTTACAGAAAAAATAGAAGGTGATTTACTTCCTCTACTGAAAATTCAGCAGATACCCTGTTGTTTCCTCTAACTCTGTTGAATTATAGTATGGTCAGTGGGATTGATATTCAGCTCAATACCATTCTTTGAAGCTGGTAATTCTTTGTGGATATAATCTGTTCCTTATGTGTTACTTTAAGTAATATTTTGCAAAGGAACCTCACACTCTACCAGGGAACTTGGCCATATCAACAATTATGAAATAATAAAATAAAACAAAATAACTTGTGAAAGTGGCGATGAAATGCTTCAATATTTGTTGAAATAAAAAGCAGTAGTATATTTCATTAAAAAATGTGTAAGACACAAAAAACACCTCCAACTGGGTTTCTCAGTATTTCATTCTTCTCCAAGTGGGCTCTTTAATATAAGATATAAAATTTAAAGTAAATACGGATGTTCCTCAGAAGCCAAAAGCTTTTGAAGAGAAATGTGAAAAATATATGTTAAGGGTTTATATGATAGAGCAGTTTTTATTTAAAACCTTTTTTGTACAACTATGGTAGTTAAAAAAATATAACTATCTATTAAGTTTATTTTGTTTCCGTATTTAACCCCAATTACCCTGTGCAGGGGAATTCTTTTAAAATTTAATTCCCCCTCTCCTTTTTTTTTTTTCTCTGCTTCTGCAAGCCTTTTCCCCCTCATGTAAATTGCAGCAGGTGCACAAAATTGAAGACATCACAATTAAATGTAATCAAATATTTTAGGCACTAATGAACAGCTCCAGGAAAACAAGTCAAAAGAAAAAAAAAAAAAAAGCCTTTAAGTGAGTGGATTTTCAAACACCCAAGGCACCATAGGACCAATTAAGAGAGTCAGATACCAGGACACATACTGACATTAATTATCTTCGAGTTCAGGGAAATAAAAAATAAAAGCAACAATTATCATAATAAATCTCCACACAGTGCTTGTAAGTTGTGCTAATCTACAACACACCTGGGTTTCAGATATTTAAGGCGAATACTCAATCAGTTGGTAACGACCTCACAGAGGAGCTCATGGGACAATTTTTCCTTCCTGTGATCTGCCAATCAGATAGAGGGGCTAAAATGATGTCCAACAGCTAAGTCTGTTTTATTTTGCATCACTCACATGAGTTGCAGACAGAGACACTGCATAATTTATTCAATGAAGTAAGTCACAAAGCCAGTATTCTCTTTAGGGGATGTTTATTCAAAAAGAAGGAAAAGTCAAGAATAGATATTCAAGGTAAAAGTTTGAATCGTTGGAGTCCCAAAGTCCCAGGATGTCTCTGTAAATTTATTCTCCCTGAAGCCAGAAAGAATCTTACTAAAGAGAACAAATATTTCAGTTTGGGAATATGGGTTTTCATTTTAAAAAATGCACAGGAGGGGTCAGAGAAAGAAAGTTAAGTGCTATAAGCAAAGAGAAATAGAAAGAAAAAAAAGTGTTATTAAAATTGATCTAAATTCTATTGATAATTTGAAACGAGCATAATATGTTAACAAAAAGGAGGGTATTGAAAAGTCAGAAGGTTGCTAGGTTTCTTCAATCAGGGGGAAAATTAACATAAATATTAATTGTTGGAAAGAACTATACAAGTATTTTTATGTTGAATGCCCTCAATGGGATCCTGGTAGAAGTGTAAATTTATCTTCCTAAATTGTTGATTAATAGTTTAATATATTAATATTTTTCAGTGGACTCCTAGTGGTATTAAATGAAAAAGAAAACAAATATACGTTCTTTAATCTTCCTGTCCCCTCTCTGAACCCTCAGGATCACTCTCTTCTTGAGAAAACATACACTTAATTTTTATATGATTTTCAAATTTTTTAACTAATTTCAATATTTGGGACCATGATGTTTATCCCCAAAATATACTTTTGATTTATTTTCTCTCCTAATCAGTTGAGAATTACGACAATGTATGTGGCAATTTCTTAAGTATTAAAAGGTATATGACATTAGATGGCAGGTGACATTTGTATGTATTCTTATTTGTGAAATTTCTGAATATTTTATAATATTCATATTAAGAACATACATAAAAAATTATTTTTGTTTCTTAGATCCACAATGTTATAGGCTAAAAAATGTTGTAAAAGATAGGAAAAAAGTAAACATATGCTTTTATTATTATGCTATACTTGACACAGATTAAAAGTGCTTCTCATCTGAACATTGGAGAAAACAAAGTGGCAGTTTCTCACCTACTGCTTATTAATACACTAGTCCCGATACATGATGGAAATTCATCTTTAAATTATGTACTTTGCACAATATTTTGATTTCTTGTAAATTATATGCCTTCAGATTGAATGCCACCGCTTGGTGGAAAACTGAGTTATTTTTATTGTACATCTGCACATAGGTATATAAACTATGTCATGGGCAATTAGCCCACCATTTTTAAAAATAAATCAATATTTTAGAAATGTAGCTTTGGCTTCTGTAAAAGCTTATTTTAGTGTTTTATCAAATCTAGAAAACATAAAAAATTTTTGACACATTTTATTACGTCAAAATTTAAAATGTATTTATACCAAAAAGCAGGATTAAAAAAAAAGTGTCAGACATTAAAAAATGGAAAAAAAAATGCAACACTTAATAGCAAAAGGCTAATAACTCTTTACTAGTAACCTTAGTAAATAAAAGTTCTTATAAAACAGTTCAAAAATACTTACGTGATGCTGGGAGCTTCCTCTCTCAGCTCTTCCAGTGAGGGCAGGCAGTGCATTTCCACACCCACAAACCACATGGGGCTCATTTTCAGCATGGCTGTTTTAAAAATAAATAAAAAATAGGAAAATAAAAATTAAAATTAAAGTATATGGAATAATAAAACTTTAAATTAGGATGAACAAACATATAAAATAGTGCTAACATGCACATTTTAAGTGTATTAAGTGCTTAAGTGTGAAAACAATGACATTTTTCAAGTATCAAATTTATAAAAAATAAATCGATAATACTTATATAGTCACCATCATAATAAATAATAAATTGGTAAACAGAAAATATCTTTATTAAAGGTTTTTATTTATAATATCTTTTATTAATTAGAATTTTCAAAATTAGAATCAGTGCATACGTTATCATTTGAGATTGAGAAAATAATGTTGCATCTATAAACAGATTATATTAACCATTGAAAATCAGAATTTTAAATTTATTGACATGAAAGATTTCAGTGACATATGTTTGAGTAAAAGTAACAAATATTTAAATGTTATATAGTATTACCCCGTTAATTATTGAATATATTTATTCAGATTATACATATATACTGTATAAATGAATCAAATATATATATTATATGTAATAAACTGGTATGATAAAAGTTGTTATATCTGGAAACTGGGCCTAAAGGCACTATTCCCTATATTTCTGTATTTTTCAAATGATTTACATTATTTTATAATCAAAAAGCTATTCAGAGAAGGAATTATTGACATTTTTACATTTATTCAGATTTTTTCCATATTCATATTATTAGAGATGTGTCTGTTTTGTTTATTTTTTATTATAATTAATATTGTAATTAAGGGTTACAGGCACAATTATTTTTCTTAATTTGACAGTAGTGTTTTAGAAGAGAGATTCTGAAACAGAATGGGCCAAGAAAAGCAATATTTTGGGATTCTTTATAATAACTGAGAAATTACTTTTCCAAAATACACTAGTAGCATGTATTTACATGACCTAACTGCAAAGAGGGTAGCAAAGCATTCATCTGTGCTACCCTTCTAACTTAAGGAGAAAGGCCAACATTTTACTATTTCCAATGCATTTTATATACCAAAGAGAACACAGGATAAGGACCGAATACTTTAATTCAGCTCCACCGTTGAGCAAAATTCATAATCTAGGAACAACTTAGTTGTTCACAAATGTTTGGACTTTAATAAAAAATATCACAGGTCACTTCCAAATTAAACTTCTTTGGTTTAAAACAAAATTTATTCTAGTTTTTGCTCCCTTCTTTCTCCCAAACTGGCAGCACACATTTTGTTTTGCTAACAAAAATGTTTTTCTTTTAATTGAGCAAATATTTAGATCACAATCAGGAATTTTCACATAAAAATCCAGATATCTGACTTTTGCGAAATCCAAACTGGACTCACCTTTTTGAAGATAGGGTAACCTGGGACTTTGTCATAGGGCTGAGCAGATGCTTTCCAGGTAGCCATAGTCCCAGCCATTCCCTGTTTCTTTGCCTGACAGGAAAAAGAGGTACGGTAGTCCCCCCTTATTGGAAGTTTCACTTTCTGACGTTTCAGTTACCCGCGGCCAACCATGCCCTGAAAATATTATACTACTACCATTGCGCTTTGGGGCAATCACTAAGTAAAATAAGGGTCATTTGAACACAAGCACTGTAATACCTTGACAATCTGATAACCAAGATGGCTACCAGGTGACTAAGGGCGGGAGCTTGACAAATGGAGACGCTGGACAAAGTTATGATTCACGCATGTCCGGGGCTAGACTGAGCAGGATGGTGGGAGCTTTCGTCATGTTTCTCAGAATGGTTTTCATTTTAAACTTATGAATTGTTTACTTCTGGAATTTTCCATTTATATCACAATGCTACGTTATTCACCTCACTTTATCTCATCACATAGGCATTTTTTTCATCTCACATCATCACAAGAAAAACGATGAGTACAGTACAAGATTTGAGAGAGAAAGAGAAACCATAGTCACATAACTTTTCTTACTATTATATATATATTACTTCTTGTTATAATTCCTCTATTTGTTTTCAGTTATAGTTGTTAATCTTTTACTGTGCCTAATTTGTAAATAAAACTTTTTCATAGGTATATATGCACAGGATAAAATTAGTGTATATAGGGATTGTTACTATTCACAATTTCAAGTATCCACTGGTATAGTCTTGGAATGGATCCCCTGAATTTAAGGGGGGGCTCCTGTAATTGCCATTTCAATTGTATTTGAACTCTTGTTTTCCTTTGCTGGGAAAATATTTCTTACACTCTTTGTCTTCACTCATTTACATGCCCTGCAAGTGTTTGCATCCTTGATCTGCTCTTCTCAACCTCCTTCCATTCCGGAACCAAGTAAAAAGAGGATGCATACATTAGACTTCACTTTGTCTGACATGTTATAATCAAATGCCCAAACCTTCTGATTAGACTTGCTATTTAATCTTTAACTTCAATGCTGTCCTTTGTATACTCATACTCAGTCCTGGAAATTCCTGATGTGGCATTGCCATTTTAGATCTATGTGATTTTCCCTGTAAATGGGTTTTTTTTCCCTTATTAGTCAATATAATTTTTGTCGTTATAATGCCAGAATGTTTTGAAAGGTTAGTTTATATGCCCCATGTTTGGTCCCATTTTCATTATCCATTCCAAGAAATTCATCTAAATTACAATTTTATTAATAAGGCTTTTGCTTTATTAAGGATAGGAAACTTTTAGAGACTGATTTATAGTTGAACAAAGCTAAAAGACGGAATAAAATGAAAAAGCATACGATAAGCCTTTTTAAAAAAGATCGTTCAGTATATTTAATAAAATGCTGCTATAATTTTCTCAATAAATGTAGAAAGAATATTGGGGCATCTCACATCATTAAAGTCACATGTGTCTATTAAGCCTTCTCATTTAATTGAGGTTTAAAACCATGCAGCAATTGTAAATTTTAAGAGCCTGGAAAGGATTTTTTTTTTTTTTAACAATTAACCATGCATCTTCTTTTAAGGGAAAAACCATTAAATACTTTTTTATGACTTTCTACTTTGCTTTTTTGTTTTAATTTTACTCTCCAGTGGGCCACGTCCTACAATCAGTGCTAGGAGGGGAAGAGGGATAAGGATTAAAAAGAAAGGATTAGAGGGAGGTGTGTGAAGAAAGGGAGGATGAATGTGTTTCCCTTGAATATTTTATTTTCTTAATTGAAAAAAATGCTTAAGGCTCAGGGACACCAGCCACTAAATCATTTTTTTCCATATGTATAAAGCAGATCAATGAACCTGTTTGTTTATTCCTAAAACTATTTCCCCTGCTATGTGGAGGAATAACCAAAAGCATCTAATTCATTTTCCTTCTATAAGAACCTCAGCACAAAGAGAAACATAGAAGACACCAAGCTCAATACTATCTTTTTAGAAGCCAGAAAGAAAAAAAATGGAGGACTTAGTTTTTTCAAATAGGAAAGGAGGAACTAAATTTGTAAAGAAAGTTGTTAGGGTATAGAAAATCATCAGTAATTAGCTTATAGGAAATAAGGGACATCCGCCCTGATTTTTTTCTTTTCCTCTCTCTTCTCTCTCTCTCTCTCCCCCCACTCCTGACAAGCAAGCTCTACAATATACATACTCTACACTCAGAAATTTTTCTTTTTTTGTTCTGACGAAAGCTAAGACATCTCAGTGGGTTGAGAGGTTTTCCCAACAGATATATTATGACAGTCTGCTGTCAGGCTTACGATTGCAACAATGAGTCTAATAATTTTACAACCAAAAGAAAAACTGCCAAATTTACATCTTATATCCTCTTATTCTTTTATCTTTATACATGTTGTATATACATTCTCAGATCTTGAATTTCCAGTGAGAATGTTTTATGAACAACTTTGGGATTTTATATTTAGATGTCTTGAAAAATACTTGAAATGCATACCTTGATGGATGCATGTATATACATATCTTGACTTTTTATGAAGAGCTCTTTACCTCCTCAAATTTAAATCCGTTTTTTGCTACCTAGTCGAACAAATTTAATAATGCACTCCAGCTTACTCAAATTCATGTCACTGCTAACACTTCAAAAAAAAATGATGATCCCTAATTTGTTAGCCTTAGTTTATAGCTAAAAATAAATTATCCTCTCCATACAATGAGAATATATTAAAAGGAATGATTAGATCCATATCTTTAATTACTTAAAAATAAAATGACTTTTTTCCTTTTTTTTTTACAAAAAGGCATGTCATGAGGTAACTTATATTAAAATTTCTCTTAATGTTTTGATTAAAATCTACACATTGCATTTGACATAAGTGAAATATTTACAAGATAGATTCAATTTATAAGAAAAACAACTAATATATGGGCTTTAGAGACAAGTTACTAATTTTACCTTTCTTATATTAATTGAATTTTGTAAGAAGCCTCCTTCTGAAATGTCACTCTACTCAATATGAAAAATATATATCACTTCATTGTCCTTAAAACTGGAAAGGACTTGAGGGCATGACTCCTGTGGTATGCAGATCATATCAGTTCAGAGAATCTTAGTTACAGCTAGATAATTTGTCCAAGTTGCTTCATTCATTCCACAAATATTTGCCATTATTCTGGTGCTACCACTAAGAAAATGGGCAAAATCCCTGCTCTCATGCAGCTTATGTTTTCCTCCAGGAGTCACAAAATAAAAACATAAAAATAATCTTTGCATGTTGTGATAACCACCACGAAGAAAATAAATATGGTGCTGTGATTGAGAATGGAGGGAAAGGATTTAAGGTATGGAAAGGAGGCATCTCTGAGAAAATAATATGTAAGCTAAGCTAAGACATGAATAGTGAGGAGGAACTAGATGTAGAAAAAGTCTTCCCTACAGAAGAAACAGAGAGTACAAATGTTCTAGATGGGAAAAAAGTTAGACTATTTTAAGAACTGACAGAAGGCTGTTTACTTTTTAGTATTGATTAATACATTTGTATATTATGCAAAAAAAGATACTATATGAAGGATGGCAAAAGTGAAGGGATATCAGTCTAGCTTATATAGTGAGAAAAAAATCATTCACAAAAAAACTATTTTAGTTATTGCCAGAGATCTTTATGGTTAGAAATAAACTGTAAAGTTACAAACATAATCCATTTTTTTTAATTTTATAAGATTGGCCACACACAATCATATCACTAGATTTTCAGGACACTCAATAAAAGTTCACCTTCAGTGAAAAAACATAGGAAATAAGACCAACTCATTTAACCTGAGTAGAAATCTAATGGTGTTTCCCTCGCATGTGTAAGTTAATTTTACATTTTGGACACTTTAAAAATGCTTTAAAAGGAAATATTTGAAAAATATGTCGTCAAGTAGAGCGTAACCTAACAATAATATCTCCATGAAAGAAAAAAATAAAGATTCTACCATAAATTATTTAAAAGTCATACATGTCACATAAATCTTGAAAACACTCAGAAATAAACTTCATGCACTTATTGTACAAAGAGTCTTTTCTTTCACTTAAAGAACTGCCTTTTGAATCCATATACTTGATATTAAAGAGCCTTTATAGTATTGCTTGCATTTGTTCTTTCACTGAGTAATGAGGATAATTTATTGTCATACTTTGTCACAATGTACTTTTATATCTTCATACGGAGCTGCTTTTGATATTTTTGTTGTTATTAGAGGGCTCTCATAGTATCATTAATCCCTGGAGTTTAATTCTTTCTGTTCATCCAGATGTTATAAAAAATTAAATACACTTTTAGCAATTTATTTAAAATAAACACAATTGTTGCTGCCATTTTCTCCAAATATGTAAAGGTAATTTTAGATTGAAAGCATACGAATGTATATTTGCTGATTTAAATTTATTATTTATGTCAGGCATTTGGAAATAAAAGAATACAGGTACTGTATCACAATGAGAACATCAAAGCAAATAGATTGAATTTTCTTTATCATGGGTCTAGAAAAATAGAACTAAATTATATTAAAAATAAGATAGTTGAAGATAATATATTTGGGATATTTTTAATTTCCTTTGACATCATAGCAGGATTTTAAGGATCTTTCTTCCTTAATAGAGGAAGAGAAATGAATCATTTCACTAAACTACATAAATATTCGCCGCTGTTGTTTTAAAACCCATATTCACTGACTTTACATTCTTATTATAGGCCATCTATCCATTTGCTAATTTATATTTATACCTCATTGTAGGGACTAAGTCAATAAAATAACTAAAGATAAAAATTTCTGTAGAAATAACTTTCTAAAAATGATACTGAATTTTTATTCTTCAGATTCAAATTTCAATAAATGTTTACAAAATGCTTAACTGAATCTGGTTCCAAAGTCTGAGCACAATGAGTGCCCACTCACCAAACAATCTGTGCAATTCAAAATTATCTCACCTTGAATTATAACTTTTTCATTAAAAAACATGATTTTGTTTACACGTGTTTTAAAAGATTATGAAATACATTTTTCTGTTTTGTGCTAATTGTTCTTTATTTCATATATGCAAAGAACACCTAGAAGAGAGAAACTGAAAAGAAATTTACCATTTTCACTTCTTTCCTGTATTATTAGAAAAATTGTTTTGATTGATAATGATGTTCAAGAAATTTCCTTGGTTTTTTAATAAGTATTACAATAATAACTGAGCACATGAATTTGAACTCTGCTTTTTATTTCTACTTCTGTCAGGTGAAGTTTATTTATCTCCAAGACAACATTAGCTAATTTTCCTTCTGATCAAGTAAAATGGATCAATATCATATTTTCCCCTAAGACAATGTAGACATGCTGCTTGTGTTAGTTATCTATTACCATTTATCAAATTACTTGAAAATTTAGCAGTTTAAAGTAATAAACAACTTAACAATAACAGATAATAACCCAATTTTAAAAATAAGCAAAAGATTTAAATAGCCGTGTTTCCAAAGAGATACAGGAATGGCTAATAACCACAGAAAGATGTTCAACATCAATTAGTCATTAAGGAAATGAAAATTAAAACCACAATGAGATATCACTTCACACTCACTAGGATGGCAAATTTCAAAAGGCAGATAATAACAAGTTTTGGCAAGGATGTGGAAAAATTGGAACAATCATACACTGCTGGTGGGAATGTAAAATGGTGCAGCCTCTTTGGAAAACAAGCTGGCAGTTCCTTAAAAAGCTAAACATAGAGTTACCATATGATCCAGCAATTCCATTCCTAGGCATATACCCAAGAGAAATGAAAACATATGTCCACACAAAAACTTATAAATGAATATTCATAGCAGCATTATTCACAATAGCTGAAAGTGGAAAGAACTCAAATATCTATCAACTGATGGGTAGATAAACAAAATATGGTATATCATACAATGAAATATTATTTAGTAATAAAAAGAAATTAAATAGTAATACATGATATAACATGGATGAACCTCAAAAAATATTACTTTCGGTGAAAGAAGCCAGTCACAAGGACCACATATTGTATTATTCCATCTATATGAAATGTCAAAAATAGCCAAAGATATAGAGACAGAGAAAGATCAGTTGTTGCCTAGGCCTGAGGGGTGGGAAATAGTGGGTGGGAGGTGAGAGGGTGGGGAGTGACTGCTGTTAGGTAAAGGTTTAGTTTTGGGATAATGAAAATGTTCTAAAATTAGATTATGGTGATAGTTGCACAACTCTGTAAATCCATCTAGAACCATTCAACTGGATACTTTAAACTGGTAAACTTTATGATTTATAATTATATGTCAATAAAGATACTACAATAAAGCAATCTGCATTTATTATCTTACTTTTTCTGTGCATATAGAATTTAGGAACAGTTTAGTTGCTTGGTTCTAAGCTCAGGATTTCTTATGTTGTTGTGGTCAAGATGTCACTTGGGACTGCAGCACTTGAAGGCTTGAGGGGCTGGAAGACTTACTTCCAATATGATACACTCACATGGCTGTTAGCAGGAGGCTTCGGTTCCTTGCCCTGTGGATCTTTGCACAGGACTGCTGGAGTACCCTCATGACATGGCAGATGGCTTCCCCAGAACAAGTAATGTGAAAGAGAAAGGCAGGAACCACAATGTCACACACTGTCACTTCCACAATATGCTGGTTGCTACACTGGTCAACCCTATTCACTGCCGGCGGATACTACACAAAGCTGTGAATTTTAGGAAGTAAGAATCATTGAGGGAGATCTTTAACCTTATTTTCTAACTTCAAATTAAAAAACACTTTATAATAAAACAACACTTGAAATAGTCCATGAAATCTGTGATGTGTATTCCCTGCTATATTACTAATGGCTTCTAAGTCCATCTTTTCAAATTTACTCACTCTTTTGAAGGAATCCATTAGCACATTATCATATTTGCTGTGCCTGTCATAAAGGGAGCTCATTCTATTGTTCCCACATTCCTAAGGAATTTCACAAAGATGTTTTTTTAGATGGCAACTGAGATGTGCAGAGAATTATTAACTATTTAGGATTTGTTTAATTGGACAACATAATAAAGCTACTTAACAATAGTTGTTTCTAAATTTCAATGCTCTAAGAAAAGCAATTATTTAGCAGGATTGTGTTTACATATTTCCCCCTGTGGTTTGTAGACTGAAAAGCTGCTGACATTTGTATTTTTACTGTTTATGTTTTTTTTTTAATGGTACTTGAATTTAGTTTAGGGTAAGTAAATACATAGAATTAAAGGAAACTGTGCTATAGACAATGCATGCTCTTCAGTCTTCCTCTTGCTCTTATACCAGGTGAACAAAATAAGGATACTTTATATTTATATGGTTAACTGAATTATAGAATATTTCTCTTCTCCTTTTTTCTCCTGCTATTTCCTACACATCCATCAGGATTTACCACATCAACTCCTCCCTTAGCTGCCAAGTTTTTGGTCCACCTCTGTGCTCCCATAGCATTGTGCATATCACTCTATCATTTTTTTAATCTCACTGAATGATCTGGTTTAACATCTAGACTGAGGCTGTTTGCAGCCTTGTGGCCTTTATCTCTGCTTCTCCAACTCTACTTTAATGCCTTGCAAATTATAGACACTCAGGAAATGTAGGTTGTTTACTTAGAATTGGAAAGGATACACAATGTTATCTGTTCCAACTTCCTGCACTAATGCAGAAATGCCTTCCTCAGCTATCCTGGCAGATGGCATCCAGCTTCTGTTTGGATAAACTCATTGATGAGGAAGGTGCTTGGCACCTTATTAAAGAGCTCGAGAGAAAGTGGTTTTTTTTCATTTTTTAAATGCTGTTTAAGTGAAATATGTCTCTTTGACTTGCAATTATCAATGGTATTTCTATTTTTGATAATGATATATGTTTATGACTTCTAAGTAGTATCATTTCAAATATTTGAACAGCTCTATTATGACCCAAAATTATATTAATCAGCCTCAACATTCTCAAGTTTTTTTCTCACTTTCTTCTTACGAAATAATATTCACACCTCTTCACATGTCAAATGCCTGATTCAACCATAAAGTGGCATCTCTAACTGAAAACAAAACCACCCATGTACAGAGCATAAAAGGCTAGCTAAAAATCATAAACACCCATTGAGATAGGACACTTTGATATGTGATTTAAAAATCTGTCCATCATGGTCATAATTGTATGGTCAACTAACCCACACCAGAGATTTTTCAAATGAATTATTGGAAAATACTATATATTTTTTAAAAAATTTAACTAACCTTTCACTTGATTCTAACACTTTCTACAACAGGTTTAGTCCTTCTTGATGATAGCAAGAGGCAGGCCAGCAATCAATATAATAGGGTATCCGATCCTGGAACACAATCCAATTCTCAGAAGCCACCATACCAGAGGAATGGATTTTACCTACTCTCATTCCTTGGGTTTCCTTCCAGGCAGCAATGATCCCAAATTGAAAAGGTAGTGCCAGTTAAAGAACGTATCCATGAATGCTTTACTTGCACTAAACCACATCTGCAGGCAAAGCAAGCTTTCTGCAATATCAAACAAATTTCAGAACAAGAAATCGTAGTAAAACCTCTATTATTTAAAAATCATGTCTATTCTTTTGTATTCTTATCCTTTGTCCGCTGCATAAACCTTTCCAAACCTAGTCCCAGGTCTTCTCCCAAGATGGAATGAGCTAGATCCCGTTTTGGTCAGCTCATAATTACTGTTTAATTCATGGCCATATATCTTATCTGTTTGTATTATCATTCACGTATGGAGGGGGCAGCGGTAACTGACATGTAAGGGATATTGTCCATGCAATTCAATGTCATTAAGACCCTCTTCTTTATTTAATAAAACACCAAATGTGGCTCATCTTATTCTTGTGGTTGCAGGCATAGAGACACTCTGTAGTTTCCTCACACTCTCCTTTTCTGTGTCTCCCAACATCTGCTTTGAACTCACTAACAACATCTTTTATTGCTATCAACTAAACTTAAAACGTTTCTCCTTTTCAATACATGAGATTGTCCCAACATATACTGATTATAAATTAAAGAAGAAAACAATTATATTTCAGTGGCTTAACATTAAGAAGAGTAATAGTAGTTAACATTTATGAGCACTTGATATGGGCCAGGCACTTGGCTAAGTGTGTCCCATGGCTTAACTCACTGTCTTCTCTCAAGAACCATCACAGGAAGCACCAATATTGTTCCCTCATATTGATGACAAAATTAAGGCAGCAGAGTTAAGATCATCTTTCAAACCCAGCCAGTTCAATGCCACAGCTCTTGTTATTAATCTATATAATATCAGAATCCTTTTAAACTTTGGCCCCATCACTTATTTTTCTAATTTTGTTTCAAATGCAAATATGATGAACATAAAAATATGATAAACATAACTTCTAAATACTTTTTTTTCAATTTATCAATAAAAGAGTTCAAAAGAAAATGGCTCAAAACAGAACCTTATTGGTACCTAGCTAATCTTCAATAGTGTTACATTGAGAACCTTTCACCAACATACAACATAAATTATTCATGATCTAAATTCTACTAGTAAGAAGAAAATGCATTGTCATATATAACAAGAATTACAGTGTTCTGGGCTTGGTGATTCTTGGCCCATTCCTCTGCTGTTAGCATTTCTTGTGGTTCTGGTCTTCACTAATGTATTTTTAATCTCCAGCTGGAAAGGAGATGGCTACAACTGTTTTAAAAGTCACCTCTGAACAGGACAATGTTCATAAAGATGTTTCCGTGTGTCTTTCCTAGTATGGCAAAAAGCTTTCCCTAAAGTTCTCTGGTCATGTCTTTGTTGAGGAAAATGGGAGTAAAATCATAAATTAGATATTAAGGAGTCAAAAAATGAATATAATGATTGATAAGGGACACATTACATTTAATCAAATCTAAGACACCATGAATTCTAAGACATTATTTTAAGTGCCACTAAGAAGGAAAATATTTTGTCAATTTTTAAAACTTAAAACTAAGTCACATCATTGTAAGAAATGTTCTTATTTCAAAGATGTTAAAATGTGAAAAAAGTACATCTTAGAATCATTGAAATATATTAGTACCTTACTTTTGTTAACAAATGAGAAAACTAAAGTTCAGAAATACCAGCTTCAACAATGTCATACAATCAGAACTTGAACTCAGATTTTTTTTTTGACTTTACATTCAAAGATCTTGCCTCAAAGTACTTCCCTTTCTTTGGTCTTTTTTTTTTTTTTTTTTTTTTCCTCTATCTTTATCCAACTTCTGAGCCAAAATATGACTTTGGTCCTTATTAGATGGCCCGATGTGTCTTGTACAGCCATGTAATCGAAAGCAGCCTCCAGGAAAGCTACCAGTATAGAAATACGTGATGTCTGACACCGAGCCATGGTGCAGGTTGTCAGTGAAAGTCTGGGTGGAATTATAAACACACCTACTCCCCAGAAGGAAAATTCCAGGTAAAGAGATATAACAACAGGAGGCAGTAAATCCAAATGATTTAGCAAAGTTGAAAATTTCTAGTATCGATTCCAGGGTGAAAACCTTTAAAAACTAATAAAGAATACAAGAAACAGAACCTAAAACAAATATATCGTAGGTCCGCATGAATGTTATTGGAATGGCATTTGAAGATAGGAGTTGAACAATGGGTTCTGGAGTCAGCCTGTCTTGGTAAGGGAATAACAATTACTTACCTGCTGGGGGTCTTAGCTTCTTCACTATAAAAGAGGGATACTAGCTGGCTCTACTTCATAAAATTGTTCAGAAGATCAAACAAGATAATATGTGTAAAGAACACTGTATAGTGTTTTGCCTATAGTAAGATGTGAATAATGAAAGATGATAAAAATGATGCTGGTAGATATCCCTCTGATAGTCCAGGCCATCCTGTTCCTCCTTTACTGTCCTCGGACCGTGTATCTGATCCACTGACATGCACGAGTTATGTTCAGTGAAATTAGTCATTGTATATATCTAAATCTTAAACTCCTAAAAATCTGAAAATCTTGAAGTCTAGAGAATAAACCATGGCCAGACCTGATTTAAACTCTTGTATACACCACTTATGAGTTATGTGGCTTAAGGCAATTACTTACATTTAATATACCAATTATCTCATCTTTAATGAGATAAAATTTCTAACTCTTGGAGTTAATCTGAGGCCTCATTTAGGTAACATATGTAAATCTTCTAGGACGGTACTGTTGACACACAGTAGGCACTTAAAAAAGAGCCCACTTAATTTTTTCCTTCAGAATAGCCACAGAAACCCTCAGACACTTTTTTATTTATCTAACTGAATGTATGTTGCCTCAAGCTCACAAGATCAAAATGAATACAAAGCTAATTTCTATTTTAAAATCTCTGTTACTAAGGTAACAACAGTATTTGTTGCACTTTCTTCACAAAGTCATATATTTAATAATGTATCAATAATATTGTAGGTTAAATTTAACATGGGGGGCTTGCCTGGCAACCTAAACACTGTTTATGACATACTTTTATAGATGAAATTATATCCTAATGCCTAATAATCTATTTTCAGATAAGATTTTGGAGGATTGCCTATTTGTAACTTGGAATCCTCCTATATGGTGTATAATTTCAAATAAAATGCAAGTTATTTGATTTTAATCATGTTATTGTAACTTTTGATTGCGTATTCTGAAACCTTATCCCCAGTATCACAATACTCTGTAGAATTAAATGACCACCTTAAGAATTCAGGTTGGCCCCAACAAAAGAAAATTATAATAAAGGTGTTTTCATTGAAGGAAATGAATCAGCTGAGGCGAAACGAATTTCCCATTTTGTGGATTTAAACGAGTTAAAACTTCTTTATTATCATACAGTGAGAAGTAAAATAGAATCGTGTAGAAGTGCTAGACATCAAACTAACCTCCCTCCTTAAGCATCTGTGGTTGGAACTATTCAATAATTACTTGGGGATTTAAAATACCGGACACTTTCACTTTTCTTCTCAGAAGTTTCCTACTTACATCTTTATATAAAGGGTTTTCTTCTGCATTTTTAAGTTGTGATAAAAACACAGGCATTTAGGAAGACAATCTCTTAATTCTTATCCTGGTTCTGGTAAAACACACACACACACACACACACACACACACTCACTGTGCATATTAAGATTCACAGACCATTTGTGTAACTCGTTACCAAAGAAAAGACTATCTATAAGCTCTCTATAAGCAGTTGTGAAATTATGATCACTGGTTTGTCGTTGAGGGCATTAATATTGGAAGGCAAGCATTGATAGATACGGCACCACAATGGATTTACCAGGGAGAAAACTTTGTTAATAGTATATTGAAACATAATGAAAACTCATAAATGTTACTCTTCCTGGTTTCTTTTCAAGTGATCACTACAAAACTAAAGTCAAATGTTATACCAAAAAAAAATTAAGTTTTTGATATCATTTTTTCCTTCCCCCAAAAGTCAGTTCTGGCTGGTAAAGGTCTATTCAGATAAATCACAAATATTTTCTTCCAAGCTCTTTAAAACACATTGCTTCTAATAAAAGCAACTGTACAATTAGCAGGGAAGTCCTCTGGTGAAAGCTGGCATCCATGTTCCTAGATGTGCAATAAAGGTTATTATTTCTAAATACTTGTGGAAATGTTTTTGCACATATGTTTCTCCTTTTTTAGAGTTGCTATTTCTACCACCTTTCAACCAGTTTGAATCTTAACTATTTCAATCTTCCTTTCTCCATGATTTTTTTTTTGACAACTTCTTCCTCTATTCATTATTTATTCTTCCATTCAGCAATTGTTTGTTGGATGCCCACCGTGTGACTTGCCCAGATTTTTCAGAATTGTGGATGATATACACAGTATAGCTAGTGTATATAGATAAGGACTCAAACTCAAAACATTGACATGTTCACCCAAGGGCTTTCTCTGGCACAGTCTTTGCTACCACAGTGAAAATATCTATATGGTCTGAAGCCAAACTTATTTTCATCTTTTGTGCTCTCTGTTCAAATAGCCCCTACACGTGAACTCAACCATCCCATTCCAACATATGCAGGTATTCCCATCTTAGACTCAGCCCATTTTGCCATTTCCCACTCCACTCTAATTTTTCACATTTGCGGTCAATGATGTGGCCCGTGTTTCACAGGAGTCTAAGATCTTAAGCTGAGCTGCAGACATTGTCTCTATTCATCCTCAGGCTTACTGGCTTCTCAGCAAAAACAATGGGCTTTCTCTTTTACACAGGCTGGAGCAGTCACTCTAAGTGTGTCTCAGCCTCCCATCCTATAACATAATCACAGATGAACATTCATATATAGATACTCAGGACTTCTGGAATATTATGTTCACCTTTTGAGATTCTTTGTTGCAGAAAAATCCTTAGCTTTTAGGTGGGCTTTGAGGGTGCTCTTGCTATGAATCTGATTGAATAAGACAATTTTTTCTTGGTTTTTTTACTTTTGGTCCTTCAAAAAGCCAAAAAATAGATGTTCCTTTTACGATACCTTGAAAATGTCCTCTACTGGGATCTAGTATCTTGATATAAATACAGAATATTTTTCACAAAAACTTCATAGACTTCCGATTATGTAAGTTCTACAGGTTCCTCACTGGTACTTGCTCCCTTAATTCCTATTCATTACTAAGCTACCATGAACAAAAGCTAAAATTAGCATTTCTAACGTAATCTTCTTGAACACTCTGACTAGCCCCAATGGCTCGTCAACATTGCAAAGTTGATATTGCATTTTTACACAAGTAGATAATAAGAATTCCCACAATGTTCCCATTTTCATGAAGGCATTTGGTCATTCATGCTCTTCAACATTGCTTTAGGTCAAGCATGGTTTTCTACTAATACAGCTTTTTAAATTATGATTCCGATGGTGAAGTTTCACCATTCTCAGTTTATTTTGTTGCTTGGTGCTCTGTTAGTTACCTCGTGGCATATGGGGGGCATATTTGTAATACTTGTATTAATAAATAATACTATAACAGCTAACAAACAATAGCAGCTATAAACTAGCATTTTATTGGGGGTTCACCATGTCCCCAGTATACTGTTAAGCATTTGATATGGATTACGGAATGTAATTTCACAAAAACCATCTGAATTCGATACCATTACTATCTCCAGTTAGGAATATGAATAACTGAGGTTTAAAGATTAAATTCTAAGTCTGAGCATACTCAAATAGGAAATTCTAGAGGCTGGGGAGTCTGATTCTAGAGTCAGTGCTCTTAATCATTATAGTATAATAAAATGTTGAGACATGTAGGCATTACTATTCAAAAATTAACCACAGGTTGTTACTAATCTCTGTTGTTAGCACAGATGTAACCACAACTTCCTTCCAATCTACCTTGTATAGTGACACTTTACTGCAAGACATCCTACTCTAAGAGGCACACTACTCAATAAATGCTCTGTTATCTCAAGTTCCTGATTGTTGAGTATTGAATGAACTGGAAAGCAGGAATGGATGGGACAGAAAGTGTTTTGCCTGTCTAAGATCAAAAGAGTTTAAGACTACAGTATCTTTAATGATAGAGCACAACATTTAACAGATGTCACCTTTGCCTATTTATGACTTGGCCCATCTTTCTTAAACACTTCTCTCATGCCAATCTTCAGAATTAGAAATGCAACAGTGTACAAATCCAGTCCCTCTCTCCCTGTCCTCTAGAACCTCCTCAGCCTGTCCTATCTTCATAATAAAATGAGAAAATGCCCTGAGGACAGAGATGATATTTAAAATCTTTTGTTGAGTATTTTCCATAGAGCAAAGGATCTCAAAATATCTATCAATTTATTAATTAATTGAAAGACGTGTTTCAGAAGCTATAGTACTACTGCTAATAATGAGACTGAGAATAATAAAAAGTCAGGGCTAATTCCATATATAGAAAAACTCAATGCTAGTGAAAGACACAGCCAACCATCCCCAGGCAAGCTTCATTTTCATCAGAAAGAAAAATTCCTTAAAAAAATTTTTACTTTTCAGATGTTTTCAAGTTTTCATTTGAAGGTAGAAGTGCCAGTCTAACTCAACATTTTTCAATTCTGGCTGCATATGAACTACCTGGAGAAGCAGCAGCACGTGCCAATGACTGCTTCCACAAAAGCAGATTTTTCTGGGGCTGGCGCCCTAGCAGTGGTAAGTTTTAGAAGCTCCTCAAGAGATCCCAATGTGCAACTAGACTTGAGAAACTGTGCTAACTATATATGTGTGAACAGATACATCGAGTAACAGAGGGGAAGAGAGCTTTTGTTTGATAACTGTGTATAGTTGAAAATAGCTAGTTTTCCCCACCATTTCTTTTTAACTAAAGCTATTGATACGCTTAACATCATAGACATGAAAGATTGGTCACAAATATTTTTAACGTTAACCACAAGACTACTTTATTTCATTTGACTTTTTGTTCTTTGCTTACATGACCTCTGCTCGCAAAAGCTAAATTAGAAAACAGTCGTAGGGTAGAAGATTAAAACCTGTTTAGACAGCTACAATGCATTTTTTTCCAGAACACGTCATTATAACTTTACAGAGAGCCCTAGATCTGGTAAGGGGTGAGACAGTGGATTAATCAGTCTATAGGATCATTCATTTTTTATCCTTTCTCTGGAGGCTATTAGTAAGGGCACCTGCGTAGGACACTTATTTTTGTAATGTGAACAATTGTTCTTTAGGAATGAAATTCTGTTCCACTGAGAAAAGATGTGAGAAAGCTCAGGGTGCCCCTTGAACTTTCTGACACTTTGCACAAAAGGTAAATCTGCTAAAAATATTTTTTTAAATACTTGAAATTCTCTCCTAACATTTTCTAAAGTGCTGAAGAATGAGAAATCAACTTCTGGAAAAAAGGCAGAAAGAACAGAAAGGCTAACAAGCCTCACAAGAAAGCAATTTTCTGAAAAGAATAAAAAAAAAAAAGGTAGTTTTCTAAAATTGAGGAACATTATTCCTTCAAAGAAAGTGTCTCAAAGTGTCCTTAAAAAATATCAGTCCCTGTTCAAATCAAATTGTGTCATTTTTATCGAAGGAACCATAAATTTGTCAATTTTGTAATTGGCTTGGTTGGGTCATCCAATTTGACACCTGTGGAGATTTCACCACCAGGCATTCTTATCAATTTTTTAATAAATTCTACAGATTGAGAATGGTAAATAATAAATGATATGGAGCTTGCAAAGTCAATATTTAATTTAACATAGACTCAGGGAAACTAACACTATGCATACACATCATTCTATGGCTTGAGTTTAAAGCAATAAGGGTCTTTATTATAAAAACTGAAAAGAATAAAAAAAGACAAAGATATTAAAAGTCATAAGGTAAAAAATCACGTGCCTCATAATGCTATAAAAATGAGTGCAATTAATCAGCTCACTCATTTAAGTATGGAAGCACCCGGGTGCCAAAAGCAAGTCCCCTATTGTCTTGTTAGAATTGGAACATACCAAAGAACAATATTATTGTTTAACCAACATGGCTTTTCCAAAATGAGTATTCAAGTGGCCAGGGATTTTAAATAATTAAGTAAAAATTCAGTCACAAACAAGTGGAAATGATGCTAATTATTGAATTTGGAGACACAGAGTTTGGAGGAAAACATTCTAGGTAAGATCATAGTAACTGTACTTTACAAAGGCTGATTTCTACCCATTTTTCATATAATATTTGGTTTTACTCATGATAAAAACTTATCATTCAGTTTAGTGCCCAAGTAAATCTTTAAAATAGGAATTTTTCATGTAAAATGTAGTTTTACACTACCTGGCTTTAATGGAGAAACAGGTGGCATTGATTTAAATGATTTAAATATTACAAATTTAACTATTATGATTAATAACCTCAACCAACCAGCAAACTATGTTCAAAACTTTAAAGAAATCTAGGAAAGAAAGCACCAAATGTATAAGGAGCCACAGAAAATTAAATGAAATTAAGACACTGAGTTTAAAAGTATTTTTATTATCAGCTCCTGGGGAGAAGAGACCTTATCTCAATATTCTTCACTTTGCTTATCACAGTACTGTGCATAACAGCTATTTGTTTGAATTGAATTGTTTTTTTCTCATAAGTTTCAATTATGAGGAGTGTAAATTTGTTTTCCTAAAGTTATATGTATCTCTTTTGTTATCACAGTTTTTTAAAAGTTGAATAGTTTTAGAAGTTTACATAAAAGAGTAGCATCAGTAGAAATTAGTAGAGTCCATTAAAACAGAATGGGGAAAATAGACTTGTAGATTAATGATTTTGGAAAATAATTTTAAATGTAGAAAGTATTGACCATCATCTCTTGGTTCAAATCATGTGTAGATGAAGGCAGGATATATAAACAGTCATGTGCCACACAATCACCTTTCCGTCAACAACAAACCACACATACCATGGTAGTCTCATAAGATTATAAGAAAGCCGAAAAATTCCTATCACCTACT
Organism: Varecia variegata; assembly: GCA_028533085.1. Classification (NCBI taxonomy): domain Eukaryota; kingdom Metazoa; phylum Chordata; class Mammalia; order Primates; family Lemuridae; genus Varecia; species Varecia variegata. The sequence continues at coordinate 10,420,640 of CM052447.1, read as the reverse complement.
GATGCCATAGCCATCGTAGTGCAGCGCATTACTTATATGTTTATGGTGATGCTGATGCAAACAAACCAAATGTGCTGCCAATTACATAAAGTATAGCACATACAATTATGTGCAGTTCTAATACTTCATAATGATAATAAACAACTATGTTAATGATTTATGTATTTATCATACTATACTGTCTATGCTATTTTAGAGGATACTCCTTCTAACTTATTAAAATAGAAAGGTTAACTGTAAAACAGCCTCAAGCATGTCCTTCAGGAAGTATTTCAGAAGAAGACATTGTTATCATAGGAGACGACAGCTCCATGCATGTTATTGCCCCTGAAGACCTTCCAAGGGGACAAGATATGGAGGTAAAGACATTGATATGAATGATCCCAACCCTGTGTTGGGCCCCCTGTGTGGGCCTAGGCTAATGTGTGTTTTTGTGTCTTAGTTTTTAACAAAAAAGTTTAAAAAGTAAAAAAAAAAGAAAGAAATTTTAAAAATAGAAAAAACCTTATAGAATATGAAAAATGTACAAAAATATTTGTACATGTGCTTGTGTTTTAAGCTCAGTGTTAAATACAAAAGAGTCAAAAAGTTTTAAAAATTATAGTTTATAGAATAAAAAAGTTATAGCAAGCTAAGTTTAATTTATTATTGAAGAAAGAAAAATAATTTTTAGTAGATTTAAAGTAATCTAAGTGTATACTGCTTATAAAGTCTACAGTAGTGTACAGTAATGTCCTAGGTCTTCACATTCATTCACAGTGACGAATGACTCACTGACTCACCCAGACAGAGCAACTTCCAGTCCTGAAAATTTCATGATAAGCGCCCTAACAGGTGTACCATTTTTATCTTTTGTATCATATTTTTACTACACCTTTTCTAAGCTTAGATATGTTTAGATACACAAATACTTACTATTGTGTTACAAGTGCCTACAGTATTTAGTACAGTGATATGCTATACAGGTTTGTAGCCTAGGAGCAATAGGTTATATCCTACAGCCTAGTGTGTAGCAGGCTATACCAGGAAGATTTGTGTAAGTGTGTGATGTTCGAACAAAATCATCTAGCAATGCATTTCTCAGAATGTGTCCCAGTCATTAAGTGATGCATGACTATAAGTAGCTATTCAACTGGTTAGTGCCTTCATGGGAAGGTAGCCTCTGGTTTAGAACTCTTTTGTCAAATGTCATTTGTTCTCTATCTCATTGGTCCTACCACCTATCCACTGACAATGTTGTCTTTTGCCTCAGTAAGATGTGCACCCTCTGCTTACTCTGATATTTAACCTCGGTAACCCAATACAGTAAATCTAATGGTAAGAATTTTAAGTACCACAATGGACTTGTGATAAAGTTTGTATCACGTAAATGTTGTTTAGTGCCTCACACACCATATAAATGTAGGCAGCTGCCTATAGCCTACACATATTGCTGGTCCTGTCCAGGGTTTATAGCGAGAAACTACAGAGGAATTAAGACCCAAACTTTGGGTGAGTAAAATATAGTGAGAGAAAATATTCAACTATATTTATGTATAACTAAATAGCTACCAGGCAATTTGGAAGTAATATCTGTTAGTGGCAGATACACATTTATTTTCCAGCTAGTTTCTTCTGCTTTTGTCAACTCAATAACAAGGTACAGTTTAGAATTAAAAGCACCAAGGAACCTCCATACTGTTTTCCATAGTGGTTGCACTAATTTACTTTCCCACCAACAGTGTACCGGGGTTGTCCTTTCTCTACAGCATTCGTTATTGCCTGTCTTTTTGATAAAAGCCATTTTAACTGGGGTTAAATGATATCTCATTGTAGTTTTGATTTGTATTTCTCTGAAAACTAATGATGTTGAGCATGTATTCATATACTTGTTGGCCATTTCTTGTTTTGAGAAATGTCTGTTGATATCCTTTGCCCAGTTTTAATGCGGATTATTTGATTTTTTCCTATTGAGTTATTGGAGCTCCTTATATATTCAGTATATCAAAAAGATATTTGTACTACTATCTTTATTACAGCACTATTCACAATAGCCAAGATTTGGAATCAACCTAAGTGTCCACCAACAGATGAATGGATATGGAAATTGTGGTACATATACAAAATGGAAGATTATATAGCCATAAAAATGAGTGTAATACTGCCATTTGCAACAGCATGGATGGAACTGGAGTACATTATGTTAAGTGAAATAAGCCAAGCACAGAAAGACAAATCTCATATGTTCTAATTCATATGTGAGAATTAGAGCTAAATATTAAAAACAACAGATCTCATGGAATCATAGAGTAGAATGATGGTTACCAAAGGTTGTGAAGGTTAGTAGGGAGGGGAGGATAAAGAGGGGATGGTTAACGGGTGCAAAAATATAATTAGATAAATAGAATGAACAGTATTTGATAGCACAACAAAGTGACTATAATCAACAATAAGTTAGGGTATACTTTAAAATAACTAAAAGAGTGGAATTGGAATGTTCCTACACACACAAAACGATAAATGCCTGGGGTGATGGATACCCCAATTACTCCAATTTAATTAATTCACATTGTATGCCAGTATCAAAATATCACATGTACCCTATGAATATATACAACTAATATGTATCCATAATAATTTTTTTTTAAAAAGGACCAAGGCAATTCAGAAAGTAAATCAAACAAATGGGCACCGAGTGGAGGGTGTCAGTAACATTCAGAAACAAAAGATTTTATTGGCAGTTATACTAGATCACCTTGGTCCTTAATTTTATTAATAAATCCTACAAGGGTTTTTCATTGCACTTACATTAAAAGCCAAACTCCAAGACCTGAACAACAGGCTCCCTGCCTGCCTTTCTGCCATTATGCCTGATAATCCCCTTCCTTCTGTACCTCTCTGCAGAGGTATCTTATCTGTCCCAGAGCAAAACAGTGATTCCAGTCGCTGAGTTCTTAGAGTTCTTGCTTCTTTTTCTTGGACTGAGGTTTTACCTCAGACCTCAAGTCCCAGAGAGCCTTCCCAAATCAGAAATCCTCCTCTGTTGCTACCACTTAACAGCCATTTCTTCATAGCATTTATCTCCATCTAAACATTTATTGTTATTTGCTTACATAATTACTCCTATTCCTTTTCTCTAAAATGTAAGCTCAACAAACCCAACGATTTGACCTAGTTTACCTTATTTTTCATCGTAACATGGCTTGGAACAGTGTAGGTAGCTAATTAATATTTACTGATTTAATCTGTTTTTAATTCCATATATGTATTTATCCAGCATTTATATAGCATTATATGCCCCAGGAATGTTTCTAAACCCTTTATAACTAACCTAACAGTCCTATAAGTGTGGGAATAATTCCCATCTTATAGATGAAGAAATTGAGGCACAGGAAGGTTAAGTTACTTGCGAAAGGTCAAGAAGCTGGTAAGAAGTATAGGAAGATTATCATCCAGAGAGTCATGTATGTGCTAGAATCTGTGTTCTTGGCACAACTGTGTGCTGACTTCACTGTAAGCTGTAAAGACAATGGCAGCCATAGGGACTATCTGCAAGGTTTGGGACAGAGCTACATCTCAGTCTGTAGGTGGGAAGAATGGCTGGTTTTCAGAAAGTTCCAGAATGTGTAATGGCATTAACTTTGTGGCTTCATTTAGAACAGTTTTCTCTTGCATTTCATCTTTGGCTTGTCTGTCTTCCTGCCTGTCTTCTACACTCTGCTTCCTTGATCCAGTATCTGAGTGATAGTGTTTTATTCAGGGAAGAAAAAAAACCTCTTAAGTTTGCATTTCTTAAATTATGCTTAATGAACACTAATATCCCATGATATTTAGATAGGTGTTCCCCTAAAAAAAATTTCTGTGGTTAAAAAAAATATGACTAAAGAGAAGTAAAATGTTAAAAATAAGGAGAATATCTTTTAACACATATTTTAAAAAATGTAGTATGTGTAAATTGGCCCCAAATTATGAAGCCATATGATGTTTACAAAACATTATATTCATGTATTTCTAGGGTCTTTTATATTTATTAGAATGCTGTAGGCCAAATTGAATTTTGAGCATTAAATGAGGTGACAAGTGACTAATTCTCTATATTTTTGAAGAAATGAAAACTGCATTTAAATACTATTTTAAAAGCATTTTTCATTCACATGTTATTATGTTACTTTTTTCTACTTCACCCAAACAGCTGATAATGATTAGCAGAGTTCTCCCAATCCAAGCTTCTACCTCTCCATTAAGAAATGCAAATGTGTCTCATGCCAGTTTCTTTGTGGTCCTGCTTTGCCAGAGCTCCTAAAGAAATTCAGCTAAAACCTAAGATGAACTCTATCAACCCTACAGGCTGCAGAGCTGGCATCTCATGTAAGAGAGATTTATGTAGTCTATCACTAAAATTTAGCTTTTCAACACAGTTATTAATCAGCCTGTTGTGATCTTAATGTTTCTGAATGACACAATTTTCTGTAAGCCAAGCAACCTACAGCAAATTAAGAATGGGGGTGCGGGTAGAGCAGATATCAAACATGGCCAGAAAATGAATAACCCCTGGAAAAATCAGGCTCACCTGAACACTTGAAGTTTTCAAAATGATCAGCGACTGATGTGTGTGTGTGTGTGTGTGTTATTTCTTCTGTTCTCCTTCCTTGGCTTCCTCTTTCTCCTTCTCTGTCTTCTTGTCTTTCTCTTTATTATTTACTTGACAAGCATCCCCTCTGACCTAATTTTCCATACAAATTGTGTTGATACCTGTTTTAATATCATCTTCCACTTACTATTTCAATGTTCTCTTCCTAAAGGGGAGGGGGGAATATTTATTTGTGTTCATCATGTGAACCAAACTAGAAACTGGAATTTTCTGTTCATGAATTTAAACATTGATGAGGAAAATGGATTGTGAACAAATGTCAAGTGTGTCATCACTGTAGCTGTGTTTTAAGGAGAGAAGGAATGGTATTAGGCAAACATTTAGAGGCTATTTGCCCAATTAAAATTTCTCCATTGTTTTTATATTTCAATGCCTCAGGGTAGAATATAAATTATTTTTAATTTTCTTTTCCTTTTTGTGTCCTCCTGTAGTTTGCCCAATAGTAATATCCTTTGACAGTCTTTATTTTTCCGTCTAATTCCCATTAGCAATTGTTTGTGTTTGGTTTTTTTCCCATTCATATCACTGTCTCCTTTTTTTTTTTTTTTTTTTCTTTTTAACTTTTTGGCATCTGTATCTGTTGAGATAATTGGGCTGCAATCATCATCTGTGTTATAGTCATTATTTGATAGGTATTTCTGCATAGATATGTTAGAAATGCTTAGGATCCAAACAAAGTGAACCAGACGTATCTACTGCAGAATGTGTACAGTGATCTTTTTGATTCAGTGGTGGCATAAGTTCAGGTTGACTTAATAAAGGGAAACAGAAGGTAAGTGTGGCAGTGTCACGTGATCTGCACTAAACAAACCCTAGAAATTTAAACACCACATTGAGAAATAGGGAGAGGGGGAAATGGCGGATTAGCGAGGACCTCCTGGCTCTCAGCTACACATGAGTGGATGGCTTTCCCACAGGAACACCATCGTCAATCTCCAGAGAAGCAGCGGGGGACAAGCAGCGCCGGAAAATAGAAAAAAAAAGGTGAATTGGAGAATCGACCACTAAGTTCAGAGAGTGTGAGAAACACAATAGGGAATAGAGCGTGGGCCTGCCGCGCCCGCTGGCCGGCTGAGGCAGTGTTATCTGACCCACAGGAGGGGGCCTCTTCCTCCATTGACCGCCACATCCACTCAGGCAGGGAAGTGTCTGAAGTCAGTGTGAAGTTGAGGCACAAGCTGACAGGCAATGTGGAGAAGAGACAAAGTCGGGGGACATTTTGAACTCTCCAGTGTGCGATGCTAGGTCCGCCCTGGGCGAGGGAGGGTCAGGTCTGAGAGGACACTTCCTGGACCCGAGGGAGGGACCTGGGAGACAGGCTTCTCGCCTCTGGCGCTCGCTGGGTCCAGACCACGGGAGGTGGACGCCGGCTGAGGGAGAGGCCCAGCCCCTGGAAACAGCGGAAGATTCAGTCAGCTCAGAGTGGGATAGAGTGTGTGGGTCTCCCTACCAGACGGGCGCCAGTCAGGGCATGAGGGAAGTGGAGGGGAGGCTGGCAGCACGTTGAGACAGCCTGCCAGGTCCAGCGCCTGCTGCCGCCCCAACAGTCCCCTCCAGTGCTGACACTCCATGGGTGGGCGCCCGCCATTTTGGGGATCCATATCCTTGAAGCGCTGTGGCGCGTTGCGGAACTGGGCATCACCCCCTCTCCAGCCCGGCAGGGCAGGCCCAGGCAACGGACTCAGGCGGCGCCAGTGCCACTGCCCAGCAGAGTAAGCCCCGCCACTGGAGGACGGGAGTAGCAAGAGAAGCCGCTTTCTGAACGTTCCACCCCCAGCCCCTTGCCTTTTCCCTCTGGCAGGTCAAACCCTGCCCTTGAAAGGGCAGAGTAACAAAAGGAGCCGATTTCCCA
>CM052447.1:10330051-10414058 GCA_028533085.1 Varecia variegata | reverse complement strand
GCGTAGTAAAGAGAAAAGCCTCTACCCCAGTTCTGCGGCTTGACTTGCTTGACTTCTCCTACAGCAGGGCAGACCCCACACTTGGAAGAGGGGAGAAACGAGGGAAGAGGTTTTCTAGATTGGAACCTGCAGCTGTCTCAGGCAGCACCCCTTCCCCAGCCTGGCAGGGCAGGCTACACCGTTGGAGGTAGGGAGAAAGGAGAAAAGTCTTTCTCTGTGTGACTGGGGTGAATCTGTGGGACCTTGGAACTAAACAAAAGGGGACAGACTGTTTAATCAGTCCAGTGGGTTGGTCTTGAACATAACACTAGGGCTCGCACTTGTCGCCCAGGCTGCTGCCAGCTCTGGGGCTTGTAGTCCGGGAAGGAAAATCCAGAGTCCTCAGCAATTGCACCAATTGACACCCCCCACCTGGGGCTGCCTCTCAAGTGTGGCAAAAGAGCCCTGAATAGCATATTAGCAGCTCTCCCCTGGCATCAGATCAAGCAACCACAGAAGTATATTATCTCAGGCTTGCAGGCACTTTTTGCTCTTCTTACCCCACCTAAAGCAGCAATAGAGCTCAAGTAACCCTGGGAGTGAGTGACAAGTCATTTCCCAAAGATTGGGGCACTGGTGTACCCCATTTGGGGGTTTAGAGCCCAAAACAAAGGTACTGGAATACGTTGATAATTGTCTCCTCCACGCAAACTACAAGCAACAAGGGAGGGTAACCCCATAGCCCAACATAGGCCTTTCCTTCACAAACTAGTGGAGGGCAGCGGAGTCACTCACACAAGAGTGATTCACCACCTGGGGGACTAAGCAAGGGGTCCAAACTTACTAATCTCCTTTGGCAAGAGGTGAAGACCACAGGTCAGAGACAACCCAACAGGCTAAAACACCTCTAAGGCAATATAGGACCAGAGCGCATCTCCCCAGCACTGTCAAGTTGAGAACACCCTTTTGGGGGTTCTAGTGTTAAAGCCACAATCCAGCCCCAGCACCCCCAGTTCTTGACAAAGTAGCCTGATGAGAAAGAAGCAGTGAAAGAACACTGGAAATATGAAGAATCACAGAAAAAAGTCTCCCCCAAAAGAAAATATTCGATCTTCATCAATAAATAACAACTTACATGATACAATTAAATTGACACAGGGAGAATTCCGAATATGAATCGTGAGAAAACTCAATGGAATTGAAGAGAAAAATAGAAACTCAGCATAAAGAAACCATAAAACAGTATAGAAAATGAATAAAAAATTCTCTAAAGAAATTGAAATACTATGGAAAAGCCAAAGAGAAATCTTGGAAATGAAGGAGGCTTTCAAGAAACTTCAAAACACAGTGGAAAGCCTCAAGAACAGAATGGATCACACAGAGGAAAGAATCTCATAACTTGAAGATAATGCCTATGTGCTAAACAAATTTTTTATTTCCTCCACAAAACCTTTTTTAATTTTAATAAACATAAGCTAGCTCTCCCTCCTTTACACTCCTTGTAACGTGTTGTTTGTCTCTCATATTTAAATTTTTGCCTTGTAATACAGTTCTTTGAGCACTTGCTTCATCCTCATCAGCCTTGCTATTACTCTTCTAGTATCAGTTGGAGTTCTTTGGTAACAAGTAATAGAAACCATCTATGGCTCACTTATGATGCAAGAGAAAGAAAAAGAGAGGGGGATTGAGAGAGATAAGGGAGGGAGAGAAGAAAAGAAACAGAAAAGAAAAAGGAAAAAGAAAAAGAAAGAAAAAAAATATTTGAAATATACGGGGAAGTTCACGGCTCACAGAATGGATGGAAAAGCAGAACAACCAGACTTCAAGAAAAACAGAAATAGGACAACTCCTGGGATTCTGGGATTTAAAACAAACAGAGAGAATCATTAAAGTCCCACTGTCAGAATGAATAAGCTCCAATTGTTTGCTATTCTTAGTTCATTTTATTCAGGATACAAATTCCTGGGAGAAATTTTGATTGACCTAATTTTGGTCATTTGCCATCCCTTTGTCAGTACATCAGGATAAGTGTTCCGTCGAAATTATAGCCAAATGGAGGAAATGTGGTCTCAAACAAGTAATTGAGTTCATCTGTTTATGGAAGATGGTAGGGAGGTAGCTCTGGGTGGGCAAACACAACATGTTTTTACTACAGCAGGGTTAAATGGGAGGAGAAAGAACCACTTTCTCTGACCAATCAAAAGAACATAACAAAATATATGTATAATGATACAAGTTTGTTAACTTGATACCTGAAACCATAAAAAAATAAGTAAATGAAAAATTTTAAAAATATTATTTTTTACTTCTTTGAGGGGTTTTAGACTGAGAAGTAGAGGTTTTTTTTTACTTGGATCCTATAGCATAGGTCTATAACTGCACACATGTTTAGTAACAGTATTTTAAATTTAGCATAATATGATGATGCGTTACAAAGTATCATGATACTTATGAAAGGGTACAGTGTAGTATCTATGTATTATCATATGTTATGGATTTATAAAAATAGGTATTTACAAATTTGTTAGCCTAAACTGAACTATTTTCAGTTCTATTCAGCAGAACTATTATGTAGCTCATTCAATATTACGGCTTTTAGATCCACAAGCAGGTCTTGAAAATGCACATATCTCAGTCTAATCCAAGCTGATGGGAAAGTAGCTTAAATCTGGTGCACAAAGTTCATTTATGAGAACAAAACCTACCCATAGGCTCAGCAATTCTACTTATGCTTAAGAAAACACATTATCCACTTGTACCCATCACCTGCAATATCTCACCTTTAACAATTTTTTTTTCTGGAGTTTAAGGCAAAAGATAATTGGATTAGGGCTCTGCAGCTATCGAACGGAAGCAGGTCTATGTGGTGACTAGTGTTCTCCCTCTGTGTGGGCTAAAATCTGGAATAACTACCATTCTTATGCTTTTCAAACATGGACCCTTCTTCCCTCTGTCTTTTTCATGAAGTTTAGTTGAAAACCCCACTTTACCTAGAGGATCATGCAAATCCACTTTTCAAACCATGAGTAAGTTGATATGCTTGAATGACTTTGTTTCAGAACTGTAGATCAAATCAATTTTAATACTTGAGATATATCATTTTTTATTATTTTGTTAATTGGCTGATGCATATGTTCATTAGATACAAATAACTCATTTCCCCAAAGTATTAAAAATTCCTAAACATATTAGGTTTACCAGTATAGTTCCAAAAGTTAGAAGAGTTAAAAAAAAAAAAAGAAACAAAGAGAAAGAGAGAAAGAAAAAGAAGGAAAGAAAGAAAAGAAAGGGAGAAAGGAATACATGTGCATACATATGTGTATGCATATTTATATGAGAGCCTATATATATATTACTCCGTGGACACAAACTGGTCCATTTGCAAACAGCCATCTTATCAGCATCTCAGCTTAGCCAAATTCAAAGAAAAACTTATTTCTTTGTTCAGACTTTAAAAAATAAAAGCTGGTTTCTTAAAAAAATTACATATGTTACATATATTCATTTGATTTAGGTTCTCAAACACATTAAATTAAAACTCTTTAAAATTAGCTTTAGAAAAACTTTCATTAATGAGTTAAAAAGTAAGATAATTAGCATAATACAGTAAGACTTTCTTAAAGCCTCCAGAGAGTCTGACACTGCTAGGCATTGCTCTTCTTGCTCAAAATGTGATTGTGATTTGTAAGTTCAAGTTCATCCTCTTAAACAAGGAATAGATGTCAAGGTGAAATGTGTCTTCTCATCTTTCCAGACTTAGCTCTCTCTCACACCTTCACTCTCTTGCATTTTCCCCTTCTTGTATGTACTTCTCTGTACCTGTGAATCCAGTGGTCTAACTTGGTTAACCACCATAGTTTTTTTGGCTGAATGGAGAACTTTTCTACTGGGAAGACTTCCCTCACGCTCTTCTCTCCTCCCAAGTTTAGGGAATACGTAGCCCCCATCATAATCATGTACATCACCTATGATCACATTTATCTCATTGCATTATAATTGCATATTTACTATCTTTTATCCAGTTGCATTAAAAATCCTGCAAAAGTATAATCTATAGCTGTCTTGTTCATTGTTGTAACTGCATGTAATAGGTACTTCATAAATATATATTGAATAACGACATCGTTCAGGATTCTCTCTCCAATTCTGCACACCCCTGTCAACCTCATTGTCAAACAAAATGCAGTAACATCCTTTGTAAAAGTGATTCTCAAAACCAAACTGGCCTTGTATATGGTGAGAATCCTTTGGGTTTTTTTGTTCTTTTAATACTACTTGAATATTGCTTGTCTTTCCGCTCTTTCCCCATATTTAGCAAGCTGACTTCTATAACAAGATATTTCTGTTTTATATTTCTGAATGCACAGCCAAAACAAGTGCAAGGTGACTTTTCTGTAACTCAGAAGTCTATTCAAAAATGTCTTTTTCTCCCCTTTTTAGGTCCTTAGAAAACACTATCATTAAGGGCTGCAAGGTGAAGATACATTAGACAAAAAAGTAGCATACAGGGACCCTGAAGCACTTGAAGAAACCTTGGTCTGCAGGAAATCCTCATCTTGGCTTCAATCATCAGAAAACATGTTCTTTACCACAGGTAGGTCCATCAACCTATTAATACATTTGTTTTAAGATTTTTTTTATAAATGCCCTTCAAAGGAAAGAAAATTTTATTTTCCCTTGATTTCTAAAATATAAAAATAAAATTAATTTTCAATATGGGAAAGATCTTACTAAAGTCCTTCTAAATTGGAATCATTTTATTCACTAGAAAATGTAGTAATTTCCATATTGCCTCTTTCTTAGGAATTCCACAGGTGACTTATTATTGATTCTAAAGAAGTCCACTTTAAACTAAGTAGTCTGTCAACAGCCATTTTGATACATGTGTATGCCCCTAGCAACTAAATCTCTATGGACACACAAATTCTGTTTTTCTGAAAAAGGGGGTCATTCAGTTTGTGAAAGAGGAAACAGAAGTATTTTAGGTCTGAGTGAAATGGATATAAATAATTTTTAGTTACTTTTCTTCCATCGTCTCCACGCAGGAGATAAATTCACTATGACAGAAAGTTAGCTTTTTTGTTTGTTTCTCTGTGATTTGCAGACATTCAGGAAAACTACACCGGGTTAGTGGTACTTTTTCTAGAGTCTGTTTCTTACATTCTCCCATACATAATTTGGCTGGATTTTTTGTTTTGGTTTGGTTTTGGTTTGTTTTTGTTGTCTTTCTTCTGTAATGTTTCCTGGTAAGTTTGTCAGTCTCCAGAATGGGTTATAGATCTATGATATCAAAAAAAAAAAGTGAGACTTGATTCAGTTGAAGGTGACATTGAACACTTGGGATATCTAACCATCTATAAGGACTGTGGAAGGAGAAACAGCAACCAAAGTCACTAGTTAAAGCCTTTATGAAAAAGTTGCATCATGAGAAGTAGTTTAAAAATTTGGCTGGACAGATCAGGGAAGAGCATTCAAAGTTATTTTGTTTCGAGAATAGTTCACTTTTCAATATCTTGGAAAGTATGGAGAAATTTTAGTTGTGTTAATAACAGGGTCTCTCAGAGTATCAAGCTATGGTGCTTGAGATTGCAGAAAATTTATTAAAATTATATTACTTGAATATTTAATCTACTGGCATAGTTTATAAGGTTTTTATAGTAGATAATTTCCCGAATTGATAAATGTACACTGTGTTTTCACACAATATTTGCATTTGAGAAGACAGAACACCCTCTTTAGTTCCTGGGAATGCTGAAGAATAAATATATAAGTGTATTTCTCTTCCACTGCTTTCACTCATTCTAGAAATAATGTCTAGAAATGTAGATCTGTAAATATTAAACAAATATAAATGTGTCATTGACTTAGCATACCTCAACATAAGCTAATCATCTTTTACTTGAACATTTATTTTCTTCCCCGAATTTGCTGTTTTCTCAGTCTCCCGGGATTTATACCACTACTATTAGGTTTTTGATCCTTCATCTCTTTTTTTTATCCTGATGATATAATTAGTCACTTATGCTAATGTTGCTACTTTCAGATCAAGTCTCTTACCCATTCTTTGCAGGGTCCCACTGCAACCTCACCTTTTTTGAGCTTTCCTGCTCTTTTTTCTGAGCTAACTCATTTTATTCCTAACAGGTCTCCATGTCTACACCCCCACACTGAAATTCAGCCTATACTCAAGTAAAATAATTGGATTTCTTAAATAGCACTTCTATTGTTTCTACCAGTTCATAAACTTTTAGATGCATCTCATTACCTTACTTTTAAACTTGAAGTGAATAGCATTTTTATCTCTGCAACCCTATACCATCAAGTATAGGGTTATATACATGGCTTTATACTTAGAAAGTATACAGTTGAATGTACCAGGAAGGAAATGATTGCATTTTTTAAAGGATATGTTTCCAGAAGTTTTTAAATATCCACTTTGTTTATTAATTAGAATTTGGAACCAAATAATAAGGCTTTAGAGTTCTTAAGACCTTGGAATAGAAGTAGGAAGACAGGGGTGGAGGTTTGGAGACAGTTTGGGGTAAATTACTAGTTAGAAAGCAGCCCCGCTTCCCAAATGAAACTTTTTTGTCTGAAAATTTGAAACGTAGTAGTGTGATGGAGGGAACAGGGGGAGAAGTTTTCAGACAATTTGGTGTTGATAAAATGAGTAAAAATACTCTGTTTTTTTTCTTAATTCAAAGTACAAACTTTCTTAGTGGGTCTCTTTCCTAAAGGGAATAAAACTGCTTACTTATACAGTTTTATCACCAGCCTGAGGGCATTATAGTTTATTTCAGCCAATTAAAATAACAATTACTGCAGAAGATGATTATGGGAGTGCCCTTCTGCTGGTTGAGGCCCCACCAATACTGGAATAATTAAAACTCCTCAACTTCAAATTTTCTTATTGCAATGACTACTTCTACTTCAAAAGAACTTGAACAGTAATTTGGAAGAACCCATTCTATTTATTTCCTTCATTTTCAAATTTTGTTAATGTTTTACAGACTATTTTCTACAGTATCATAGCTTGGACGGACTTTACCTCTCTTTATCCTTGTTCGGAACAGTTTGTACCCACAAAATTATTATATAAAAGCCAACACCATTGTTAAATACAATGCATAGGAGGCCATTGGTTTGGACTGAGCTCTTGCACTAAGCTCAACAGACCAAAGCAAGATGGAGTCACTCATGCTAAATTCCAAGTCACCAAGCCAAACTAAGTTGTTTATCTGACCTCTCGAGAAATCAAGAGAGAGATAGCCAAGTCCCCAAACAGACTTGTTTTAGCTGCCATGATGAGGAAGTCCCCTCTGCTTTAATCAAAAACAACTTTGAAACTACTAATTCGCTTTTTGTTTTCTGTTTCTGCTTTTCTCAACCTTCTTCTGTCTATAAAGCCAACCTCTTCTGTTCAGCTCAATGGAGCACTCATTTGATTTTGTAGGATGAGGTGTTGCCCAATTCTAGAATTGCAAATAAAAGCCAGTTAAGATCTTTAAACAGAATTTGTTGTAATTTTGTCTTTTGACACCATGCTTGCCTTAGTCTGGTGGGGGACTATGAGTTCCAATTTATTGAGTTTCTTGAGATGTTTCCATAATGGATTTCCAATGTAAGCTGCTTTATTACTGACAGCAAAGGGATAATTCCAAGCATCCTAACTTGACATATGAAAAATCTCAATGATAATGCTGATTAACATATCTTTTGCATTTAAATTACTATGTTTTTTAAGAAGAGAAAATTGTACATTTGGTGGGTTGTTTGCATAGTCAAATAAACATACATCAGGATGTGCAATCTAGTAATTAGGTGCATTTATCTGTTTGTGACACCACTGGAAAATACTCTGAATGAAGACTCTAGGGGCAAAATACTCCTGCTTGGATTGCCATTTCAAAAATCATGACCTCCCATAGCAAAAGCAATGCTTCTGCCTGCATAGGAAGTGTTTGCCTAGTGCTTAGTTACGTTAGCTAAATGTGGTATTTATCATGAATCTTTTGAAAAATATTGTAATATATACTTTACATTTTGTGGATTTGTTTGCCTTATGTGTCATATTAGTACAGTTCATACTTTATTTATTTATTAAAAATAAAAGAGCTGTAGGACTTAAGCATTTCTATTGTCCCGAGAATTTAGGTATTTAGAAATTATTTAGCATTTAAAAGTACCTGTATTGACCAAAGTTCAAAGGAAAGACGGCTGAAAACTGCAAAATGTTTCAGTGAGACACTGATGATCTACATGTAAACATGGCCATTCAGATATGGAAGTTTTTAGCAAATACAGTATTAGTATTAAGCAAAGTTAATTTTGTTTTTTTGGGGGGTAGGTTTATTTTTAGTGAAAGTTCAAAAGTGATCCTAATACCTGCTTTTTTCTTAAAAATGTTTAAATCTTACTATGAATATTTATCAGTTTAATGAATACAGATCCATTTTATTGAGTCAGCCTGATAGTGACATTTGAGACTGATGCCAGAACAAAACAGCAAGTGCCCTCACTCTCTCAACCATGAGGCTACACCACCCTCACTATGTTTTCCCACCATATTCAAGAGTTGTAGATAATCTGTGGGAAATTTGTTTTCTCTAATGCCCCAATTTTCTGATCATCTTTTGCTTAACAACTTCTTTCTCTTGATACTGTCTGACTTTAAATATACTAACATAATTGATTACAGTATATTCAAGTCAGGCGTATGTTTTAGTTGACTGTATTTTACTGAAGTGATAGGGAAGAAAAATGAATTTGTTCTTTACTTGTAATGAGGAGGGTGAATCTGAAGAAGAGCAGCTTTTGTTCTTGTGAAATGGGAGTGGATGGGATGTCAGTCTGTAGCTGGCCCCTCATTGTACAAATTTGAATGACACCTATAAAATCCTCTCCCTTAACTAACTGCTTGACCTTTTGAGTTGCTTCCCAGAAATGGTGGATTTTTTACAAGGTATAGGAGCTGAGATTCTGAAGGCCCCTGAGCAGATTTCCTGATTCACCATCTCCCACAACCTGCCCCAGTGCACCCAGCCTTTTGTTGTTACCCTACAACCTGCCCCAAGACACACAGCCCCTCCCATCCGGTAAAAGTCCAGAATCTCTGTTAGTCAGAGGGAGACATATTTGAGGCAGCTTCTTCTCTCCTGTCTGTGGTATTAAAAATTCCTTTCTTCCTTGGCTATCCTTGTTTTCTCAATAATTAGCTGTTTGTGTGACTAGTTACCGGACCTAGACCAAGTCAGAGAGTACAATTACCATACATAACAATGGTATGTCACGATGTGGGGGTGAGAGGACTGTATGCTTTAGGATAAAGGGGGGATGTCAGTAGGAGAGGGGAAAAGAGAAAGAGACAGACAGAGTGACAGAGAGAGAGAGAAAATTTGAGAAAGAAAACAACAATCAAAATGAAGACATTTTGCCCTGGTAGGTATAATATTCTCTTCCATTCATGTCTTCATAAAATCACCAGTTAAAAAAATTACTCAACAGTGCTGGTGGTGAATCTGGAATTTCTGTTAGTTTGATTATAATGCATGCAGATCTGGTGATAGAAGCTGGTTATGAACAGGGTAATAATTTTATTATATTAATGTATATCCTGGGGATGACCTCTTTTTCACTGCCTATTGCTGTGGTTTTTAATTTAGTTGAGAGGTCAAGGGGTATAAATCTGAAATACCTAGAAAATACTTTTAAAATTAATACTAGAGGACACCTCCAATAAGATTTCATTCTATTAGAGTAGATAGGCCTGTGGATTTTAAAACTACTACTTTCCTAGTGATTTTGATATGCATCTGTTATTGAGAGAGAAAAAGAAAGCAGATAGAGATAAGCAGATAACCAGAAAGAAGAAAAATATTAATGAAAACGGTTATATTTATTACACCTGAGCATTCAGTTTTCTTTTAGACATTAAAGAAGTGACAGATATTTTTAAAATGTTAATATGGTTTCAATAAAATATAATATCTTATAATATCTTCAATAGCTGTTTTAAAGAATATTATAAGATCTTATAAAGTATTCTCTCCTTGTCTGTGATTTTTGCGGTTTCTGTTACCTGCAGTCAACTGTGGTCCAACAATAATACCAAAAATAAGATTATTCTGAGAAAAAGAGAGAGAGCACATTCACATAACTTTTATTACTTTTATTAATTTTTTTATTAGTTATTGTTGATAATCTCATACGATGCCTAATTTATAAATCAAACTTTATTATAGGTAAGTATGTATAGGAAAAAACATAGCATATATAGAATTTGGTACTATCTGCAGTTTCAGGAATCCACTGTGGGTCTTGGAATGTATACCCTACAAACAATGGGTTCTACTATATAGCCAATTTTTATATCACTGATTAAAGCTAAATGCATAGCATTAAATCTTATTCTTTGATCATGTTTGGGGATTGAATATGGATGTACTACTGAAAGGGTACAAAACAGGCAATGCCTAAATATTATTATATATCAATATTTTATAATAAACATGCAATGTTTATTATGTGGCCTAAAAATAGCCAGCTAAAAAATTATGTGGCTTACTTGTTTAAACTGGAGTTTTGTTTGTCCTTATAGACTTAGTCCTTTGGAATTAGAATCTCTAAGTATAGAGTGTGGGAATTCAAATTTTTACAAGTTCTAAGTTAAATTCATGCATAATAAAATTTGGTAGCTAACCTACATCTTTAAAACTTCTGGATAGTTTTAGATAGGTACTCAGAAGCAGACAATGCAAGATACTAACTTTTATTATGAGCAGGAAATATCGGCATTCAATACTGTTGATTGAATAACAGCAAACCTCTTACTTTGACTTGCCTTCATTTGGAACTCTTCTACCTTGGCACAGTGTTTTCCACTAAAATAAGAATAACAACATCAGCAAAAACAATAACAAAGAAAGAAAGCAAAACAAAAACATAACCATGGCCATATTCATTCATTCAACAGCTATCTATTGAGTGACTAAAATGCACACTTAATGACTTCATATCAATACTGTTGCATTATTGAAAGTGAAATGAGTGGTATTCTACAGCACTTTGTTAATAATAAACCTTGAAGGTAATTCATTCAATAAACACATGCAGAGTCCTTAATGTTCTTAATAGTTTGGGCTAAAATATTGTTTTCATTGATTCTTCTGAAAAATCACCTCAGAAATCTCCTTCTCTGAGGTAAGGGACTCAAGAGACCATTTGAATGTCTTGGGATAATGGAATAAAAATATAATTTATGAATTATTTGGTAATTTAAATTTTGTTTACCTATAAAAACATGTAAAGCAATTTGTTGGTTACTTCACTTTCTATTAAATAAGAGTTAAATCAAAACTTAGCAGAAGCTGTTTTTAAACACTGAATTTCCTAAGTCACTGCAGTTTTGTAGACCTAGTCTTTTGCTGTACAACTTTATGTTTTTATATTATTAGAATAATAGCAGTTGGTATTTGCAAAATATCAAACGACATGGATAATGACATGTCAATTATCTATGAAAATTGTCACTTGCGATACAGTATTTATGATCATGTTATTTTTCTTTTTAAAAAGTCTAACTTAATAGCATAGGTAGAGACTTACTTTTTAATTTATTAAAATTAAACTGATTTTATATTATGATACAACAAATAAAGCCTTTCTGATACTTATTACAAATGCACTTTAATATTTAAAGTTAACCAAGTACAAGCTATGTAAATTGGAGGTGTTTTTTCCACAAATACTTACAATAAATCAGCTTAAAGTGTTTGAATATTTTATTTGAAGCTAAATATGTCAGCATATAGAAGTAAATAGCACGGTGTTATCAAATAGAATAAACGCTCTAAAAATAAAATAACTCCAAAAGCAAATGAACATCTGAGCACTTACTGGAAAGAAAATATCAAGAAGCAATAAACTATGGCTAGATGAACTCAAGCTTCTAAGACGTAGGTGTAGAGAGCACCCAGAATACTGACACTTGATGTTTTATCCACTTCTTTTGCACCTTGAAAATGTTAATAAAAAGTAAGTGACTATATACATTTCATTTAATCATAGAAAATATATTGAGTAATAATTAAAATGAAACACTCAAGAATAAAGTTTGTGAAATAAATTAAAAAGCAATTAGGAATTTCCTGGAAATACTGCAACAGAGATTTATATAAAGTGATCATATATCTGTATTTAGTAAGACATAAACTATATTAACTAATAGTCCACACATTTGGACAAATTGTTCAATGTTAGAATAACAAACCTATTGATTGATGATTTTTTCACCTTTAAATCAGTTATGTTACTGATTTTTTGTTTGTTTGTTTAAATAGGATCTCCTTCTGTTGCTGGGGCTAGAGTGCAGTGGCATCATCATAGTGCACTGCAATCCCAAACTCCTGGGCTCAAGTGATCCTCCTGCCTCACACCTGGCTCATTTTTCTATTTTTTGTAGAAACAGGTCTCACTCATGCTCAGGCCTTGAATTCTTGGTCTTAAGTGATTCTCTCACCTCAGCCTACCAAAGTGCTAGTGTTACAGGCATGGGCCACTGCACCCGGCCTATATTGTAGATTTTTAAGTTTTATGCTGCTTTGAAGAATTTGTCTAGAAATATCTACATAATGTTAAAGAAAAAAATTGTTCATAACACTGTTAAAATGGTAAGGCAGAACATTCAGGACTACCAGGGCAGGGATTGCTGTAATGGGGTTTTGTAGCAGGGGAGAGAGATTGGGCTTGACTCTGAATCAACAAGGAAAAATGAGGATTTTTTAGCCAAGGAGCTAGGTCAGGGGAGACCG
The DNA here is from genome assembly GCA_028533085.1 of Varecia variegata. Taxonomy (NCBI): domain Eukaryota; kingdom Metazoa; phylum Chordata; class Mammalia; order Primates; family Lemuridae; genus Varecia; species Varecia variegata. The sequence goes on along the minus strand of CM052447.1, from coordinate 10,401,270 downwards.
TGATCAATGAATGGAAAATTACTAAGAGAGTAGGCTAATTCTTTGCTCAACTGATCTAATAGGATTCTTGCTCAAAGAAGGCCAGTGTAGTCAGATATTACCTGGGGAATGACAGAGGATGAGGAATTTGGTCAAATACCAAGGATGATCAGATATCCAGGATGGGGGTGGGGGGCAGGGGTCTTCCAATTACACTGACTTAGTAGGATGGTTGCTAAAACTGGACTCTATAAGGTCATGTAAATACAGAAATGAGTGAGAAGTGGATGGAGAAGGCAGGAGAGCATTATAAAGTCTCTCATAAAGTGGAGAATAAAAACTCCATCTCAAGGAAGCAACAGCTACTTACACAAATTTGCCATGCAGGTGTTCTGGTCTAAAGCTGCCAGAATTTCAAGTTTTTCAAGAGAAACTCGAAATCCAAATCGCAACTTCTTAATACTCCTTAATATTAGCATAATAACCCAAACTTTTTAAAAAACATTTGCCAGCAAAAGTATCTTCATGGAGCTGGATCTGTGACATGGCTACCCAAATAGGACCTGAGGTTTTGCTTTCCAGAAGACTCTTTCTTTGTTTTGGAATTTTGTTTCTTGCTGTAGAAGAGAAAAATATAAGGTAAAGTTGCAAATCAGCCCTACAAGTTAGTAATTGACTGAAAATAAAGCCACAGGAATTCAAACTTTCCAGCTATCCTTGACATTATTGAACTTGCTACTGTCTCTAATTAGGAGGTGGCATTAATCATTAATTAGAAAAGAAACCCTAACTGGACAGCGTGAGGTATCTCCATGGGACACCACTGGCTCGATCTCAACAAGAGTGAACGATATGAAAGTACAGAAACAGATTTAGTGCACATCTGGGTAAGTCTGATTTAGGTACCTAATAGTCTGTGTAAAAACCAAATAGAATACATTTTTTTTTCCTTCTATGTATGGTCATATTTCCTCTTTCATCCTTTTCTTTTAAATCTTTGGTGATACGTTTCTGTTTGAATGAGGAAGTCCGACCTATAGTACTCATAGGAGTGAAATATCTTCTCCACCTGCAACATCAAACATTGAAACAAAAGAGCAGTTGCACTGAGTTCATTGAGATTCAGTGAAAAGTGCTGCTTGCCTGCAGAGCAGGTGAAAGTTTCCTGCCAGCTTCCCATTTAGGAAAAACCTCTTGGTTTATGCCTCAAGAACTGTACAAGCCTCTAAAGAGTGGTAGTGAGAACTAGGTACACTTTTTTTTTTTTTTTTTTTTTGCCTAGAGCGATAGTTGTTAAGTTATATAATCAAATAAGGGTCAAAGAATTAATGAGCAAAGAAAAAGGGAGCCATGATGGACTTAGCAGTCTTGGTCTTTTTCTGACCAGCTGTCCCATGGTTTCCCCGCCCATCTGCTGGGGTGTTTGAAATACTACCTTGCTGGAGAAGCACATAAAGAGATGCTGCCACTTGTCTCCTCCCTGAAATTCAGCTATATTTTACCTTACATTGGAGCAGAAATATTTGCACTAGTCCCTATAGTATGATTTATTTGTTTCAGAATTTTGAATCAAATTCTGAGAAAGCCTCATGTAACAGGTGGGTAATCAGGGATTATCTGGATGTACTCAGGGAAAAGACAACTAATTTTGTTGGAATTCGTGAATTTAAAAGGTTGCAAAACACGAGCAAATTCTACTTGCTTAGGTAGATTCATTTTTTTATTTTAATGTGACAAAGTGAAATCTTGGAAATATTTTCATTATTATTATTATAAATAGCTAAATTTACTCTGTGCCAGACACAGAAGTGGCTTACCACAAATGATCTCATCTACTCTTCCCAGCCTGAGGAAGATACTGTCATTGTCCTCATTTTAAAGAGACTTAAAGTGGCTTACTATAACCCAGCTAGCAATTGATGGTCCAGGACTAGAGTTCAGTCTCCCTGATTCCACAATTAACTCTTGACAGTAACAACAAAATAAGAATAGTAGCAACCACTTGTATTTACTATGATCCAGGAACTGTTCTAAGCACTTTATATACATTAACTATTTAATCAGCACAGCCACCCTCTGAGGTAGATATTATTACCCTCACTTTACAGAGGGGGGAAACAGAGTCACAGAAACACTAAGTGATTTGCCCAATTATCTCCAATAATTTATTAATATGAGATATAACACACAAAATAAAACAAATCTTTCTGAAATTAGAAGCAGTAAATTTACAAGCCACATAATAGTAGCTCCTTTCCAACAAACATTTTGCTAGGGAAAATGATTTTTTTTTCTTTCACTCCAGCAAAACAATTAATTTGTTCATTATAAACATTTTTGCTTTGCATACTTGGATCCTGGAGATAGTTATATGAGTCACTGTTCCTTTGCTATGATGTAAGAGACCCCCCCTTGTCAAGGTCTAACATAAATTAAAGGCATGTTACCTTTATTATTGTAATTCCTAAAGATTCTCTTTTGCCAAATTGTTGTTTTGTCCTTCTGTTGCTGTTGGTTTCTGTTCTGACCTTAAATCCCATCTGTTAGTACAGTTGTAGGTACTGAGTACCTTTTACATCCAACTACACACACACACACACACATTTTATATATATATATATATATATATATATATATATATACACACACACATATATATATAGAGAGAGATGAGATTGAATAATCCAAAATCTCTCTGTTGTTCAAATTAAATATGATTAAAAAGACAACTCACACTTTTTAGAAGGTTGCATGATAAGGAATAAATGTTCCAAGGAATAACAACAAAAAATGTAAACCACAGATCTCATGATATCTGATCTAATTCTTTTCATGAAAATAAATAAGTCAGCTAAAGGCTAGAACCAGAGTGACTAATGTAGTACAGCAATGGAATTGTGTCCTTTCCCCCTACTTAAAAATAATGATAGGCTCTTCTGGAACCTGCTTAAGTAAGTGACACTCAGAGAAATGGATTGCTATGCTGTGACATATGGTGTGCTGGTATTGCAGTTGTATTGTAGAGATTATTACTAGCAGCAAGATTTTATAGTTATTGTCCTGTCAAGCTGGTGTTTTAATCACTATCATCAACACCGCCTTCGTGTTTTACCTCATCGTCTATCTGGCAAGGCAGACCAGAGTGTCATCCAAAGAGAAAGTCATTTGTTTGGACCGATTATTTCATTAAGAAATATATATATATTTCAGAGGGACATGTGAAAGATGACTTTATGAGGAGGGGGAAAATACTTATCATGGGGAGTGGAATTTAAGGACTGCAATTACTGATCCGAGGAAGCATAAGACCAGTGAGTTTGCTAAGGATGGCAGAAGCTTGCCCTAGAGAGGAGGAAGGACTGAGGGTGCAGGTGTTTCCTCTTATCCCTGAGAGCAATTAGAGATCCAAATGATTTCCACTGTTACCTAATAAGGCAACAAGTGTCACCTGGTGAAGTTAATTCCAGGCACTATTAATGTAAACATAGCTCAGCTTCTGTGGCTCACTAACATTGTGTATATTTTACAGGCTCAGAGAGGAGAGGGAAAGAATGTAAACCATCAGTACCTCTCAAAATCACAAGTGAAGGAGAAAATGGAAATGGGTTAAGCATCGTTTATCATTTGACCTTTAGGTTTTTTTTTTCACTTTTTAAAATAAAATAACATAAAATAAAATAACCCTTTATATATGAACCAGATCCTACCCTCACCCCACCCCCTAGGTTTTCTAAGCTAATTCATTCCAGTGTGGGTTGTCAGTTTTACATGGTAGAATACACCATAATATTTTCATTTTGTCTTGTTTAGAGGGAAACAAGACTATTTCCTCAAACCTTTTTCCTCCTCCCATTTGAAATATAAATCTGCTTGAGAAACTTTGATGGTGAGAGTTACAGCTGTGGGGCTCTTTTCACCTCTGTTTGTTACAATTGACCTCTTTCCCAGCACATTAGATTCAGCCTCAAACTTAAATTGCAAGGTGTTGTGAATAACGCGTGCGTCACTTCAGGCTTTGTGGGTAGAGCTGTTCTTTCTCAGTGTCTCAGCATATAGCACCTCCTAAAAAGCCAAGAGAGACAAATTTCTCATTTGTGGAGCACAGCAGGTCAGCCCCTTCCATATGCTCAAGATTTGTGGCTCGTGTCATAAGCAGCCCATTCTCATCTTTCAAGTCCTAACAGTTCAAGAGCCTCAAATCCCCTTGAACCCAGATTAAATGGGTTCTGGAAAACATGCTACTGTGTATGGGAGCTTAATGCTTTCCTAAAGTACAATGCATCCTGAGCCCTCCTAGACTACCCTTTGACTATCTAAAGAACTCAATACAAATCTTTGGTCTATTTAATCACCCAAACATGGTGTGTGTGGGTGGCTATGTATATATGCATATTTATGTATAATTCAGCATGCATATTTGTATCATTTTACTCTCTTGGCAAGCACATTCCAAGACCCGGCTTTCTCAGCCAAAATGAGTTTCACAATTTAAGTACGTTATAATGCCACATCTCTTTCTTGCCAAATACAGGGGACACATTGGGATGATTTCTCCCCATTGAGCTTAATCTGCAAGTATTATAAGACATTCCCACTACAATGTGATCCTAAAAGGAGAAATGCCTAATCTATATGACGGTTGGCACATCAGGAGACATGAGGTCCATTTTGTCCCGTTTCCATCAATATCAGTATTTCAGGAAGGCCTCCCAAACATTCTGGCTTACCTTAATGATGGTACATGTCTTTCAGTTATAAATTTAATCCTTTTACCATTTAGGCTCTGTCCATTTTAAAAGTAATTTAAATGGACTCTTGTTTAAGGTCATATATTTTTTATCATTGTTAAACATGCTATTAAAAGCATCTTTTGTTCCAGTAGCCTAGAAACATAGTAAGTAAGTCTATTCTGAATACTGTTGTTTCCATAGAATCAGCATCCCATCTTCATTTCTTTTCAAAGCACCTCCTCCTCCCACTACTCTCCTCCTTTGGGAAACTTTTCTTCTATGTATACCTGTGTTTCTGGCGCCATCATAGTAGCAGAGATAATGCCTCTTTACTATTGCTTTCGAAAATGCTTCTGACATACATTCCTTAATCACTTACGTGTTCCAGATGAAATTTAGAATACATTTTGTAAACTTCATTTCCCCATACCCCGTGAAAATGAGATGTTTACTCACATTGATTTTTATTGTTTAAATAGAGGAGAATTAAAATATCCCCATCTTGATTATTTCTATCTTTTGCCTTGGCAAGACATTGCAATTATTCAAGTGTGTCTATGTTCGTTTTCCAAGTTTTATAGTTTCCTATTTTGTATATCACTTATTCAGTTTGTTTCTATGACTTTTTAAATTCTATTGCTATTGTGAGTTAGACTTTTTTCTTACATATTTTCTAATTGGTTATTGATTTCTAAGAAAGCTATTAATGTATGTTTCTTTTAACCTATCTAATTAAATTATTTTATTAATTATAAACAATTTTTATTGTTTAAACAATATCATCTGCATATGGATGATAATAAATCAAAAGACAATGATAAATTTTAGTCTTTTCTTTCTTAGTATTTACACTTCTCATATTGTTGGAATCATTATCTTTTGCCAATAAGCCCCCTAGACCATCCCAGTATGAATACACCCTATGCATTCTGTAAAACCCAGGTCAAACATTTCCTCTAGAATGAAGACTACTAACCTTGACAATAAGTAATATATCCTCTATAGGAAAAACTGTTTCTCTACTCATAACACTTCTGACACCAAATATATGGGCTTTATCCCATACCAACAACCAGTTGTCAAACTCTCTTGACACCAACTGGGGTATCTGATGATGATTCAATTCAATTCAGTTCTGATACTAACTACCCAAAGTTAGTGCAGACCCACAAGTTAAGAGCTCAATCCTGTAAGGCTGTGCCCCACTTATGATGCTAATTGCAAATAGTGGGTCCCCAGGTTATATAAACTTCTGTCCAACTTCAGTACAAGTCAAAGATTCCCACAACACCCTCTTCAGGTTCAAAAATTCACTATAGTGGCTTACAGAACTCAGGGAAACACTTACTTACCTTTCCTGGCTTATTACAAAGTATACAACTCAGTAAAAGCCAAATAAGAGATGAGTAGGAAAGGTACCGGGGCTGGGATAGAGAGCTCCCATGCCCTCTCAGATGTGCTGCCTTTCCAGCCCCATGATCTGTTCACCAACCTGGAAGGAAGTTCATCAAATCTCATTGTTCAAGAGTTTTTATAGAATTTGATCTTCAGTCCCTCCTCCTCCTTTCTAGAGGTTGGTAGGTGGAGCTGAAATTTCCAACTCTTTGATCGCTTGTTCTTCCTGGTGACTAGTCCCATCCCGAGGCTCTGTAGGAGCAACACTCTAAATCAGCTTATTAGCACAAACTCAGGTGTGATCAAAAGGGACTGCTTATGAATAATGAAAGATACTCCTATCATGCAGGAAATCCCATGGTTTTAAGAGCCTTGTACCAGGAACCAGGGACAAAGACAAAGATTATAACATTATTCTTCTTTGTATTACACTATTATGTTTAACTTCTTTCTTATGTACTAGAGGACAGACAGAGATCATATCTTTACTTTCAATGCACTCTCTAAAAATTTGCATGATAAATATATATTTCACTTAGTATGTAGAATTTTCTCAACAAAATGATAATTGTACTTATCTATAATGTTGTGAGAATAAAATTATTACTATATAATTGGATTAATATAAAATTATTATGACTAATAGGCATAACATGATTTTTTTAAACAAAGTATTTCTTCCACACCTTTTTTCAATTGCAGATCTCACCAGCTTGCCTTGTATGGAGGGCTCTCTGGCATTGAGGAGTCATTCTAGGATCATTATTATGGATGAGAGTTAAATTGGCAGTGTACATTTCTCCAGCTTGTTAGGCTGATCATAAAGACAGGCTATACATTTTGCATAACAGTTAAAGTTTTACCCTTTCATTGCCTCAAATTAGTTGAGTGCATGCCATCTGCATGTAGCGGTTTATCTACTTCATGTTTATCTACTCCATTTTCTATGCATTTGCTATGATTTGATCTAGTACTCTAAGCTGCCTAGTTCAAAAGCCTCTTTTTATACACACTCAAGTCTTTTCAATGTAGACTGAGGGAAAGAAATTATTTGGTCTTTTTTGCTCTAGCCTTTTTATTCCCTAGTGCACCTTTTATTTTAGCATCACCAAATGGCCCCATAAAGAACACTGTGTTGCTGACTTTGAAATCTTTGTAAAGTTACTATTTGATTTACTTTATTAGCTCTTTGTCATTTCTAATTTGTGCTCACCTGTGACACAGTATGTGTTTCTCTGTTCACCTCACTTGGACCACTCTTCCCCTTAAAATGATGTGTTTTCTCTTCCCATAATCATGTAGAGGCTTTTTTCCTTTTTTCAAGTCCTTTGTGACTGGTATCACATGGTCCTCCTGCCCAAGATTTCAAAAGGTTTTCAAATATTCTGTAGGGTATCCACTTTTTCTGTGTTTTTCATATTTTAAAAATTGTATTCTTCCTCTAACTAATGTTCTTGTTGGTCATAATTTACTTTCCATTCTTACATTCCAGAATCACCAGTGACTGACTTAACTAATCACATGTTAGGAGAAAAGAGTCTTTCTCAATGCTTCGCTTCCTTTCCCTGCACAAGGGTGAATGAGAACAGTTAGTGGGTTGTGCCCTGTTCTTGGGCACAACCAGATGAGGGGCCAGTGCAGCTAAATTCAGTCTGGTTTTGCCTGCCGAGATGACCTGGACTGTGTCCCCCTGGAGAAAAGGGTGTCTTTTGCTAATTTACAGAAAGTCATTGTACGTGCTAAACATGTTATTGTCCTTCATCTGGAGATAATATTTTTTAACCGAGAAAAATCAGAGATAAAGGAAGGAAAGAAAGATGAAAAGAGGAAAAGGAGGAAGAAAAGAAGGGGAAAGACAGGAAGAGAAGAAATAAGAGAACAAAAATGAGAAAAGGAAAAGAAATAAATGAACTAGTCCCCTGAATATCACCATATTCAGAGGGATTAGTTGGGAATGGTGATAGATAAGCTTAATTGTTTTTTTTTTTTCTTCACAAGATCTGTTATAGTAAAAATCATAATAAAAGATCTGGGATTATGTCCATGAATAGATATTTAAGTTACAAAATTAGCATATATGTAGTCAATTAACTTTTTTACTTTATCACTTTTCTTTAAGGATCTGATTGTGAAGCAATAGGATTTATTTAATTTGAAAGTATTATTTAAAAGTACATTTATTAAATATGTCAATTTTAAGAAAATTTACTTTGTAATTAAGTACCCCATAATGTTTAGAGTATCTGATGAGGCACACATACAGATGGATGTGATATTTTTATAAAAGCCTGCATCATTTAAACATAGCTTCATGTAAATATATTAACAATACTGAAACCATAAGAGTTGAGTTCATTATTTGTTGTTTAGTGACTATTTTCACAGATATCAAAACCATTAAATCACTGTTAATCTTTTTGTTAGAGAGACTGATAATAAACCAAATATATGCATACATACTTTTTTTTTTTTTTTTTGAGACAGGATCTCTGTCACCCAGGCTAGAGTGCAGAGACATCATCATAGCTCACTGCAACCTCAAACTCCTGGGCTCAAGTGATCCTACTGCCTCAGCCTCCCAAGTAGTTGGGACTACAGGCATGCCATCACTCCTGGCTAATTTTTTTTTTTTTTTTTATTTTTTTGTAGAGACAAGATCTCTCCCTTGTTCAGCGTGGTCTTAAAGTCCTGAGCTCAAGGGATCCTCCTGCCTCGGCCTCCCAGACTGCTAGAATTTTTTTTTAAATGTAGCAAAGCCAAAGCTTGATGATATGACCAATAAATTGAAATAAATGAATGTAAAAAATTAACAGTAAAACTAAAAGTGTTTTTTAAATGGTGCAATACTGGCTGACTTAGGTATTTTCTAAGCAGTGTGTAAAGCTTAAGGAAATTGAGAAATGTAACTTTCTGTTTTAGAAATAACTCTTTTCTGTTCCTCCCCAATTCCAAATTGAATCATTTTTGATGGTCTCCATGGCACAGTTAGTGGAGTGAACACTTGAATGAATGAAGAAGGAAATGTCTCTGCCTACTGATTTGGGATAAATACCTGTCTAAATCATCCTGACAGACTTCAGGTCCTCTTATCTTTAAATTCAAGTGTTAAAATAATGATGAAGTTCATTATCATATATAAATAACAAATATTCTTGACAAAGCAAAAATAAGAGGACTAAACAAGAGCTTAAAATTTTAAGATACTATGAGAAACAGTCCCTGACAATTTTATATTCTAAGTGTCAGCCACTCACATCCAGCAACTGTTTTAAAACATAAAAATGTGTTAAAAAGGTTATTTATATATCTGGCTTTCTGTGTAGTCATGGAATGAACTCAACATCTTTAGCTATTATTAGGGGATTGGTGTTCAATAACATTATTCAGAAGGAAAGAAAACAACAAAAGGAACATAATCACAATCAAAGGACCCAATCAACATAAATTTAACTTAAAATATAGTTTGCCTTTTTATAATGGGAGGTCAGCTAGCATGTAAGTTTCTGCATTATAATTAAAGATGATGAAGATTTCCTGATCCTTAATTCTACCTTTCTCTGATCATCTCTAACTTGCAATTAAAAAGATCACAAAATAAAGGAGTTGATGTCACTATTGACTTGCTAATCAATTGTTTATTTGTTTTACAAATCCATTATTTTTCCAAAATGCTGACCTAATTTTCAGTCTTGATTAAACTGAGAATGAAATTAGAGTTTGTTTTCTTCTTCAATTCTCTATATTATATTGGTTTAGAGGTGAACAAAATATACAGAAAATCAGTCCATCTTTAGGTGAGATTTTCTTGTCAGGTTTAAATATTTGTCAAAACAAAATCTGCTTAAAATATGTCAAACTTGTCCATTATTCTTACTGTAAAATGCGGGATGAATGGGCTTAATAGATGCAAGTAAAATAATCATAGCTAATATTTACTCAGTGCTTATTATTTTCACTGTGTTAACGTGCTTTGTGTACCTTGTCTCCTTTAATTCTCACTCCAACCCTTTAAAGTAAGTTTTATTGTTATCTCTATTTTACAGTCTAGTGAAAAACTGGCATAGAGAGGTTAGAGAAGTTACCTAAAGTCATGTGGCTTTAGGTAAATCAGAACTCTTATTCACATAATTTGACTTCAAAGCTAGTGTGCATAAGCAGCCCATAATTCCACCTCCATTCTTTCTTTAATTTCTAAAAAATATTTTGTTTTTTCCTACTTTATTTTTGAAGGAATAAAGAGATATATGTGCCATCTAAAATATGTGATTTATACATATTTTCAGCATGTTTAAAAGTTTACAGTTTCTCTTGCTCATATTTTAAGTGCTTAGTGTAATCAGAAATGATGATTGAATCCATATAAAACCATTTGGCAAATTAGAAATACTATTGATGTTTTCGAACTATCCTATAATAAATTCTAACTAATAAAATGGATTAGATACAAACCTATTAGTCTGGTTGAGATAGTAAGATGATCTAGATCACAAACCATCTGCACAATTGGTCTATTTATTTTGTTTGCTGTAGAAAAATGAATCAAATCGACCATGGAAGAAGTGAATCAGTTCTATCATGGCATCTAATCTACTGTGCAGCCTCAGAAATTGACCCTTGTCTGTAAAATGTAGAAAGTTCAAAATGATAGTAAGGAAAATATATTTGGATTCCAAATAAACTCCCTATCTTTGTAGGTATCTGTATAAATCATTGCTTCTTGAATGACTTCTTTCCTATTCTCTCAACTAGGTATCCAAAGTTGTTGCATGAACTGCAAATTCCTTTAAATCACAGTAAGAATGCTTGATCATAAATACTTGTTGATCTTCATAAAATCTGAGGTGGAAGCAGTAATAATGTCAATCACCTTCATTTGCAATTAAGGCCAAGGCTGAGAAGCAGGACTTTTTTTTTTTTTTTTTTCTTTTGATTGACTCTTTCAAATTCTTAAGCATTTAGTCTTTGGAATTTTCAGTGTAGCACCTCATGCAATGAATATTTCTTAGTCTGTGAATTCAGTAACATTTAGCTATATGGAGCCCACATTTTTCCAAACATTTTCTCTAAACTAACAGCTAAATTGATGTCCTGAATTGTTAATATCTTGTTAGATGAATAATTCACTAGTTACATAGTTAATACATTTGAATACTAGGGGGTAAACTATTACTTCTTAAGCAAGTACTATGCGCCAACTATTATTTTAGATAATTTACATATGTCTCTAATCCTCACTACAAAACTGTGATAGAGCTATTATTATACTTATTACAAATAAGAAGATTACCCCTCAGAAGGGTAAACTCACTTGCCCCTGGCCATGTGGCTATCCTAAGTAGCATGAGAGGATTTGTATTATAGCGTTTAATTTTTAAAACTGGTACTCTTTCCATGACTCCTAAAATTCTGCAACTCAAAGAAACGACTCTGATGCCAGGTTTAACTTACACCATTCACTCGGAAGCAGAGGATATAAGAAGCACAACAAGAGTCCCAGAGTACCTGTCAATATATTTGGGGAAGATATCCCAGTCAAGACACCTAGCTGGTTTGAAACCTTGGTCCCTCCCTATACCAAGCTGTGAGTAACAGAAATACTTGTACCTGGACTGAAAAAATTAAGAACAATTCTCTGCATCCAAAAGGCCAACTGATATTATTCGTGGTGAGGGACTCAGGAACCTCCATGGCCAGAAGTCAAACTAGCATTTTTCCATTTGATAGCAATCTTATGCTTCACTCATAGTCACCAAGTGCAGTGTATGGTAAATAGAATAGCACTCCAAAGCAGATGAATATGGAATCTCAAATACAAATGTTAACACATTAAACATGCTTAGATGAAAAAGAAAAGAAAAAACATCATTTATCTAATATCATTTTTAAAGAGGGATTGATAAAAAAAATAATCAGAGGTAATAGAAGAAGATAATATAAGCTAATGGAATCATAATTATTCACGGGTGGGGGGGACTGCAAACTCTCACATAGGATACGTGAAAAAAGAACTATCACTATGTTGTGTAGAAATATTATCAAACCAAGGCTAATGAAAAAATCTTAAGATTTTTAAAAAGAATTGAAAACTAAATGAGGTACAATAATAAGAATTAGTGCCCCAACAGAATCGCTGAGAATCACTGAGAACCACTGAATGTTGAATGACAACAGAATTCTATACTGAGCTATAGTATTACAGCATTCAAGACAGAAGCAAAAACAATAGTTTCAGTAACATAAGAATCAAGAATTCTTACCACCCATGGACATATTCTAAAACATTTCAAGAGAATATAAATCAGCAAGATATATTTAAAAATCAAAAGGCAAATACAGAATAAGAAAAGTAACAGAGAGCAGAGAAACCAGTGACATGATTAATATAAAAACCATTCAATGGTAAAATATAACAATAATCTAGAAATATCTCATGGAAATACAATAGTGGAGAGAGAAATTCTAGAGTCTTGCTAGAAGTCTGTATCACTTAGTGTAAAACTTAAAACACAAGGAATTCTACTATTTATTATTTATGGCTACATATAAATGTAGAAAAAAACTATAATTACATGAATGGGAACACAGCACAGCAACTTCAGGAGAGTAATAATCTCTAAAGAGAGACGGGAATAGCATTATAAATGGAGGGGGCTAGTATCTGTACTGAGTTTTCTCCATTAATCTCAAACAAACAAAAAATGTTATCAAAAATATAGCTGGATGGTGGCTACCTAAATGGTTGCTACAATAGTCATTGTGATTTTCTAAATACCTGAAATATTTCATAATAACATAAGAATTATTCACACATATGCACAAAAATTTATGTGTTTGAATGTTTAATACAGCAGCATTTTTAATAGCAAAAGACATTGAACATCACCTAAATTTCTTTCAATAAGGAATGTTTAAATGTAGAGTAGTACCTTATTATATGAGTTACAATATAGCAAATTAACAAAATGAAGTGAAGACTATGTAGACACATCTAGAAAAACTTTTATGTAATGTTAAAGTGATGAAGAAATGTTTCAAAACAATACACACAGTATCATCATTTCTGGCTAAATCATATAAAAGTAAAACATATATTTATATATGCTATATGTGTATACAAATACTTAAAGAGTGGTCTTGAAGAACAAACAGTAAACTATAATGATTCCGTTTGAAAAGGAAATTGCATCTGGGGGCAAGGAAAGTTGTATGGTGTGCATTTTTCTCTTAATATACTTTTTGATATTAGTTGAATGTTTACCATGAGAATACATTCACATATTTTGTTTAATTAAGTAAATATATTTATTATTTATTAGATCAAATGTTTTAGCACCAGCTGGAGACCTTCTACTTTTCCTTTGAGGCATTTATCTGAACTATAATACTTGAAATTACTTGAGCAAATCTGTTTAATATCTGCAATCCCCTTGGTCCTTCTATCCTGGCAGCCTAAAAACCTCCAGGCTTCATATCTGTGTTCAAGGAGAGAAGAAAGTAGGAAGGGATGGTGCTGGCTTCATTTGTCCCTTATTATCAAGGAAGCAGAAATTCCCAGAATCCCACCAAGAAACTTTTGTTTACATCTCATTGTATGTAACTGTGTTGCATGGGCAAGCCTAGCTGAAAAGGAAGCTGTAAAAATGAGTATTTAGTTTTCCAGACTTTATACTTCTAAGACAGAAGAAGAAAAAGTTTGCAAGGGGCTGTTGGGTCAGCATCTATCACATCAGGTTTTAAAATTTTTACCTGGTAATATAAGTCTTACATAAATTCTGTTGATTGCATTTAACTAATAGCATAAAGTATCTAGACCTGCTGGAGAATATAATTTCTAACTCACTGTCTCTAAATAAATATTCATAATTATACATAACCGTGGCTAGGAGAATTAGTGTTTAGGTAGGCTATATTGAAACATGTGGTCTGTCCATTCCTGATACTTTAACTTCTATTCTGTAAGTAAGCCATCCAGCTGAACACCTTGAACCCTCCTTTCTCTCTTCTTTTGCTTTAAAGTGTCTTTAAATTGCTTTTCACAAATTGGTCTTGGCAGTGATACTATCATTCATTCATGAAGAATATTATAAGAAACCACTCTGTGAAACTAATTACTATGTTTTCTTAAAAATTGTATCTCTGTAGTGTCGCAGAATACACAACACCATCAATTAAACAATTATTATGTTTTGAAACATTTTTTTTTTAATTTAAGGATAAACACTAATTATTTTTACTGAAAGATCATATAGTCACCTACAACATGATTTTTAATGTCTGCTTTTGTTGTATTGATATGCTAAAATTCATTTAACTTATTCTCTCCTGCTAAGCATACAGCAGTGTCTGATGTGGTTTCTATTATAAACAAAGTTTCAATGAACATCCTTGTCACTAAATCTTTTTGACCCTCACTGACTAACCCAGAAATGGATCAATGGATAAGGATGGGTTTAAGTCTTTTAATTTGCAGTGAAGTGGGATTTTAAGGAAAGTGAGTAACATAAACTACTGAAAAGGAGGCTGGGGAATATTTTATTTGAAAGAGCTACAATGATCAAAGAAATAGCAGTAAGCCTAATATATGATTTGGCACAGCAAACATTGATTTGGAGGAAATGAGGGTAATATTGGGGGGTTAAGTTTGGAAATGTATTCATAAAATACACTGACAAGTAAAGAGCGGGTCTGACAGGGATGATAAATGAAATCTTTCATCATAGTTTGAATGAGTTAGGCTGGATTTACAGATAATATAACACCTCTGATGCCATTTTTGTAGGAGGAGGATGATAACGTGAGAATAGGTTTGGAAGAAACTTAACCTGTGGTGCATGCAATGAAATTAAGTGGGAAATGATTGAGCACAAAAAGTTAAGCTAGAGGGCACCTAGAATAACAAAGGCATAAAATGATCACCCCTGGGATTGTATTAAATTGCATATTAATATTGTATTTGTGTTTTCCTTTTTAATTATTTTGTTCAATATGACATGAATAAAGTTTAGATGAATGCAAAAAGTACTTATATATTTGCATTTTTAGAGTAGTCTTACTATCTTTCATAATTACTAGTGCAAGGAGGTCATATCTTTTCCTATAAATACAGTCATGCATTGCTTAATGATGAGGATACGTTATGAGAAATGTATTGTTAGGCAATTTGGTCATTGTGCAAACATCATTGAGTGTGCTTACAAAACCTAGAGGGTATAGCTTACTATACACCTAGGCTATGTGATTTAGCTTATAGTTCCTAGGCTACAAACCTGTACAGCATATTATTGTACTGAATACTGTAGGCAATCATAGCACATAGTAAGTATTTGTGTGTCTAAACCAGGGGTGGGGAACCTGCAGCACATGTTGCCTTCTAGGTTCTTAAGTGCAGCCTTTTGTCTGAATCCAAATTTTACAAAGGAAACCGTTTTATTTTTATTAATACATTTGTGTTCATCTTTTATAGTTATATATTTTTTAAAATGAACATATTTAAAATAGAAAAGAATAAAATGAGTTTCAACAAAATAATTCTTGGAGATTCACCAGCACAATTAGAACATTAGTAAGCCATAACAGCTAAATTGATGGCTGCAACACTCATGATTTAGTTCTAACTTCCCCTGCCTGATGGTGCCACTACTGCATGAGGCTAGTTGGCAAGAGTTTATGGTGGTTGAGTATGCCAGTCTGTTATCAGCTTTTGACAACGGTGCACTGTGTTTCTGTTTGAAGTGGAATTCATGAATACTTGCACAGCTCGAAAGTACTTTTTAATAATTGTCTGCTTAACAGCCCACTATGTCGAAGAAGACCAAGAGAACACTGAAGGAAGAAAACAGATTTTTTTTAATGAGAATTGGAAATTGCAGTATTATCTTGATTCTACTAAAGATAAGATAATTTGCTTGCTTTGTGATACTGCAATATCAACATTAAAGAAATTCAATGCTCACCAGCATTATAATACTCCCAAGGACCACAAATATTTTAAATTAGAGAGGTATGAAAGGTTGTATTTCACAAATTAAAAGATAAAAAGCAAAAGCAAAGATAATTCTTTCAAGCAGCAATAAGACCTGGAAATAATGCCACTGAAGCAACTTATAAAGTAGCTTGTATACTTGGGGAGAAAGGGAAGCCATTCAGAGATGTAGAAATTGTGAAAATAATGCATTGTTGAAGCTGTAGGATGCTTAGACCCTGGTAACGTTTCAAAGTACAAACAGCTGCCTCTTTCAAGGAGAACTATAACTGGTCAGCAGCATGAATTAGGCTTCAACTTAACAGAACAACTTCATGCAATGGAAGGAAAGGAAAATGTATATTATTCAATCTCTTTGGATGAATCAACTGATACTACCAACTCCGCTCAGGTTTTATACTTCATTCGGGTCACAACAGAAGATTTTTCTTTGCTACGAAGAGTTACTCGCTTTGGGCACTCTTGCAAACAGAACATAGGGAATAGATATCTTCAACTTTAAAGATAAATGTCATGAAGTTGGACTGAATTTGGTAAATTTAGTGAGTATATATGCAGGTGGAGTACCTTCCATGACAGGAGAACGTGAAGCGTTTATTGCACAGATTAAAAAAAGTAGTAACAGATCCAGATGCTCTTAGTTCTTTTCATTCTATCTTGCATCAGCAAAATCTCTGTGCTAAAGCTACTGTTTTAAGTGACACTTTGCAACAAGTTATAAGTATTGTTAACTATATCCACATGCTAAAGTTGAATGATGAGGTACAGTGTGGATTTGCCATATCATTCTAAAGTGTGTTGGCTGACATAAGGAAGGTGTTAGCCAAAATTCCATCTCTGCAAGAACAGGTAGTTAAGTTTTATGGAGAAGAGAATCAACAATGTGAACTATTGAAAGATTTCTATAGGAATGCAGTATTTCTGTGTGATATCATGTCAAATCAAAACAACTTGAATATTTCCTTGCAAGGTAAAACTAAGTCTATATATGATATATGGCAAAAAATCTGAGCATTTTGAAAAAAGCTATTTTTTTTCAAAACACTGCTTCAAAAGGAAATTTCAGATGAACATTTTTTCTAGTTAGAAAAGATCATTGATGAGCAGGATGATATATACACATCATTTAAATAATACACCGCTGTTAAGTGCCTATTAATTGGAGAATACAATGAAATGGTCACTGACTTTGAGAATCATGACATCACACTCAAATTAGCATTTCAGCCTCACCTAGTTGATATTACCAAGTCACCTAAAGAACTACAGATGGAGTGCAATGGATAAGCTTTGCCCTAGGAAAACCACCTTTGTGATCATGGTATCTCCCAAAACATATACTGGAGAAAAGCAACCCTATTCAATAAGTGGTGCTGGGAAAACTGGATAGCCACATGTAGAAGACTGAAATAAGATCTGCACCTCTCACCACACAAAAATCACTCATGATGGATAACAGATTTAAATCTAAGGAATAAAACCATAAGAATTCTAGAAGAAAATGTTGGAAAAACTCTTATAGACATTGGCCTAGGCAGAGAATTTATGACGAAGACCCCAAAAGCAATCACAACAACAACAAAAATAAATAAAGAGGACCTGATCAAATTAAAAAGCTTCTGCATAGCCAAAGAAGTTATCACTAGAGCAAATAGACAACCTACAGAATGGGAGAAAATATTTGCATGCTATATATCCAACAAAGAATCTATAGAATCTATATAGAACTCAGGAAAATCAACAAGGAATAATCAAATAACCCCATTAAAAAGTGGGCAAAGGACATGAACAGAAACTTTTCAAAAGAAGACAGACTAATGACCAAGAAACATATGAAAAAATGCTCACCATCTCTAATCATCAGGGAAATACAAATCAAAAACACAATGCAATATCACTTAACTCCAGTGAGAATGGCTTATATCAAAAAGTCACAAAACAACAAATGTTGGAGTGGATTCAGAGAGATAGGAACACTCATATACTGCTGGTGGGACTGAAAACTAATACAGACTCTATGGAAAGTAGTATGGAGATACCTCAAAGAACTAAAAGTAGAACTACCGTTTGATCCAGCAATCCCACTACTGGATATTTATCCAAAGGAAAAAAAGACATGCTATAAAAAAGACACCTAAACTCAAATGATTATAGCAGCACAATTCACAATTGTAAAGATGTGGAAACAAACCAGTACCTATCAATACATGAGTGTATTAATAAAATATGGTATATGTATACCATGGAGTACTACTCAGCCATAAAAAATGGTGAACTAATACCTCTTGTTTTAACCTGGATGGAGCTGGCAACCATTCTTCTCAGGGAAGTATGAAAAAATGGAAAAACATACACCACATGTACTTACCACTAAATTAGAACTAACCAATCAACACTAATGTGCACATATAGAAATAGCATTCATTAGAAATCAAGCAAGTGGAGGGAGGGGATGAATAAAGTCATACCTATCAGGTACAATGCACACTATCAGGGTGATCAGTACTCTTGCAACTTTGATTCAAATGGTACAAAAGCACTTTATGTAACCAAAATGTTTGTATCTCCATAATATTCTGAAATAATAATAAAAAAGAACTACAGATGGAATTGACTAAGCTCTAAGTAGATGACATTTTAAAATCATTGTTTGATGCTAAGAAAGATCCAATTGAAATTTGGAAAAATGCAGTAATATACCCATGCCTTCAGCAACATGCCCGAAAAATGCTGTCTTGCTTTTCAACCACTTATTGCTGCTAATCTACATTCTCCTTACCTAACCCAAATCAAGGTACCCTTAAGGTCAGAAATGACTGATACTTATCTAGAGGATCATCTGAAACTGTGGTCCTCCATGCTGCAACCAAATATTCAAATGCTTTCTAACAAAAAGCAGACATAACAAAGTCATTAAAACGTTAGTTAACTTTAAAATTAACAAATGGTCTTCATTTTTTGAAATTATTAAGTAAAGTATATACTCGCTAGATTTCTACAAAATAATGTACATTTTTAGGTATATCTAATTGAAGTTTCTTGAATGTGGCCTTATTTGATTACAGATAAATTAATGCAGCCTTCCAACATGAAAAGTTTCCCCACTCTTATCTAAACATATATAAACATAGGAAAGGTACAGTAAAAATACAGTATTATAATCTTGTGAGACCCCCATTGTATATGTAGTCCATCATTGACTGAAATGTTATTATGGGGTACATGACTGTATAAAGAAAGCTATCTCTCTCTATGTGTGCATGAAACCATGTATATATACTCAACTGCACACTTCTGTATAGTATAGTCATATAGTAATATATATTATATAGGGAGTTCATATTTTCACCATCAATGTGTAAGTACCCTTTTTTATACATTGCTACCATGGAGGGTTATAGTTCTTTTTAAACTTTTCCTGGGCAGGAGTTTGTAAAAAAAAATAAATTAACCTCAATGTCATCTTAATTTTATTTTATCTGACTACTAGTAAATTATAGATAACATTTTAATAAGTTAGTTGAATATATGCTTTTTATCTTCTGTAAAATGTTTATTCATGTTCTTTGTATTTCAAATGAATTCTTTGTGTGTCTTGTCAATTTGTAAAATATTTGTGTATTATGATCACAACCTTTTGTCATCTGATTTACATTTTGTATCATTTTACTTATGTATGAACTTTTTGTCAATTAATAGTTTTTAATCCTTATATTTTCAAATTTGGCCATATGTATTTTGTAAGTTCTGGAATTCCAGTCTCACAAAAGTTTTTCTCACTCTATGAAACATGTACCCATTACTTCTTATTATAATGGATTTTCTTGTAAGAGTTAATCATTCACATTATTTAAATTTAACTTCAATCCATTCATAATATTTTGTAAATATAAGAATCAGGGCAATTTTTTTCCCACAAGGATGGCTAGCTACTGAGAATGGTTTCCCATTGAATTACTAAATGACCATATCATATATGCATCCTTTATATAAGGGCCTAATTCTGAATTCTCCACTCAGTTCCACTGATCCATGTGTATTTTTCTATACAAATGCCATATCAACTTGAACAGAAGCTTTGTAGCATATTCTGTTGTCTGGAAAGATAATTTTTTTCCCTCATTGTCCTTTTTCCTACTTTATTTGGCTATTTATGGGTATTCACCATTTCATTTGAACTTTAAGATTATTTTAGTCTTTGTGTTGCCGATATTTATATTTTTATTTCTTGTAGGCAGATACCTAGAAGTGGAATACTGAGTTTTATAGTAAATTTATATTAACTTTTTAAGAAACTACCAAATTATTTTACAAAGCTGCTACACCATTTTACATTTTGACCAGCAATATGTGAGGTTCCAGTTTTTTACATCCTTGCAAACAGTTGTTACCATCTGTTTTTTTAGATTTATTTTTTAATTTATTTAAATTAAAGCAATTTTATTGGATGTGAAATGGTGTCTCATTGTAATATTAATTTGCATTTCCCTAACAACCGATGGTGCTGTGTCTTTTCATATGCATGTGGCCTTTGGTGAAATGTCTATTCAAATATTTGCACACTTTTAAATTGGTTATTTGCCTTATTATTGAGTTGTGTTTATGTTTTTATTTTTGTTTCTTATTTTGGATACAAGTTCTTTATCAGAAATGGATTTTGTGTATATTATTTTTCTAATTGGTAGCTTGTGTTTTCACTTTCTTAATGGGGTCTTTTGAAATGCAAATGTTTTTAATTTTGGTGAAATCTAATTTATCATTATTTTATTTTACCACAACTTTTGGTGTCAGATCTAAGAAATCGAGAACAAGTATATGAAAAATTAGTATGGAAAACTTGAAATAAGCAAACAATTTGACCTAACTGAAATATTATGAAACACTGCAGTCAATAGCAATATAAAATACATTTTATCAAGTATACATAAAACATTTATCAAATTAGACATATTCTGAACCATAAAGCAAGTCTCAATAAGTTTAAAATGATTCAAATTATAAATCTTGGGTTCTCTGACTAAAATGGAACTAAGTTAGAAATTCACATTAGAAAAAATGTCTATAAAATTCCCAAATATTTGAAAACTTACTTACATGCTTTTAAATACTCTACAAGGCAAAAAAGAATCATAAGGAAAATTAAATAGTAGTTTGCATTGACTAAAAAGAAAAATACAACACATCAAAATTAATGGAATGCTACAGAAGCAGTACTTAGCAGGAAGTACATGGCACTGAATACTATGGTATCTTAGGAAATGGAAAAATTTTTAAGTCAATGATCTTATCTTCTACATTAAGAAGCTGGGAAAGATACAGTAAATGAAACCCAAAGTAAGTAGAAGAAAGGATATAATACAGACCAGCAAGGAAAGAAATGAACACTAAATCAGAAAACTAGAAAGAAATCAATGAAACTAAAAAAGTTATTCACTGAGGTCAATGAAATTGATAAAATTCTGAAGTGATCATTTGACAAGTTAACCAGAAAAAAGGAGATAAGACATACATTTCCAATATCAGAAAAAATGACATCATTATAAAATCTATAGATATGAAAATGACAATAAGGGAATATTATGAACAATGTCATGTTAATAACTTTTATGAGTTAGATGAAATGCACAAATTTTTTGAATGACACAAAGTAGCAAAGTTCACATAAGTAGATATCAATAACTAGAACAGCCCTATATCTATTTGTAAAAGTAGATTTATAGTTTTACTATTTCTACAAAGAGTAAAAAACTCTTTCTACAAAGACAATCCTATGTCTAGATGGCATCTCTTGGGAATTCTTTCAAACATTCAAGGAAGAAACAAAAAAAGAATTCTAAATCAACTCTTCCATAAAATTTTAGGAAATGTTTTTCATCTCACTCTATAAGGCCAGTACTACTGTTATATGAAAACCAGATAAAGAAATTATAAGAAAAGAAAATGACAAATCAAAATCTTCTTCATAAACATAGAGGCAAAATTTTGAAAATTTTAGCATATCTAATCTAACATGAAAAGTGTACCATGTGATGACCAAGTAGTGTTTATCTAGGAAAGCAAATTTTGCTTGACATTTAAAAATCAATCAATACTCTTATTTGTGAGCTGTACATAGTGACTTCCTTTCTAAGGGTACAGTATGAAAACAAGGAAAAAAGATTAACCTTATTGTACAGAAATCTGACAAACCTCAAATCACCTCAGCCAGGTAAATAAGGTCAACATCAACAGTTATAAACCATATGGATGGTATGTACTGTTGACATGATGTGATGAAAAGGACACTTTACCTCAATGATTTTACCAACCAAAACCTATAATCCTAATATATTTATATGAACAGCTGCAGAAAAATTCCAATTAGGGCTCTACAAATTACCTCAGCAGTACTTCCTCAAACTGTCAAGTTGATCAAAAACAAGCAAAGTCTGAGAAACTGTCACAGCCAGGAAGAGCCTAAGGTGACATGTCTACAAGTAATCTGGTGCCCTACATGGGATCCTGGAGAAGAAAAAAAAAAAAAAAAAAACAAGGACATTAAGTAAAAACTAAGGAAATCTGAATAAATGATGGATTTCAGTTAATAATAATGTATCAATATTTTTAATTAATTGTAATAAACATACCATACAGAGTTAAAATATAAAATAGAGAACACTGGGTGTGGGATATACAAGAAGCCTTTGCAGTATTTTCTGAAGTTTTCTCTAAATCTAAAACTGTTCTAAAATTAAAGTCTATTTTAAATAAATTAAATCAATGTAATTCACCATATGAATAGGCTTTAAAAAAAAAAAACAGATGGTCATCTCATTAGATGCAGAAAAACATTGACAAAATTCATCATCCATTCCCAATAAAAACTCTCAGTGAAGTACAAATATAAGGGCATGTCCTCATGCTGATAAAAGATATTTATGAAAAATGTACAGCTAACATAATTTTAATGATGAATAAATAAATGTTTTTCATCTCAGGTAATAAACAAGGCAAAGAAGTCCTTTCTTACCACTTCCTTCACATTATATGGGAGGTTCTAGCCAGCGTCATAAGTCAGGAAAAAAAAAAAGGAAAAAAAAGAAAGGCTTCCTAACTGGAAAAGAAGAAATAAAAAAATAAAACTGCCTTATTCACAAAAAATATTATCATCTATGTATAAAATCCTATGAAATCTTTTTTAAAAAAAGCTGCTAGAACTAACTAATTTACTGATATGGTATGATATCAGCCCAATATAAAAAAAAAGTATGTATTTCTATATACTGGCAACAAACAATTGGAAAGTGTAACAAAAATACCCTTTTTGATGATACAGAAAATATAAAGGGTTTAGAGATCAATGTAACAAAAAATAAGACTTGTGTACCAAAATTTAAAAAGCATCGCTGAGAGAAATTAAAGAGGAATTAAATAAATGGAGAGATATAATGTGTTAATGGATAAAACACTCAATAGTGTTCAAAAAGCCAGTTATTGTCAAAATAATATACAGATTCATTAAAATCCCAAACACCATCATATTAGTCTTTATGTAAAAATTGTCAAGGTGTTACTAAAATTCATATGGGAATACAAATACACTAGAGAAAACAACTTTGAAAAAGAACAATGTTGGAGGATTCACACTTTAAATATCATTTTAAAGCTTCATTAATAAAGATGTGCTGGTTACAGATAGGCAAGATACTTCAATGGAACAAGATAGAATATCCAGAAATAGATTTTTGACAAAGTTGCAAAGATAATTCAGTGGAAAATGGTCTATGACAATTGTAAATCCATTTTCCAAAAACTTGAACTTTGATCCAAGCCTTGTAATACAATATATGCATGCATTAACTCAAAATGAATCATAAACCTAGATACAAAAGCTAAAAATATATAACTGTGGAAGAAAATATAGGAGAAAAATTTGTTGATCTTGTGTTAGGCAAAGATTTATTTGGTACAACATGAAAAGCACGTTCGCTAACTTTTTTTTTTTTAAATTGGACTTTAATCAAAATTAAAAATATTTACTCTTTAAAAAAATAGAATAAAAAGATAAGCCACAAACATAGACTTGCCTTATATAAAGAGATCTCAAAACTCAACAATAAAAATTAAACCAATTTTTAAAATATTATACAGATATTTTACTATTGAAAATATACGAATGAAAAATAAGAACCTGCAATGGTGCTCAGTATCATTAGTCATTAAGGAAACATTAATTAAAACCACAATGAAATAACATTAAACACCTATTAGAATATCTAAAATTTACAAAGAATGGCCATACCCAAGGGTGGTAAAGAAATGAAGCAACCAGTTATCCCAAATATTGCTGATCAGAATATAAAAGATAAAACCATTTTGGAAAACAATTTGGTAGTTTCCTAAAAAGTTAAATGTGTATCTTTCATATGGTTTTGCAATTTCACTCTTTGCCTTTTAAAAAATGAAAGCGTGTGTCCATACAATACTTGTAAACAAATATTAAGGGAAGCTTTATTTGTAATTTATTTGAAAATATGAAAATGGCCCGAATGGCTCTCAGTAGATGAATGGGTAAACAAAATGTGGTAGATAACAATGGGACACTATATAATAAAAAGATCTAAATGCCTGACTAGGCCAGGTGCAGTGGCTCAAGCCTATAATCCTAGCACGCTGGGAGGCCCAGATAGGTGGATCCTCTGAGCTCAGGAGCTCTAGATCAGCCTGAGCAACAGTGAGACCTCATCTCTACTAAAAAAATAGAAAGAAATTAGCTGGACAATTAAAAATATATAGAAAAAATTAGCCGGGCATGGTGGTGCATGCCTGTAGTCCCAGCTACTCCAGAGGCTGAGGCAGAAGGATTACTTAAACCCAGGAGTTTGAGGTTGCTGTGAGCTAGGCTGACTCCATGGTACTCTAGCCTGAGCAACAGAGTGAGACTCTGTCTCAAAAAAAAAAAAAAGAAAAAGAAAAAATACCTGACTAGAGGTCCCAACACCCACGTCCTCCACAAAGAGGGACCAAAACAACACATAAACAACTAAACTTTGAGTAGAGTATCTAAGGAAGAACACTGGAATTTAGCAAGGAAGTGACAAAAAACCGCTAAAGCACAGAAAATCAGGATGGTAGTGTAGAAAGGGAAGCAAGGCACCCAGCTGCAACTGGCTTAGAAGCAAGAGGGACTCCTCATTGTGGGGTGGGGGTGAGGTACATGGGAGAGATCTCCAGCAGTCCCCATTCCCACTGTGGACCCTTGCTACAGAAAATTCCCACAGTTCTCACAGGCCCCACACCCAGTGTAGAGAGCTGCCTAGAGTTACATGACTACAGTACTCCGGGAAGGAACTCAGCCTGGGTCCCCCTCACTCCCGGGACCCAAGCTGCTATGGCATGGATCATTTTGAGAACAGAGGCACTGCTAAAGTGCCTCCTGTCCTAGGGACCAATAGGCTCTGCATCTCCACATCCCAGAAGCCAGCCTTGCAATCATCCCACCACATCCACACCAAAGGCTGCAATGCCACAACCCAGGCCAGACCCAGCAGTAAAACTGGAAAGCTGTCACTCAAGCCCATGCAGAGTCTGCTCCCCCAAAAAACAGGTGGTCCAGCACAGTGGACACTAAGAGAAATGATACACACAACCCAAAGGGCCCGAGGATTTGTTTGACTGACATCCACTGCCACCAGTAAGATCCCCCCCTACCACCAGCAGAGCTGAAGCACCCAGTGCTTTTCCCCTCAGGGACTGAGAATCATCTTACCCAGCAGCCCTTGCTCACAGTGAAGCCACCACAAACATCAGTAAGCTAGGCCATCGAGGCACTCACAGACAGTGGTAATATTGATTACAGCCAAATAAATCACACAAAGACTACACTACTGTGCTTACCCAAAACCAAAGCCAAAGCACCCTGCTCAACTGACACGATAGGATACAACAATAGGAAAAAGTCTTTCTCGACAAAAGCTACTCTGTAAAATTTGAATAGGTCACTATTCCACTGGATGCACAGATATCCGCACAAAGGCACAAAAAAATGTGAAAAAGAAAGGAAACATTTTATCTCCAAAAGAATACAATAATTCTTCAGTAACAGATCCAAAAGGGAAAAGAAAATCTATACAATGTCATTTTTTAAATTTATTAAAAAAATGATCTGAAAAAATCTCATGAGATACAAGAGGATATAAAACGAGAGATAGATAATTCAACAAAAGCAGGAAAACATGTCCATATGACTCTAAGCTATATATAAATTAAATGAAATCCCTATCAAAAACAAACAAAACCCAAAAAACAATTCATAATCTGAATGATAAATTCAGCACACAGGTAGATACCATAAAAAGAGAACCAAACAGAACCACCAAAGCTAAAGAATTCCATGAATGATTTTTTTTTTTAATTAAGATCTAGTCTGCAGCAACAGACTAGATCAAGAAGAAGAAAGAATTTCTGAACTTGAAGACAGGTCTTTTAAAATAATACAGTCAGATAAAAAGAGAAAAGAAAAAGAACAAAAATAATGAAGAAAGTCTATGAAATTATGCAACACCATCAAAGGAACAGATGTTCACATTACAAGAGTTAGTACATAAAAACAGACACATAGATCAATGGAACAGAGCAGAGAACCCAGAAATAAATCCACCTATTTATAGCCAATTGAATTTTGACAAAGTTGCCAAGAATATATATTGTGGAAAACACATTATCTTCAATAAATGGTGCTAGGAAAACTGAACATCCATATGTAGAAGAATGAAACTCGACTTCTATCTCTACAGATACCCAGATCAACTCAAAATAGATTAAAGCATTAAAAATGAGACTCAAACTCTGAAGCTACTAGATGAAAACATGGGGGAAATGCTTCAGGACATTGGTCTGGGCAACAATTTTATGCATAAGACCCGAAAAGCATAGCAACCAAAGCAAAAACAGATTATATCAAACTACAAAACTTCTGCATAGCAAAGGAAAAAGGAAAAAATCAACACAGTGAAGAAACAACATGAAGAATGGGAGTAAATATTTGCAAACTATTTCTCCAACAGGGGTTAATATGTAGAATATACAAAGAACTCAAACAAGTCAACAGCAAAAATAAATAAATAAAACCCAAAAATCCAGTTTAAAAATGAGCAAATGATCCGAATGGACACTTCTCAAAAGAACACATACAAATGGCCAAAAAGTATACGAAGAAAATGCTTCACAGCACTCATCATCAAGGAAATGCAAATGAAAACCACAATAAGGTATCATCTCACCCCAAAATGGCTATTATCAAAAAGAGAAAAAATAACAATTGCTGGTGAGGATATGGAAAAAGGGGAACTCTTATGCACTGTTGATGGAAATGTAAATGGGTACATCTATTGTGGAAAACAGTCTGAAGTTTCCTTTAAAAAGTTAAAAAAAAAAAATTTGAATGTCCATATGATCCTGCAATTCGATACTGGGTATATATCCAAAGGAAAGGAAATGACTATGTCAAAGAGGTATCTGCACTCTCATGTTTATTACAGCACTATTCACAATAGCTAAGGTAATGGTATCAACTTAAATGTCCATTATCAGATGTATGGATAAAGAAAATGTTCCATATATACATAATAGAATATTATTCAATCATAAGAATAAACGAAATCCTTTCATTTGTGGCAACACGGTTGAACCTGAAAGATATTATGTTAAGTGAAATAAGCAGGGCACAGAAAGGTAAACATTGCATGTTCTCACTCTAATGTGGAAAGTACAAAAGTTGATCTTATAGAAGTAGAAAGTAGAATATTGCTTACTAGAGGCTGGGAAAGGTAGGGGAGAGGGGAGGTTAGGGAGAGATTGGTTAATGGATACAAAATACAGCTAGGTAAGAAAAAACAAGTTATAGTGTTCTTTAGCACTGCAATGTTACTATTGTTCATACTAACTTATTTGTATATTTTCAAATAGCTAGAAGGGAAGATATTTAATGCTCTCAACACAAAGAAATGAAACATGTTTGAAGTGATAGATATGCTAATTACCCTGATTTGATCTTTACACATGGTATACATATGTCAAAACAGCACACTGTACCTGATAAATATGTACAATTAAAAATAATAAGTCTTCACTTCTATAAAAAGTTTAATTTAAAAATTCATATAAATGATTGATATATACAACATGGATAAATCTAAAAATAATCATGCTGAATAAAAAATCCAAGAAAAAAGACAATAAGCAATGTATGATTATCTTCATTAAAAAATCTAGCAAATTCAAACTGATCTCTTGATTCTACAGATTCTACAATCTATGGGAAACAGATCATTTGTTGCCTGAGCATGGAGTGTGGAGGGGAGAAGTATTTGGGAAATGTAGACTGTAGACATTACCAAGGGGCATGAGGAAACTTTTGGAAAAGATGGACATGTTTATTCCCTTGATTATGGTGATGGATTAGCTGGTGTATATAAATCATACACTTTAAATATATGCAGTTTATTCCATATTATTTACACTTCAATGAAGATGACTTAAAAAATTAAAGACAGAAAGGGGGATGAGATGAGGGGGGTGAAGAAGTCTGTGTGTGTGTTGTATTTTAATTTTCTAAAGGACTCTTCAAATATATATACAAAATATACATATATATATAGTTGTTAGATGTTTATGCTGCTCTCCAGCACTCCAGCTGTTCTATTTCACTAGGTGTTGTGATTATTGTACATGATTTTTATATTGCTATTAGAATCCCTGAGATAAGCTGTTGTTCACTAGCTCAGTTCCTGTTGTGGGAGTGTCCTACATTGCAGGTATCTTGTGTCTGGTGAAACGGTATTTTAGGACTGAGTTTTATAGCGAAGTTGTCATCTTCTAGATTGGCACCCTTTTGTGCTCCAGGTTAGAGAGACTTGGTAGTCTTGGACTTTTGGAGTTCAAGGAGATCCATGATCCTTTTGGAGTTCAAGCATATTCACATATGTTCAGTGGTGACCACTCTGCAAGAGGCCCATAAGTCTATAAATGGAAAGCTTTTACCTGGATGTGCTGCCTTCTGTCCTTGCCTCTGTCATCTGATGTTCTCCAATCCCTCTCAAGAACTTCGGAGAGGAAACCCCTTACCATATTTCTTCCATGATCCCAGCAGAGCCCAAGGCTCCACCATACCAAATTAACTAGTCCAAAGAGCTGTGTGGCTCTAGAGTGTGTCAAGAGTTAGAACTGCAGATAACTGCAATGTTGTTATAATCTCTCAGATACTTGTTTTCAAAGACAAGCAATGGCCATATTTATGATGGTCTGGGTTTACAAACTTCTCCTAAAAGGGTGGCTTAGATTGCACAGAGCCATGCTGTCTATGTATTCATAAGACTTTTCATTAGAGCTTTATTTTTTAAAATAATTGGTTCTTTTAATCCATAATGGAACATGGACTCACAGGCTGTCAGTGATTAAAATTAGACCTTATTTGTCTTTTAATATAGTGCTATGTTCTTGTGTAATTGAGCAGAGATCGATGCCAGTTGTGTGATGGACAGTAAACTTATCCAACATGACGGAGATAGATTTCCAAGAAGACAGAATGTGATGTTTTTCTGTACAAGGGGGATGAGTAGACCATATCAGCAACATTTAATTATTCTGTAGGTAATTATGCATTTGAGGAACACAACTTTTCAGAGAAACAGAAGAGAGACCAATACAATTACTATTTGTCTAAGTACACTGGTGGAAAACCATAATTAGTTTTTCATTAAATTTGCATGAGGTGATTTTTAAAAAAATAAGGAGAAGTTAAGTGCATGTATTTAAGAATAGAAAGTTTGGATGTGAGTTAATATTATAATGTAGGCTGATTTTTTTAGGAAAAAGTGCAACAAGTGATAATTTTTCAGACTTAAAAGCTAATCAGAGCTTTAAAAAGAAAGTCACTTAAAATGCAAAGTTTCATGAAACATATTCCAATAACTCAGTAGGAAATTTCATTATGGATATTTTCTAGTCTTGTGGGCTAAATTTTAAGCTTTTATACATGGGACTTCAATTATGAGAGCTCAGTTTCTATGTTTGTTATTGTAGCTCCAGAAAAATATATAATTGTCTGTATTTTGTTTGCTAAACTAAGCTTATTAATGTGCTTCTACTATTATTAATGGAAAAGAAAAATCACCATTATTTGTAAAATGCACGGACTATGCCCAAATCATATGTCCCTAAGCAAAAAGACTGCTGCTATTAAATTTTACAAAGCAAAAAAAAACTCTTCTAAAATGTAGATTGAATAACTGAAATGGAAAGATGGATTACTCCACTCATACAACTCAATTTTGGCTTAAATTAACTTCTTTCTATGTAAAAATTATTTTATTTCTTATCATTAATAATTTTGTAAAACTTACCATTAAAGACCAAAGTCTGTTCCCTCTGAACCACAAAGACAATTGCACTCAATCATATTCACCTGATAAAACCACCACCTTGGTTAAATACAACCTGCTGCTGATACCACATCGGCACCTGCAGAATTGAACACAGGTGGAGAAATCACACACAGCCTGTGCTCTCCCATGTTCTCAACTATCTATTTTAAATATGCTTTTCTCAAATCTCAACCCTTTCTTTTTATAGGAGCATTAAGAGAATGTCCTTAAACTCCCACCACTGTGTACCCTGAACTATCTTCATTACTGCCAAATTACTTCCTGGAATTCTCTGAATGGCCTATGGTCCTGGCTAAGTCCAACCCTTTTATTCCTATAATATGATACATAAAATCCCTTCTCCTCTTGCTTAGGCAATTCTCCCCTCTTTGTTCTACATTATCATTTTTCCCTGTTAAGAAAAAAGAATCCAAATTTGGAGATGAGGCAAGAAGATTACTTTGTGCTTTCCTAAGGTAATATGAGAGCATTTTCCAACAATCTTGCTTAAGAATTATCTAACTCTTGGTATTTTCCTTAAACCCCTTGATATTTTTCCTAAAACAATTATCTAAAATGTATTAAACATATAGCAAATTAAGGGAATTTTACTTAAACCACTACATACTCCTGACAAAAATTATGGAATTAAAATCTTACTATATTTGTTTTCTCACATATCAATCCACCCCATTTTCCATCCATTAATTGATCTTATCCTTGGTGCATTTTAAAATAAATTATAAAATCAGTATACTTCAGGCATGTACTTCTGTTTTATTTACTATTTACATTAGTTGCATCGCCAAACCTGTAAAGTTAGATGTTAACTTATAGATTGATAAATTGCAAATTACTTCATCTGGAAATATACAAATTATTTTTGGGAAAATAATGACCTTAAAGATTATAATGTAATTGTTATAAGATATTAATTGGTTTTGTATATCATTTTGCAATCTTATCCGTACATCTTTATTTCTAATCTGCTTTTTCTGAATCTTCTTTACTATTCCACTGGTTCTCTCATTAATATGTTAAATAAAGAGTTGACAGTCATTATATGTTCATATGAAATTAACTTTTTTAAATTTTTTGAAATTTATATTTTCACCCCTCTAAGAAATCTTTCCCATTATCATATAAACATGCTATTATTCCTCCCACCTTAAAATAACTTCCTAGTGACCCCACTTTCCTTTTTAGCTACCACTCCATCTATTTCTGTTTTATAGTAAAACTCATCAAAAAAGTTAATGCTCTCCTGTACTCTCTTGAACTCACACCAACCAGCTGACCTCACTCAATTCTTCATCAAACTATCTCATCAAGATCACCGATCTCTCCACAATGTTTAATCCATTATCCTATCCCACATTTTACTATCAGCAGCATTTCACACAAATTATCTTTCATTCTCTTTGAAACTTTCATCCTTGATTTGCAGAGCACCACTTTCCCCTGGTTTTCTTCCTTTCTCCCTGGATGCTGTTCTTAATTTAAAGATTTCTTTTCATCTTCCAGACCTCTTAATGATTGCTCTAAAGTAAATCTGGGTACATGGATCTTAATGAATCTGGCTTATACTTTACTTTAAATCTGCATGTAATCAAATGCAATTATTCTTTTTTAAAAATATCAACTGGCTACTGACCATTGTGTAAATGCACTGTTGATCCCTTGCCCCCTTGCATTCTACATATATAGGTGTTGATCTCTACACAAACCTTTGTCAAGTAGCGGGGAATTTAATTTTATTAAACCATAAGATATATTTATTAAACTGAAATTTCTAAAGTAACTAGGTATTAGTCCACTATACTGGGAAATAAAGTTGAACTTTTAATCATACCCTCATTGTACTTGCAAATAATAGAATTATTATTTGCTCTGACATCGTTTGTTATTTGACACTATACAACTGCCCTAAGATTTTGAACAGATTTTCCAATTGCATTTTTTAAAATGTAGAAATATTTAATATAAACTTACCCTTAATATGTTTTCTTTAAAAGAGTATAGTAATTTTAGTAACAAATCTCAAAATTCTACAGGAGGAGTTTTACATTCCTTAGAAATTCCCTGGTAAACAGAAAAGGCAATTCAATAGTAATTTTTAATTCTGTGACTCCCCAGATGGACAGAAACTTAGTGTCACTAATGTAGTCAGTAGTTACCATTTGCCATTTAAGTTTCTACTGAAAGTGTCTAATCCTTTCATCTGAGATCTAGCTAATGTGTGTTGTTGATTATGGATGGGAAACCTCAAGTTAATACAATAGTCCTACTTTGGTCATTTTCACCAGAATCCTAAATTCCCTCTGGAAATATGTGATTGATTTGAGGGCATGCAGTTTCATGGAAAAATCAGAATTTTCTTGAAAACTTCAAAATAAGTAGTGGAAGTTTCTATTTTATCGCACCCATGACGACACCTGCAGGCCTTATGCACGTTTGTCCATATAACTCTAAGTTAATGAGAGGTTAAATAATCCTTACATTTAAATTTATATGAATAAATGAAGGATGTGTTTTATAAAAATAACTGTAATAGGTTATGGAGGTTATAGATGTTTTCAGATTTTGTTGCCATTATCCCATGCATTTATGAAATGCCTCTGTGACCTATTTATGAGCTTAATAAAAGTTTTATTGCAAATAATCTTACTTTCATTTTTAACCACAACCATATTCCATGTATTCTAAATCACTCACCTTTTAGCTTTGTCTGGATAAATTTAAATTGCTTTCCAAAACATGAAAAAAATTATTTAAAAATATTTAAACAATATGCTGTAAAGGCTATTTTCCAAGAAGAATGACAAATTTATTTTGAGCAAAGACAACATCATGGGAAAACATATACTCTCTCAATATAATGCTTAATATACTCATACACTTTTATTTCTAACTTTGGGTATATTTGTTCTAAGAAAAATCACTTCTCACCTATAATTAATAGGTGCTCTGTGTGTTTGGTTTTAAGACCAAGTTCAACAAACATTACACTCTGAGTTTGGAGACTGGACAACGGGCTCATTTTCCATTTACTTCTTTCTAGGCCAAGGAAAAACTTATAATTTATTTGTGGAGTGAAACCAAGGACATAATTTGATCCCTAGGGCAGAGGGCTTCTAGATCAAGAATGTACTCATCTTCATCCCTACAAAAAATCCACTGCAAATCCTATCAATTAATAGGTTCTTTTTTTTTTTTTTTTTTTTTTTTTTGAGACAGAGTCTCGCTTTGTTGCCCGGGCTAGAGTGAGTGCCTTGGCATCAGCTTAGCTCACAGCAACCTCAAACTCCTGGGCTTAAGTGATCCTACTGCCTCAGCCTCCGGGTAGCTGGGACTACAGGCATGTGCCACTGTGCCCGGCTAGTTTTTTCTATATATATTTTAGTTGGCCAGATAATTTCTTTCTATTTTTAGTAGAGACGGGGTCTCATTCTTGCTCAGGCTGGTCTTGAACTCCTGAGCTCAAACGATCCTCCCGCCTCGGCCTCCCAGAGTGCTAGGATTACAGGCGTGAGCCACCGCGCCCGGCCAATAGGTTCTTAATGAGTGGGAAAGGAAGAAGGAAGGAAGGAAACCAATTTCCATCTCATCTGAAGAACTACATAATTAAGAAAAAAATTTAAAAAACTGAGAATCGGGGCTCCCTGACAGCAGCCATCTTTAAAATTATTTAAGGAAGATTAGAACTTTCTATGTGTTGTAGATACCTTCTCTAGTTTCCTAAACTTGAGTTCTATGTATACATGTGACCTTACATTTAATAAGTCATTTTGTAATGACAACACATCACTTTAGGCAATGCATTTTTGAGGGAATACTGTTCTTAAACAGTAAAGTTTCTTGCCCCTCCAGGGACAGCTTTCTAACACACCTGAAGCATTAAATAATTACTCAGAAATATACTATCTTCTTATTTTAGTGCTGAATATTCACTGATTCTGCTCACATGTATTTAACTATAATAGATCAAAAATTTTTCATCATTATCAAGGGAATGCCACTAACAATTTAAAGAAACATCTCCTGGTTAGGTCTAAGAGTTTCCTTGGTTAAAGTTCCACATGTTCTTTTTTCTATATCTGCTTCCTTGCACAGCATTAAAATGAATGAGCCAACACAATGCATAATCCTTGGAACCTATTGATTAGGTCACTAGTTCTCTTACTGATACAAATACTGCTACCATTTGGGAGATTTACATCTTGAAACTCCTTTATTGTAGATTTTATTTTAATAGGAGAGTAGAGTCTTTCCTGGCACAACTACAAGAAGTATTTCATTGCAACAACCCCCAAGAATCTTTTCAACACATTTATGTTTTAAATGCATATTTTATCCTTCTTTTTCAGTAATCAGATAGTATGCTATCAAAAGCAAATGTCTTTTGAAAATGCTCAGTTCTGATTCCATGTTTTTTAAAAATCAAGAACGACTGTGAAATAAAAAAAAATAAGTAAAAAACCTCATTGATTTTAGGATGAACATTCAGACTAGGAAGGGCCTTACAGTCAGGAGAAAAAAACCTCAATAATTTATCTTTGTTTTTTAGCACTTGATTTTAAGTAGACTTTGATTAGCATTGGCTTGCTTTGAGAACTGGAAACTGATCAATTTTTTTTTAAAGTAAGATTTCTTCTGAATGCCAGTTATTTAATCATTTAACTTCGTGTGACAGAGGGTGGAGGTGCTGGGTGGAAGCTGACAGAAATTTTACAGTACAATGAGAACACCATAATCAGCTTATGGGTGACTATTCTCTGAGAGTCAGCAGTCAGTGGAGCGAGGAATAGAAAAGATCCCAGGGGGTCTGATGAATTACCAAAAATCTGGATTCAAATTCAGAAAACTATTTTATCCTCTCCAGGATCATTTGCCCTACTACAAAATGGATGAGAGCCAGGCAATCACTTTTTTAAGTTGTCACATATTTTTGTGAGCAATAAAATATTGGGTCACTTTTTGTGATGTAGTCCTCGTATATGTGAATATCAATTTGTTTATTTTTTCAGTGATATGAAAGAGGTTTGTTTTTCCCCTTCCAAAGGGTTTTTTTAAATGAATTATGGAACATGCACTCTTCATCACTAGAATTAATTAACTTCTCTGATATACGTATTTCTTACTCAGACATGGTCCACTAACTGCTGACAATCTAAGAATTGTTTGTGGCATATCTAAAATGACATGCATATGAAAATTAAGAATGATCATTTAGAAACTTTTATAGCAATTTGACAGTGTTGTGATAGCTGTGTATGATCATTTTTTCTAGTAATTTCTTTATTTACCAAAGTATCAGTTTACAACTGATGGGATACTAAACAATAACAAACTGATACTTTTTCACAGCAGTCTTAGAAGCACTGCCCTGTAAACTTCCAATGATGCTCCACAGTACAGAATCTGATCCATACATATATTAATAGAATATTTAGGCCACAGCATCTTATTGCTTGCCTTTTTTGTGTCCTCTAATACCAATAGTGGCGAGAAAAGGGCAATGCAGAATAAAGAGAAAGTAAAGGGAAGAATCTTATTCTTTTCATTTTAGTTAATAACTACACTGTTATAAATTACATGCCCTGCTTTAAAAGGACATAACATCTAATCCTACTAATTATAGTTTTTTCAGGTTCCCCACAAGAAAAGAATTTCAATTTGTTAGATTGTATTTTTCCACAATGGTCATTCAATGAGTCAATGTCATATAGCATTTTAAATTAAAGTTTTTTAATGATTTAATATAACTTTATTTAAATTGTTGCATGTTTGAAAATATTTATTAAAACATAAAATCTTTTTGGATTTGATAAACGCCTATGGTTTGGTGACCTCTGACTCCACTGGAAGAAGGACTCTGTATTCAATCTGATGGTCTCTGTGGCATAGAGAAAGGGCCCTGGTGAATGCCAGTGTAACACCTATCATGCCTCCTGGTAGAAAAGGAAACGACCTTAATAACCATGTTAAAGTCAAGTACAATGAAAGAAAATGAAAAAGAAAACTCCCTGGCAGCATTTCTGGGGAGGTGAAGAACATTGTGCAGATCATTTATATACAACCCCACCCCTATTGCCTCCCAAACTCTAAACAGGTAGAAATCACACTACAATACATATGATATCACCTGGCATAGGAAATTGAAATGGAAATGGAATAAAAAGGAAACTGCAATTTAGGGAATTCAGAAGGGTGAATTAAGGGATGGATTATAATATGTTGCAGCCCTTCTTTCCACTTGAAATAATCTTTTTTTTTGTTGTTGTTGTTGTTTTTTTTGAGACAGAGTCTCACTCTGTTGCCCAGGCTAGAGTGCCATGGTGTCAGCCTAGCTCACAGCAACCTCAAACTCCTGGGCTCAAGTGATCCTTCTGCCTCAGCCTCCTGAGTAGCTGGGACTACAGGCATGCTCCACCATGCCTGGCTAATTTTTTCTGTATATATTTTTAGTTGGCCAGATAATTTATTTCTATCTTTAGTAGAGACGGGGGTCTCGCTCTTGCTCAGGCTTGTCTCGAACTCCTGACCTTGAGCGATCCTCCCGCCTCGGCCTCCCAGAGTGCTAGGATTACAGGCGTGAGCCACCTTGCCCGGCCTGAAATAATCTTTAAACTAATCCTGAGGGTAAATGTTTGCTAAAACTGTTTCCCAAAACTTGCATATGGTATTCTACATGTTCATATTGTTTTATAACTATAAGTCTATAACTGTGTACATTAAGCCATCTCAAGCCCATTTTTGTAAAATTATTCAGAGAATAACCAAAAAAAAAAAAAAAAAGAAAGTCCATTGTTAACTTAAAATTGTGCTCAAGCTATTTTTCAAAATGTTTGTTTAGTATTATGTTATTGTTTGATATCTCTGATTTTTTGGTAGCTTCATTAAAGAACATCACCATCGCGCTTAAATCCAGAAAAGGAAAATGTCTTAAGCTCACAATCTCACAGTTACCAGGGGCATGTTACCACCATCACCATCACCATGTAAATAAAACCAGTCCCCAGACTACCCTGTCAGGGTAATAACATTAAAAAAGCCCTTTAGCCTTTTAGAATTGATATTTACAATTCTCTATTGAGTATCTAAATGAGTATAGTCAATCAATTCCAATATTAATTTTTGAGTATATTGAATGTGGTAACTTAACTAGCAAATTCTCTAAGACATTCTCCTTTGTGAAAAATCTAACAATTGTTGTAAGCTCCAATTATTTACCTATAGAGTATAATTGCAATATAATAATAAAAATGATAGTGAATTAAATTAATGGTAATACTATTAATATTTATTGCATTTTTAACATTTATTATAAGCTAGGAAAGTTGCTGATCTTGTTATCTATCTCTTACGATCTATGTATGCGTGTATATATAAATATATAATAATCTCATTTGATTCTTACAATAATTCCATGAGCAAAACCTATTAATTCTTACTTTACAGATGAGGAAACTATGACATAGAGAGATTAAGTATCTTGTTGAAATCATACACAGAGCAAAAAGACAAATCTAAGAGGGTGCCATATTCTAGCCAGAGCTGGCTCACTGTTTTAATCTGTTCTGTTGGGAAAGAAATGATGGATTTTCAAAGGGATACTATAAAAGAAAGAGAAAGAGAGAGGAGGAGAGAGGGAGGGAAGGAAGGAAGGAAAAAAGAAAGAAAAAAAAGGGAGGAAGGAAGGCGGAGAGAGGGAGGAAAGGAGGGAAAAAAAGTCACTAGGAATACACTTTTATCATTTAATGTTTATCTTACAATTTATTTGTTCAGAATTGAACATGATATTTAAGAAAGAGTTTGCTAGTAAGTAGTTTAGTGTTTCCATCCCATCAGCTTGACACCATATTTCTATTAGAATAGTCACTTTTTAATCATTTCATCATATGTTCAATACATATCAAACTTTCAGGTGTAGTGACAAATAGAAATTAAGCATTGTGTTTTAAAAAGTTATTTTGTTAAACTTATTATATTTTGGTAATATTTATTTAAAAGGAAAAATATACCATTAGCTCTGTTTCTGATTAAAAAAAAATCCACAGTATCTTTATACAGGTTGAGTTAATTAAAGCTAGATCAGAGATGTCATAGTGAATTAATTACCCCAATTTTTTATAAATAAAATCAACCTACTGTGGTAAACATAGTTTAAACTTTCAAGTGAGTACAAATATTTTTCTAAAACAAATATTTTAACAAATGTAGTGTCTTGTAACCAATCTGACTGACCTAGAAGGAATTAAAAAAAAAAAAAACAACTTTCAATATTTCAGTAAAATTTTTTCTTCTAAGCAAACAATCTTTTACAGAAATTTAAATTAATGATAAAATGATACATAATAAGAACAAACTTAAAATAAGTTGCATAGTAACTGATACATAAATATTTGCTAATTACTCCTCCTTCCTTCACGTATATACTATACTAATATACTGTAATGACTATTTCACAATTTGTCAGCTCAAAGCACTAGTGTCAGCAAACACCTTTTTTTAAGGTTTTCCATTACTCCAGAGATCAATGTCTTCCTATTTCAGTTACTTTCTAGCCAAACTCTTCCTGGTCAACTTCATTAGTGACTTTGTTCATTGGAAGTGCCACAATCATGTTTTCCTGAACTAATACTTAAGCAGTTGATATTTATTTTCATTTAAATGCATCCTGTTACACTGATCAATCCTGTGTACCTGCTTTTAGCCTATCTATGGATTTAAGTTTTAAAAATACTACAGTAAAACACTGACTTTAACCCTACTGTGATGTCTTTGTAAATTGCTACTGAATCAGTTTTTTGTTTTTGTTTTTGTTTTATTTATTTTTAACACAAACAGCAACTTACTGGACAAATCCATCCCACAGATTAGTTTGGTTTGGTCCATGCAATGTTTAAAACATGAATTAATTGCCAACATTTAAAAAGCAACTGATGTCATAGAAAATGAGAGTATCTGGCTTCTCTTGAAGAATCTGAAGATATGGCTTAACTGGGCCTGAATTCCATTTCCATTTCCATACAAATATTGACCAGTACTGGGTTGTAACTACTCCCTTTAAATGGGTACAGGCACCTGGCATTTCATTCCTTTCCCTAGATCTCCCCCGTCGCAATCATTCTTCACCTATTTAAGATACTTGCTTGGGCCCTGTAAGAATTTGGGTTTGTAATCCTTGTTTTAAGTATTTAAAACATTTGCTCAAACAACAGCAAAGTCTGTGAATAATACACCAGAGATGGTACACCTTTTTCACATGGAAATTATGAGAAATGTAGCAAATATTCTGTAAAATAAAGCTATCGCATGTTAGGCACAACATCTGTGAATCACTTTAGACCTTTCCAACTATAAATATCCAGGTGAAATTTAACAAATTTTGCTGTATGCTTTCAGGTTTTATGAAAACAAAGTGCCAACACATTGTGTGTAAAAAAGGAACTAATAATGAGTCTAGATTAACAAACAGAACTTCAAGTTTTGTTTTATAAGGTACAGGATTGACATTTGATTTTAAAGACAAAAGAACCATTTCACTCTTTGTATGTTTCTTTTATTCAAAGTAATGTACTAAACTTCTTGAATAACATTAAATATCATTAAAAGTATGGATTTAGCTGATTTTTAATGTGTGGTATACCAGTATACACATGGGCATATTACACTAAGTTACCAAGAAGAAAAATATCCAAAGCAGGAAGAAAAAAATAAGCCCACCTGTGAACTTGTGGTTTTAATATTATTTCGGTCAGGTAC
The DNA here is from genome assembly GCA_028533085.1 of Varecia variegata. Classification (NCBI taxonomy): domain Eukaryota; kingdom Metazoa; phylum Chordata; class Mammalia; order Primates; family Lemuridae; genus Varecia; species Varecia variegata. The sequence continues at coordinate 10,361,014 of CM052447.1, read as the reverse complement.
AATTTGTTAAAATGAAGCTTTTCTTTCTATCATAAATTTTAGTATATCCACCTTTCTGCATGCTAAGTGCTATAAAATTTATGCAAGGCATACCTATGGCAATTCAAATTTATTATCATTCATTAATATGCACCAATGCAATAATAAACAATAATAATAAAAATAAAATTGAGAAATTAAATATAATCAAAATTAAACTTGCTAAATTACTTATGCATTTATTTTTCTATTTCTTTTTGCCTACTGCAGATTTTGATCAAACTCATATTTGCATATTCACAAGTCTATAGGCACTTATGACCTGCTATATAGCATTTTACTATTTGTTAAGTTTACTATATTTGTAAAATAAATTGTATACCCAATCTGCATTTTTAAATGCAGACCAGGAATTCTACTCTTGGTTTAATACCAAAATTAAGAGCTATGACACCAGTATTCAGTGCGGTAAAACTGCTTAAAACTAAAAGCTGCATAATGTCCCAAGGGACTGATAAAGTGATAAAACACTATAATTTATAAAATTAATTTGTAATATTGATGAAATATGCAGTGGGAGGAATTCAATAATGTGAATTCTATATAAAATCAGTAAAGATATAAGAGAATAAGAACAACTATTCTTCTTATTAAGTATTAATAATTTCTTTATTTGCATTATTATCCATTAGGAAAACTATTGGGTTTTGTTGTAGTTTTATTCTTTCCTTTAAGATATGTGGTTAATTAATTTATTCTACTTAAAAATAAGTTTTCATCCCTTATTATAACTTTTTCTTATTCTACAAAGGAGTTTAGCATAGTACTCAAGAGGGCAGACAGATATGAGTTGAATTCTAATTTAATTCTTTAGCTGTGTAACCTTGAACAAATTAACTTCCCTGAGCTTCAGTTTTCTACCTCATGGGATAATGTATATAAAGCATTAGGCTTGGCCTATTTTATATATACATATCTATAACGGTGTCTCTGTCTACATTTAAAACTATACTAAATACAGCATATATGTGTGTACATATATGCTGTTTTTGAAATCTAATATGTTTGGGGGAATTGTAAGATATTTTTATTCAATATGCTTTTGATGGTTGCCTATTCTTTCATTGTGTGGATTTATCATAATGTGTTGTGGCCTCCTTTTATTGTTGAATGGTTAGACTATTTCCAATATTTGCTATTATAAACTAAGCTGTGATGATTTTTATAAGTATACTTCTCTGCAAGCTTGTCTGATTAAAAATGGGATTTAAGTATATTTCTCTGCAAGTACATCTGATTAAAAAACTTAACACTGTGTCATGTTCATGTTTATAGGTACTAAATAACGTAATGTTGATTAAATGTTTTCCCCTTTCCATTAAGTGGAGTTTTTAAAGTTAGAAAAATACAGAGGAATTCCCAGAACAAAAGAAATAAGATGTTTTGAGAAGTGTCATTTGTTATAAAGAAAATATACTCTTCTGCTACCTTTTAGTTAATTGATTTATTTTTTTATGTAGGCAATACTTTGCTGAATGTGATGAGACTGCTAAAATGTTTATTTTCTCCCAGTTGGGGTTAAACTAATTTTGCTTTATGTGGAGGACAACAACTCATTTATCCTCAAGAAATGTACTCATTGTTGCTCTTCTAGTGAGAATCTGTTTTATAAGTTGTCTCCACAACATTAATGTACTGTGAGGATTTCTGGAATAAATGTATTTCAAAATATTGAAGGAAATATATTTTTTCTACAGAGAGAATACTTTTTGTGGAAAGACACTGACATGGCATTTTTATATTTTAGCATTATATCATGCATTAGAAAAATATGGAAATCCCTGCATAATTTTAAATAGGGCATGTCAAACTTATCAGTTATTTGAGAACAAGAAACTAACCAAGCATGGGGGAAAATATCAGAAATTGGATCTCAAGTTGGAAGAAAATATAAAAGCTCCACAAATGTTGACAGTTCAAAGATAAAGTGATTAATTATACAATCTAAGGAAACTTTTTAATACACATATATTATGTCAATGTATTGCAAATGCAAATTGATTGTCATTTATTGTTGGTAATAATGAAAACAGAGAGATCTTAAATAGCATGGAGACTGACAAAAGAAATATGAATTCTAGCATTTTATGTTTATAGGATTTAGAAATGAATGATTCATAGTTATAGAGCTGTAGTCCATTAGTACTGAGATTTCTGGATATAAATATTAGACTAATTGTCTTTTTAAAGTTGTGTCAACATTGACATATGTCTTCTGTAGCAATTATAAAGAAAAAATACCTATAAACTGAACAGATTTTATTTAAATAAGTTAAAAGTAAGTAATGCCCAATAATAATAGCACTTATGTATGCCAGGTATAATTCTTAACACAGTAATTAACTAACTGAATAAATGTACTCATAATCTATAAAATAACCCTATGAAGTAGATACTATAATGGTATCAAAACACTCTCTCACTATCTCCACTTAACAAATAGGGAAACTGAGGAATGGAAAAGGTAAAATATCTGGGCCAAACTCTCACAGATAGGAGGTGGGAGAGCTAGAATCTGAACCCAGGTAGCATATGGTTCCAGATTGTTCACTCTTACAACTATATCATACAACTTCTTTCAACAAGTCACTACTCCAATACACATGAAACTGTAGATACTAAATCCAGATGATATTATTAGATTCTCCTCTAATAAAGGGAACGGCGATCATATAAACTTATGAAATGCAACATTCTCAAATCCTTTTAGCAAATTCCCATTTTGGATATTTGTCTACTTTTCAAAAAAGTTTTGATGCAATACAACTTATAAGTACTGGATTTCATCTAAAAATAATCAATCTTTTTGAGTGAACTAACCAAAAAATCTAACTATTTAATCAAGAGAAAGACAGAACATGTCATTAGTATTTTTTTTTAATCTCCTAAGGCTGACATGTCATAGCTCTGTCAACAAGAAGCACAATTAGCCTTAACCTGAGGACATATATTAATAAGGATCCATCTACTTCAGGTTTCAGATCCTCTTCTGCATGTACCTTTGGAAAAAATTATGGATATCAATAAAGAAGACTATTGGAGCTATAGAAATAATGATTATATATTCTTAGTTACTGGGGATGTCAGGGAAAATTGACAGAAAGGTATGAAGCTTGCCAACCTTCAGGACATCTGAGTTGTCAGCTAATAAATTCAAAATTGTGGTATCAGTGGCACATTCATAGTTACACTTCTGGTTTTCTGATTCTTCCCTTATATTTTCACATTTTTCATGACATAAAGTATGGTCAGATGTATATAGCAAAGTGACATAGTAAAAATGGAGATATGATTCTTAATAATGGAAAAATAGAATATTGTAACATTAACTAGGTCAGGGGTGCTTAACCATAGATGTTTCAAAAATAATATGATGTGCATATGTGTGCATTTTTGTGGGTATGCATGTTCATATATGTGTATACATAGGTGTGTGGTGTATGTTGTTTTTGAAGAAGAAAGTTAATGGCTTTCAAGGAATATTTCTAATGCCTATGGCTGCCAAAATGTTTGCTATTCCATATAGCCAAGAGGAAAGTATAGCCTGAATTAGGTGGATGACTTTAAAAAAATTAGTATTATAGCAAAGACATGTTCTAAACTTGGAGCAAAACAAAGTCACATTTAAAAGAGAATAAATAAGATAAATAGCAAACATTTTTGTTCAAAAATGAATTCATTTTATTTAGGATAATGCTGTCTTAGTCAGATCCTATGAACTGAACTATTTTATACATTGTTGTGAAGAAATCTACAACTAATAAATTTGGCATTTGTTTTGTATGAAGTGTTTTTTAACATATAATATATGAAAAGTTTTTCATCAATATTTTATTAGCCATAAGGGTAGACATATGATTTCACTGTAGAGCTATTTTCAAAATATTTAATTATTTTATATTTTTGGTCTTTACTATGTATTTGGAAATATATGACTATTTAGATTCCAGTCATTCATGATTGGGGGATGAGGGTAAAGCAAATGAAACTTGGCCAGTGTAGAATTTACTCAGTACTGCATAAATCCTTTATAAGGTTCATATGCAAAACCATATGGACAAGTGGATGCAGCAGTTTGATGATGTTACATAAACTTACCATTTATATTAAATTCTCATGGTCCCATCCTAAGGGTTTCTATAGATGTCAAGTGGATAAAACACTCAAAAGGGTCAGAAAAGGAGGGTATATTCATTAGGAGGGGGTACTTAAGGCCCTTATATAGCCATAGTACTAGAAATTTTAAAACTTCATTTGTCTGCCAGAGCATATGAACATGGTACATGAAGTCATTCAAAATTGGCACACTTGTAAAAGAACCATTGTCCTAAAAAGGAGCTTCAGTAAAAGTCTGCCAGGTTATAGCTTCCTTGGAACTGCTTGGAGTTATAAAGCTCAGAGAAGTTTCTGAAATTTTGATTAAATATTATACTCATGAAGTTTAATTTTTTCAACAGTAACAGATCATGCACTTCTGGAAGGATCTGTTACGTGAATTTCTAAATTCTTAAATTTTAGTTGAATCTTATTCATATTCTTTCTTTTCCCTCTCTCTTCTCTCCTCTCTCTCTCTCTAATGTAAAAAAGTAATTGAAATACTAATAAAGGCTTTCACAGCATTCTATAAAAGGTTAGCAAAATCATCAGATGAGGAATTATATTAATGAAGAAAAAACACTGTTGTTGCCTAATATATTTTTTGATTCTCTTTATATTTTTCCTTTCAAGTAAATTATTAAATATCCACGTTTAATTAAAGTAGAAAAATCTTGTAAGGGGGAAAAAGAACAACGTTGACAACAAACAGTAGCAAACTGATGTTATCAGCAAAATACTCTTGAATTCCAGAAAGCTCTTGGCAAAATAAGGATATAGGAGACAAATAATATTTAACAAGAGATGTGCTGAATACTGTCAAATATTTTAGGAATGAGTTAGTAAATGTTATGACCAATAGTGACACACATAAAAATAGATCTTTATATTTGATGTTACTATGACACTTTTTCTAAGGGGTCTTGGTGCTGAACAGCTGAAAATCAGTGACACGGGTAATAGCTATGTTGCAAAATTGAATTTTAAAATATATTAAAAAAAACTTCTGAATATCTATCAGGTCAGCGTCCCTATTAAAATTAATGGTTCCCGAGCTAGACTGTTGAGACATCGTTTCTTTCATCATACCTTTTTTAAAATTTATATTGAGAGATGAAAATCACTCTTTATAAAAAAAAGTTGTAAATGTTTTAATTCTTGCAGTGATATATGATTTTCTGAAAGTGTAATACTGCATTATTTGATAGTTTGATCTTGAATCTGTTAGGTTGTGATGTTTGGCAAACATCATAAAACCAATTAGAAATTTACTTAATTATTGGCCATACACAACTCTTTCATGGAAATTAACACAGGACATTTATGAGGTTCATCTGAGAAGTAGGTGATTCCTCAAAGGAAAGGCTATTAATATTTTTCTTTACCTTCTATCAATTTTTCAAAGAATTAGGTTGCCACCAAAATGAAAAAATACCTTTTATTTTATTTTTGAAGGATTATTGTTTCATGGAGGACCAAGAAGGGGTTCGAGGTTTTACTATTGAGCAATAAGACACATTTGCTAGCACTCTGGGAGGCCGAGGCAGGAGGATTATTTGAGCTCAAGAGTTCGAGGCCAGCCTGAAAAAGAGCAAGACCGTGTATCTACTAAAAATAGAAGAAAATTAGCTGGATAACTGAAAATATATAGAAAAAATTAGCCAGGCATGGTGGCACATGCCTGTAGTCCCAGCTACTCGGGAGGCTGAGGCAGAAGGGTTGCTTGAGCCCAGGAGTTTGAGGTTGCTGTGAGCTAGGCTGACGCCATGGCACTCTAGCCCAAGCAACAGAGTGAGACTGTCTCAAAAAACAAAAAACAACAACAAAAAAGACACATTTGTGTGAGTTCATATGAATTGCAGGGCGGGGGTGGGGAGTGAGACATGAGTCCAAAGAAGAAAATGTGCGGGGGGCGGGGAGTCCTGGGAGGAAGGACGGGAAATATTTATTAATAGGCTTGTTTTGTTAACCCAACATGGTTTCATCGGTCAGAAAGAGAGTTATAAATAAAAGCTAAAGTGGCTATTTTTCTTAGGGACTGTGTGAAAACGAGTGTCCAACCTGAGATATTAGGAATTCAGGAGTCAAAGATATACAGAATTGGAGAAATGGCCAAGCTTCCACCAGCTCTCTGCCCTACCCTTGTTTCATAGGATATGGAATGGTTTTGTCTCTGTGAGAACTGAGAGAAAACCAGTACCTTTTGCCAATCTAGGGAAAGCACATACATACAGTGGGAAGAATGATATTAAACAGAATGAGATCATATTTCCAAATAACACAAACTATAGCCATTGATTGTAAAAATTGATTCACTTTTTCAACGTGAATATGGTAGTGCATGTGCTGAAAACTTTATATTCAAAGAATTGACGGCTGAATTTCCTACTGTCCTGGTGTAGAAGAAATTGATTTTCCTTGAATAAAGATCCAACCCTCTTTTGGCACAACAGCATAAGTTCTGTAGTGGGTAAAGAGAATCAGTGAAAACACCTCACTTTAAAATGTGATAAGGTTTTCAATAAATCAGCTGCTTTATTAGGCTCACTGTGTTATTCACAGTGAAATAGCAGAACTGGATGTCCCTACCAATATTTCATAGTTTTATTTTGCAAAAGCATCATCTCTAGTGTTCTGCCAGTATTGTATGATTTACTGTTCTACACTCAATTCTGAAATATCCATCTCCATCTCAACTATTCTATTCTTGGCACCAGGAAAGATTTTGCTTCAGGTTTTATTTATTCAGAACCTGTTCCTGTTGTAATTTTTCTATCACTGTCATGTCATTTTGCCATTAATGTCATATATTTGATAAAAGAGCACACAGAGAGAAGCTGTGTTGTTGCTAATTAGAGAAGTCTGATAAATAGATTATCTTATTTAGTAAGCAAGTCCTTCACAAGCAGGTGGATGCAGATGGGCATATTAATGCTGTTTTATCAATTTACTGCTGTGTCAACACTACTTTTTACTCTTTTTGGTAAACCTGAGTATCTCCTTGAAACATGCTTTAATAGTATAGCTAACCATTATTGCGTGACTACCATGATTAATTGTGTGTGTGTATATATATATATACACACACATATATATACTGGAATTATTTCATTTATCCTTTCTCCAACCCTATGAGGGATGACTTGTTATTACAATATCCACTTTACAGATGAGGAAACCAAGGCAGAACCAGGTTATAATAACACAAGATTACGTAGCTAATAAACATAGAGTTGCAGTGAGCCCTGGTCATTCTTCTGTAGAGATATTTCCTTGACCCCATTATCTCAGATAATGTTCATCTCTAATAACTCTCATGCTGATCTTATGGTAGAGATATAAATATGTACATAGGATATAAATTTATATAAAATATATCATAAGCTTGTCATCTGAATTTTGATCTTATATTATTGTTTGCTCATTGAGGAAATGTACAGTTTCTGTTTCTGTTCTATAACATAAGGCTAACTCGCTCATTATGATCTTGGCTGGGGATACTGTACGTATCCCCAGAATACAATCAAGACTTATCTTTATGTGGGAAGAAATATTTTTTATCCAGTGCCTTCTTTCAAATGATTTCTACTTTGAAGATGAGAGGTGGAGTCTACTTCCTCTCTGTGGTTTCCTTTATTTTTAGGGGCCTGTTCACTGAATGATGTCTTGTACAGAAGGTACATAAGAGTGATAAGTATCTTACCCTTGTGTTACAACTTTGTTATTTTGATATTTATCTACTGGAACTTTCCTTAACACACACATGCGTGCACATACACACAAATGGTTTTTTAGCTCTCACTTTAGGGAAAGCTATGTGAAATAGTAGAAAAGCATAAAGCATGATAATCCCTGGATAAATATTTATTATTTTTAATGTGTAAAACCTATCCAAGAAAGTTTCAAGAAGAAAGGTATATTCATTTTAAAAGCAGGACAAGACAAAATTGGATTTGTTTCCCAAGAAAACTCAATTGTGTTCCTCTTGTCTGTTGAGTGATTCTTGCTCATCTAGCCATATTCCATTCACTGCCAAATCTTGCCCTGGATTTGTAGAATGTTGATGTCACCTCCCACCCACCTCTGACCACCTGGACTCCATGATACCCTGTTCCTAAAGGCTCAGCCACATCCAGTCCTGGAGTCTTACCTAATCCTCTCAGAGAGTATTTCATAAGCTTCCACACTCTATAAAAATGGGTGAGAGTGGAAAAGCGTTAGGTTTTTGTAGGCCTAGTTTTTTTAAGATCCTCAAATTTGATACTTGTATTCCAGTTTGTAAGACTGCTCTTCTACTTTGACTTCCTTTGTAGTATAACAGTCTTTCAGGGGGCATAAGCCCCGAAATCGGTAACTTCCTTAGCAGGCACCATAGCACTGGCCTTATATTCTGCCAATCACCTTTTTGACCATGTCTCCCTGTTCTCCTTTTACTCTCACTGGCCCCTCCTGTCCAAAAAAACTGGTCATCTGACACTGACAGACAACTCTTGCTGTCCCCTCTACCAGATTACATCCTCCTGGACACTGGCCCAGACCTGGATTAAATCTGAATGCACAGATTTCCTGAAGGTAAACACTATGTGGAGCTCTGCCTGTGGAGCTCAGCCCTGGGAATGATTTGTTCTGGCTCTCATCCTTATGATCTTAGCTTCCTCACCTTCCCCACCAGCTTTTCAGGCCACAAGATCCCAGCATGTCTGTGAACCGAGCTTATCTGAGGAGCAACAATAAATATGTGGCTTTTGTTCTTAAGCACCTACTGGCTGTATCTCAAATAAAATACAGTTAACCCTTGCACAACACAACTTTTAACTGTGTGGGCTCACATACAAGTGGCTTTTCTTCCACTTGTGCCATCCCTCAGACAGCAGGACCAAGCCCTCCTCTTCCTCTTCCTCTTCCTCTTCTGCCTCCTCAACGTGAAGATGACAAGGATGAAGAACTTTATAATGATCCACTTCCACTTAATGAAAGTAAATATATTTTCTCTTTTTTGAATCAAACGACTGTTTATGTTATTGGTAAGACTCTGGTCAGCAGTAGCCTACTGTTAACTTTTGAAAGAGTGAAAATTTATATGTGCATTTTTAAATATGTGGGTGGGTCAGTATCCCTAACCCCTGCATTGTTGTCCACTTTTGTTTTTTGTAATGTAAAGGCCAAAACAAGCTAGAAAATGGAAACGTGAGCACTAGGTTTTTGCTGATATGGAAGCAGGAGCTAACTTGGTAAGTTATTCCTGGGTATGCACTAGTCTTGTGACACACCACACAATGCACTGCTTATAAGTGGTAGAACTGAAATTTCAGCTCTGAGGTGCATGAGTACAAGGTCCTGCCCTTCGCACTGCTTCTCACTGCCCCACTTTCACTAATGCTGCTCACATCAGCTACCGTGGGTCAGTCACTCACCTTTCTGAAGCCTGATAGTCTTTTTATTATACCAGGGACAAGATGCTATCTTTCAGTCTCTGATAGAAGATAACATATTAAGTGTCAAATCATAATTTCAGTGAGCAACACTGTTAAAGCAGCTTCTAAAAGACCAGAAATGGAAAAAGGAGGAATCGCCTCTGCCCAGGTGCCTGGCTCTACTGGGGACTAGCTCAGGCTTGAATCTGTTTCATTGTGATTTGGCATGTTTTAAACTTTGCCACTCAGCTTCTTATATTGAATGGTTTTAAGTTTATATCTTGAACATTATTAAACTTCCTTCCAAACTTTATGAGAAATAGTTTCCCTACCATCCAAGTTTTACTCAAGAAGGCCTTTTAGAATGTCTAATAGACAGGGCTAGTTGCAATGGTTCATGCCTATAATACCAACACTTTGGAAGGCCAAAGTGAGAGGATCACTTGAGGCCAGGAGTTCAAGACCAGCTCGAGCAACACAGCGAGACCCCGTCTCTACAAAAAATATAAAAATTAGCCTGGCACAGTGGTGTGTTGGTGCATGCCTATAGTCTCAGCTACTCAAGAGGCCGAGGCAGGAGGATCTCATTGAGCCCAGAAGTTTGAGGTTGCAGTGAGCTATTATGAGGCCACTGCACTGTAGTCCAGGCGACAGAGCGAGACTGTACCTCAAAAAAGAGGAAAAAAAAGATTGTCTTATAGAGCAGCGGTCCCCAGCCTTTTTGGCACCAGGGACTGGTTTCATGGAAAAGACAATTTTTCCACGGACAGGGGTCGGGGAGGTGGAGCTCAGGCTGGGATGTGCAGCAAATCCTAACAGGCCACAGACGGGTACAGGGCCGCAGCCCAGGGGTTGGAGACTGCAGTTGTACAGGAAAAAAGCCATATTTCTGTTATCTTTAGTGTCACTTTCTTATTTTTCATTTTTTGCTTTGCTTATTACTAATACACATATTGGAAATCTCTCTACGCAACACAGTCAAAAAAGAAAAAAAACAAAAAAACTTCTTTTTTAAATTTACATGAATTCACTTATTCCTTCACATTGTGCACGTATGGACATATGGTAGATAAAAGCATTCTGAGGTAAATTCTCAGAATTTTGAATTATTTTAGCAATAACAAAGTATCCCAACAATTTCTTACAGATTCAGCTAACTAATTACTACAGATGTGGTGGCAACCCAAGTCACTTTAGTACCTAGTACTAAAAGTGAGATGCTACGGGCAAGATTATCAGCGTGAGAATAAATGAGTTAGCAAGCATTAATAAACCTGGAGAACACCAGTGTTAAATGCTTTATGCCTCATTTGAGTGTGTGCCATAGCAGAAAATTGAATGAACAGCTTTTTGGTTATGAAGACTCGAAGTAAATTTTTTTTAGCATAGTGTTGCATTTCTGTTGGTGACAGACTTATCAAAATGAATATTTTGTGATAGAGAATGCCTTCTAGCCACACTCCCTCTTAGGGTTTAGCAGTGTGTAAAAACTGCAATCACCCTTCATATCTACCTTCCTTCTCTCACGAGAAACTTTTCAACTGTTAAGCAAGCACTGAAAGCCAATCCTGTGCCAGAGGTAGGGTGACACTGTGCGCAGACATGGGGTCATGACGGTGAGAAGGAATCATGCCACATACTCTACAAAGTCACCACGTCCACCAGTGGTTCTGAGACAATATTTAACATTCACCTTTTAGTAGATTCTTGAACTATGAATGATAGAATAATTGCAATAATTTTCTTCACAGCAAAAGTTTGCTGAATAACTACCATGAGTGCTTAATGCTCTGTACTTCAGATATAAATGGTATCGTTTTTACCCACAGGGAGGGCATTCTCATAAGTTTATAGATGGATTTTCTGCTCTCCTATATTCCAGCACATAAAAGAGAAGAAAGAGGAGAAATAGAAACAGGAGGATCAGGGGGGAGGAAAAATAATCTTTAAAAATGCTCTTTTAAGGATGGGTGCGGTAGCTCATGCCTGTAATCCTAACACTTTGGGAGGCCAAGGTGGGAGGATCGCTTGAGCTCAGGAGTTCAAGACCAGCCTCAGCAAGAGCAAGACCCCATCTCTACTAAAAAAAAAAAAAAGAAAAGAAAAGAAAAAATTAGCTGGACAACTAAAAATAGAAAATATTAGCTGGGTATGGTGGCATGCACCTTTAGTCCCAGCTACTGGGGAGGCTGAGGCAGGAGGATTCCTTGAGCCCAGAAGTTTGAGGTTGCTGTGAGCTAGGCTGATGCCATGGCACTCTAGCCCAGGCAATAGAGCGAGACTCTGTCTCAAAAAAAGAAAAAAAAAAAACCCTCTAAGTGTAATGAGTGCCAGGAATTCTTTAGATTTCAAATGAGAAATTACTTCTAGCTGGGGTAGAAACTAACATTTATTGTGTTCTTGCTATGTATCAGGAACCTTATATAATAACCAGCATCTATTGAGAAGTAACTTTTTGATTTACATAGACTATTTTTGCGTAGATTGTTTTGGCTAATCTTTACATGATTTTTTTCAATCCCATTTTACTAGGATTATTTTACCTAATCATCCCTAAAATGCTATGAGGCGGATATCATGTCTATGCTATTTTATAGATGAGGAAACCTAGGCAGAGAGGGAGTGATACATTGTCCAAATTTATATAGCTAATAAAATATGGAGCCAGAATTTAATTTCAGGCAGAGAAAGAGATTTCCCATGAAACTAATGAAATTTAAAATTCAGGAACACATACTTTTACAAGTTCCTTATGAGGACTTCTACTTAAATTATTTTTGCAGTTTTGAATTTTTTATCTTAAAAAGGACCCTAAAAAGTTTATGGACTTCAGACCCCAGGCAATTAGACCTTATACAGCAAATTCAAATTCCAGCTAATAAAAGTACCCATCTGCTTGAGCCATCTTTTATTTTCCTTCTCTGACCATGGAGGAAATGTATTCCCTGGAAACAAAGGCCAATGTGTCCATGTCTCCCCTGGAGCCTGTGTTCTTTTCATTTCTTAGGGACTATGATCTTCCAGTTATAGTTATTTTTGTTCTCTCTCCTTCATCTCTATTATCAATCTATTTCTCTCTGCTTTATTAGTTCCATCAGCATTCAAACATGCTCTGTTTAAACATTAAAAAAGAGAGATTTAAAAAAAGGAAACCATTATATGACTCCTTATGTCCATTCCAGCTATTTCCATGTCTCTCTAATCCCTTTTCCTGCTAGCAAAAGACCTATTGACTTGGTCTGTCTTCACTACATTCATGTCTTCATTTATTCAACAAATATTTATCAATGCCTGCTAGGTCTCAGATGTGCTAAACCACAGGATAAATACAAAGAACTCAGAACTTCATAGGTGTAATCGCTGATAACAGAAGCTTGTATCTGGTATATCTTTTGGTCTCAGGTACATTCAAGAGATAAAAATAAGGATCTTAGTTTTCTGGTTTTAGTCTTAGCTTTTATCAAACATGTCCATGTTTTGGAGAGACTTGTGTCTATACTCAAGTAACACATCAATCCTTTAAAAAAATATTGCAAAATTCAGAAGAACTTTTAGATTTCAGACCTGTCATTTGTATCTAAATTTTTAATGCTACATTATCATCTAAGAGCATTAGTCTGCTATTAATTTAAGAGCCTAGCTTCACCTAAATTCTTAGATATTTTGGTGATCATAGTGGATAAAAATCTGTCATTACCATGTGCCAAAAACAAGACGGGCATTAGCCCTCAAAATGGGATTTTCATGGCATTTACTTTAATATAAGTAAGCTTTATTGACCCCATTTTATAGACAAAATAAGCATTTGAGACAAACTAATAATTTGCCCAATCTCTCCTAATCAATTATATACAAACAAAAGATTTCAACACAGTTTTTTTTTTTAATTACACAGCCCAAAGTCTTTCAAATACATTTTTTGAATGACCAAAATCAAGAGACTCAGGATGGGTGAGATTGGATGGGGACAAAAGTATCTTAAGTCAAGTATTATGGAGCATGGCCTCAGGGGGAGGAAACAGGAAAAAATACATATAGGAAAACCTTAGGTAGAAATGTACAATTGTTGGTGGCTAGGTAAGACAAAACCCAACTGTAGTGGCACTAGACTAATTTTGTGTCCTTTGAAACCTTCCCTAATCTGCCCCTTGTCCCTAACAATAGAAGAAAGGCTATTTAAAAGTTCCATCAAAGAGAATTCAGTTGACAAGTGACTGTTTGAGCTATTGACAAATTGCCTGATAAATTGTTTGAGTTTCACCATCATTTTCTATGTAATCAGATTCATAGTGTTTTTTTGTAGAATTTCACAAGTTCTAGTTATTTTTGCTTCCAAAATACTGGATCCTTTTTGCTGTTTTAGGAAAAGTATTTTAAAGGGAAGATTTTTTCCTAGTTTCATTTAACTGAATTTAAGTTTATTTGAAATTTTGCATGATTTATTTTTCTGCAGAGAGTTTTGTTGTATTTTTCCCCTTTAATTTTAACTTGAACAGCTTGATGAGAGTTTAATAGAATTTGTTTTAAAGTTATTGCTGACCTTGAATTAAATGAGAGCCAATATATCCCCATGCAGGTGTGGACTTCAATTTATGGCAAATATGTTTGTCTTTACAGTCATGCATAATTTCCAAATTCCAGAAATTACTTCTGTTTTATAGCTATACCTTCTAAACCCATCGTAAGGAGGGCTCTGTCAGCATTTCTATTACATTCTTTACAGAGGTTTATAACATAGTCATAAAACTCACTCTAGGATTAGTTTTGGCAGATAAACTCTCACCTAGAGAAAGAAAGTGTTGTTTTTTTCCCAACAAGTTAAAAAGAATATACTAGCTTGTCTGTTCTCAACACTAGAATTCATAGACTCCTTTTTGCCACATAACCTCTTTTTCTCTAAATGAGGATGCCCTAATTAGCTTTTATATATTTGTGCATTATAGTCTCTCCTTTCTCCTCTGAAGAGAGAACTGCACAGTAGTTCAAAGTTTGGACACCAGAGTTCAACAGATGGGAGTTCAAATCCCTACTCTGTGACTTGAACAGGTCTGAGATTGTGAATGATCTACTTAATAAGTGGTAGCTATGGAGGTATATGCTACCTCATTATTTTTAGTCTTGTTATTACTCAGGAACTTAATGAGCTCTTTAATCAGATGCCTATCTCTAAATAATGAATTAAATTTGTTCTTTCATTTTGTTGTTCAATATTGATTATCAGACTGGATGTTAGAGATACAAAGGTAATAAAACATGCCCCCTACCCTCAAAGGATATGTAGTTCAGCAGGAAAGAGTCAGACATTAAGAAGACAATTAAAATCCAAACTAATGCTTCCCTAGAGGCTTGGAGAGCTCACAGCAAAAATATCTGACTCAGACTAGGACCTCAATGAACGTTTTTTTTTAGATGATAGTTGGAAGGCTAGGTATTCTGTGTAGAATAGTCAAGGGGGATTAGGACCTAGTTAGATAAATATCCTGTGTAACAAATAAACGGAAAAAGTATGGCGTAAACTAGGAACTACAATATGACTGGAGTACAGAGTATAGCGACATCGGGGAGTAACAAAAAGGTGTAATAGAAAGATATTTCCACCTTCTCCAGCAGAGGAAATATGCTATTCTTTCTCTTGGTCAGATACCCTGGATGCCATATATGCCTTTATTTTGGTTTATAAACTTTATTTTGGTGGAGCATGTTCTACAGCAACTTTCTTTCTTTTTTTTTTTAATTTCAGAATATTACAGGCGTACAAATGTTCTGGTTATGTAAATTGCTTTTGTACTGTTTGAGTCGAAGTTACATGTGTGCCCATCTCTCAGGTAGTGTGCATTGTACACGTTAAGTGTAAATTTATCCATCCCCTTCTCCTCCACCTGCTAGATTTCTGGTGAATGTTATTTCCATATGTGCACATAAGTGTTGATTAATTAGTTCCAATTTAAGGATGAGTACATGTGGTGTTCGTTTTCCCATTCTGTGATACTTTGCTTGGAAGGATGGTCTCCAGCTACAGCCAGGTTAATACAAGAGGCATTAGTTCACCAATTTTTATGGCTGAGTAGTACCTCATGGTATACATATACCACATTTTCTTAATCCACTCATTTATTAATGGGCACTTGGGTTGTTTCTACATCTTTGCAATTGTGAATTGTACTGTTATAAACATTTGAGTGCAGATGTCTTTTTTATAGAATGTCTTTTTTTCCTTTGGGTAAATATCCAGTAGTGGGACTGCTGGATCAAATGGTAGTTCTACTTTTAGTTCTTTGAGGTATCTCCATACTGCTTTCCATAGAGGTTGTAACTAGTTTGTAGTCCCAACAACAGTGTATGAGTGTTCTTATCTCTCTGCATCCACGCCAACATTTGTTGTTTTGGCACATTTTGGTAAAAGCCATTCTGACTGGAGTTAAGTGCTATTTCATTGTGATTTTGATTTGCATTTCCCTGATGATTAGAGATGTTGAGCATTTTTCATGTTTTTTGGCCATCAGTCTATCTTCTTTTGAAAAAAAATCTGTTCATGCCCTTTGCCCACTGTTTAATGGAGTTGTTTGATTTTTTCCTGCTGATTTGCTTGAGTTCTTTATAGATTCTAGTTATCAGCCATTTGTTGGAAGTATAGCATGCAAACATTTTCTCCTATTCTGTATGTTGTCTTTTTGCTCTAGTGATTGTTTCCTTGGCTGTACAGAAGCTTTTTACTTTGATCAGGTTTCATTTATTTATTTTCTACGGTAACTTTAAAAAAAATGTGTGGGAGGTAATTTTTAAACATATTATGTGTCTTAAAATGGCTTTATTCTACCCTCTTCCTTGACATATAATTTAGCTGAGTATGTAATTTTAAGATGAAAATGAATTCCCTTCAGCATTTTAAAGGCCTTGCTCCATTGTCTTCAGCATCTGAGGGTGCTGGTGAGAAATCTAAAGCCTGTCTTATCTCTGATCCTTTGCTTATGACCTATGTTTCCCTCCTTGGATAATTTTAGAATATTCTTTTTGCCACTACCTTTCTTGAATTTAACCTAATTTTACTACCCATTCTAGACAATCTGTTGGACGTATCATTCAGAAACTCATATTCTTCAGGGCTGGGAAATTTTCACAATATTAATATTATATTGGTTATATTCTCATTTATTTTTTTCTTTTCTTATTTTTTTGGAAGTCCTTTTATTCAGATGTGAGATGATATTTTCATGTGCTCTAATTTTCTTATTTTTTTCTCTCTTGTCTTTCTTTATTTTGTCCTTTTGATATACTTTCTGTATTTTTTGAAACATTTATCTTTCAATTCCTCTCTTGATTTTTTAATTTTTGCCTTTATGTTGTCAATTACCAAGGGTCATTTTTATTTCTAAATAATCCTCAAAATTGCATTCTATTTTTCCCAGCTTTATATAGGTATAATAGAGAGATAATATTATTTATATTTAAGGAATACAACATGCAGAATCGATGTATTTAGTACATATGCATTATGAAATGCTGAACATAGCCATCAATTCACAGTTAGAGTGTTTGTGTGTGTATATACTTAGTGAGAATACTTCAGATCTACTCTTTTAGCAAATTTAAGCTATAAAATACAATATTCTTAACTATAGTTACCATGCTGCACATTAAGATCTTCAGAACATATTCATGTTGTAACTGAAGGTTTTTACTTTTTGACAAGCATCACCCCATTTCACCTACCCTCCAAGCCCTGGCAACCACCATTCTACCCTGTTTTTATGAGTTAAAAATTTTTGGATTTCACATATGTCATCCACATATAAGTGAGATCATGCAATATTTGTCCTGATTTCATTGGCTTATTTCACTCAGCAAAATGCATTCCCATTTCATCCATGTTGTTACAAATGGCAGGATTTCCTTCCTTTTTACAGCTGAATAATACTTCTACTATGTGTGTGTGTGTTTCTGTGTGTGTGTGTGTGCGTGTGTGTGTGTATTCACACATAAACACCACATTTTCTTTATCTAGTCATCCATAAACAGGTACTTAGATTGTTTCCATGCCTTGGCTATTGTGAACAATGCTGCCATGAACATGGGAGTATAGATATCTCTTCAAGACAATGATTACATTTCTTTTGGAAGTATACTCACAGGTAGGATAACTGGATCTGATGATAGTTCCATTTTTAAATTTTTGAGAAAACTTTATACTGTTTTCCATAATGGCTATACTGATTTACATCCCCACCAACAGAGCACAAGTGTTCCCTTTTCTCTACATGCTTGCTAATGCCTGTTATCTATTCTTGTCTTTTTGAATAGCCATCCTAACAGATGTGAGATGGTATATCACTGTAGCTTTGACTTTTATTTTCCCAATGATTAGCATTGTTGAGAACATTTTCATATCCTGGTTGGCCATTTATATGTCTTCTTTGGAAAAAATTTGTATTCAGGTCCTTTGCCCATTTTTATTCAGATTATTTGGTTTTTGTTTTGTTTTGTTGCTATTGAGTTATACGAGTTCCTTATATATTTTGGATATTAAGCCCTTATCAGATATGTGGTTTGAAAATATTTTCTCCCATTCCACAGGTTACTTTTTTACTTTATTACTTTGTTGTTTCCTTTGCAGTCCAGAAACTTTTTAGTTTGATATCATCTACTTGTCTCTATTTTTGCTTTTGTTGCCTGTGCTTTTGGTGTCATATCCAAAAAGCATTGCCAAGATCAATGTCAAGGAGGTTTGTTTCTGTTTTCTTTAAGAATTTTAGAGTTTCAGGTATCGAGTGTTGTCTGTCCCTCCTCTTCAATTTTTTAGAAGCATTTGAGAAGGAATTATGTTAATTTTTCTTTAAATATTTAGTAGAATTCATCAGTGACATCATAGATCTTGGGCTTTCTTTGAAGGGAGACAATTTATTACTGATCAATCTCCTTACTCAATATTGGTCTGTTCAGATTTTCATTTCTTCATGATTCAGTCTTGGTAGGTTCTATGTTTCTATGATTTTATCCATTTCTTCTAGGTTATCCAATTTGTTGGTGTGTGATTATTCACTGTTGCCCCATGATGCCTTCTCTTTCATTTCTGATTTTATTTATTTGAGTCTTCTCTCTTTTTTCCTTAGTCTAGCTAAAGTTTTGCCAATTTTGTTTATCTTTTCAAAAAACCAACTCAGTTTCCCCGATTTTTTCTGTTGTTATTATTTCAGTCTCTATTTCATTTATTTCTGCTCTGATTTTTATTTCCTTCTTTCTAATAACTCTGGACTTAGTTTGTCCTTTTCTAGATCCTTGAGGTGTAAAGTTATGTTGTTTATTTGAGTTTTTTATTTTTCATATAGGGCTTTGTCTCTATAAACTTTGCACTCAGAGCTACTTTTGCTGTATCCCATAAGTTTTGGTAGGTTTTGCTTCCATTTTGGTTTGTCTCAAGGTATTTTTTTATTTCTATTTTATTTCTTCTTTGATCTATTTTTCGTTCAAGAGTATGTCACTTAATTTACACATATTTGTAAATTTTCCAATTTTCTTCTGTTACTGATTCTATTTTCATACCATTGTGATCAGAAAATATCCTTGATATGATTTAAATCTTGAATTTGTAAAGACTTCTTTTGTGGCCTAACATGTGCTTCATCACAGAGAATGTTCCATGTGTGCTTGAGAAGAATGTGTATTCTGCCGCTGTTGGATGAAATGCTCTGTATTTATCTGTTAGGTCAATGTGGTCCATAGTGTTGTTCAAGTCTGCTGTTTCCTCATTGATTTCTGTCTGGCTGATATCTCCATTGCCGAAAGTGGGGTATTAAAGTCTCCTACTATTATTGTATTGCTTTTTATTTCTCTTCGCAATTCTGTTAATATTTGCTTTGTATATTGAGGTGCTATAATGTTAGTAGAATAAGGTCAGGTGGGAATTTGTGATCTTCTGGAGTTTGGCTTCTGTATTATGTGCAACAAATTGCCGTCAGAAAGTTTTAAGTATTCAGTTAATGTGATATAATTTATGTTTTTGAGTGATTACTCTGGTTTTAAAGGGACGGAGTTACTGGGTTGCTTAATGGGTAAAGTAAAATAGAAATTCAACTTAACTTCTATTTTTAAACATGTCTCCATAAATACCAGTTTATTTGCTGCAAAAATGGAGCGTATAGAGCCAACTTTACTATCTCAGTCAGTGAATGTAAAGATAGTCAATTAACATTCACAACTTTGTGAAATGAAGAAATGGAGAGTTGCTGGATGAAAATATTGGGATGTAAAGTAAATCCATCCCTTAATTTTGTCAACATTCGCCAACTGTTTATTAAACCCTGTACTAAGTTCTTGAGGAGATACAGCCCTAAAGAAAACATGACAAGTGTTCACATAATGATGAAAGTAGGCTATTGAATGGTCAATAAGACAGCAACCAGATGCTGATATTGTAATTGCTTACTATTTAAAATATATACCAACCAAATTAAAGATACTAATTTTAGAAACTAATAGAATAAAATAGAATTGGTTAAAATAAAGGACTTAGACTCACCATTTCACTAATAGTCACCTTGTAAAGATCAAGTAAAGAGAATGAATTCCATCAAGAATGAAAATATCATATATGTGGTCCATAGATGTAGTTAGTTAACATGATACTCCCAGCAGAAAAAACATATAAAACAGAGCAATACAGAGCAAACAAAAGGAAAGGATCTAGGAGAGAGATTGAAGAATGACAGAATAAACTGCCTAAATGAGTGCCATTTAGGAGAATATTTCAAAAAAATGAAATGCAAGAATGATCATGTTAGAAATAAAATTTGTTTAAAGCTTTCTTCTTGTGGAAAGTTTTGTGTTTTCATGTCTTTCTCCTTAGCAGACTAGGCTATGCACTCCTCCAAAACAAAGAACATTGCCATGGAAAATAGTTTTGCATGACAGTTAGAAGCATGGGCTTTGGTAGCATTAAACAATAACCAAAAACACAAAAAACTGTATTTAAACTCTGTCTATACAATTTACTGTGGGAACTGGAATAGGATAATCAGCGACACAGTAGCCCCTTTTCCAAAAGAAAGAATCATGAAAGCAAAGATTTTAAAGCTGGAAAAGAATTTGAAAGGAAACAATCAACAGAGTAAAGAAAACATTAGAGAATATTGGAAATAGGGAATGGGAGTAAATATTTGCAAATTATACATGTGACAAGGGGTTAATATCCAAAATGCATAAGGATAGCAAAAGAATAGATAATCTGATTTAAAAATTGGCAAAGGACCTCAATAAACATTTTATTGAAGACATACAAATGCCCAATCAGGATAGGAAAAGATCCTCAGTACCACTAATTATCAGGGAAATGCAAATCGAAACAATGGGACTTTCTTCATACCTGTTAGAATGGCTATTATCAAAAGAAAAACATAACTCTTGGCAAGGATGTAAAGAAAAGAGAACCCTTGTGCACCGTTAGTGAGAATATAAATTGGTACAGCCATTATGCAAAACAGTGTGGAGTTTCCTCAAAAAATTAAAAATAGAGCTAGTCATAATTTATAATAGTAATCCCATTTCTCAGTGTATATCTAAAGGAAATGAAATGAGAGTTCTCAAAGAGATATCTGTGCTCTCCGATTCATTGCACTATTATTCAAAATAGCTAACATATGGAAATAAACTAAATGTCTGTCAGTGGATTAATGGATAAAGAAAATGTTTATATACACAATGGAATATTTTCAAACCTTACACGAGAAGGAAACCCTGCCATTTGCAACAATGTGAATAAACCTGGACGACATCATGCTCAGTCAAATAAGCCAGACACAGAAAGGCAAATACTGCCTGATCTCACTTATATGTGGAGTCTAAAGCAGTGAGACACATAGAAACAGAGTAGAATGGTGGTTGCCAGGGTTTGGGGGAGAGGGAAATGGGGAGTTGTTGACTGGTACAAAATTTCAGTTACACAAGATAAATAAGTCCTGAGGATCTAATGCACAGCGTGGTGACTATAGTTAACAGCACTTGAAATACTTGAAAATGTTAAGAGAGTAGATTATGTGTTTATACCACATTCACACAGAAAAGACAACTATGCGAGGTGATGGATATGTCAGCTTGATGTGGTGATCATGTCACGGTGTATACGTATATCAAAGCATCAAGCTATACACTGTAAATACAGTCATGTGCTGCACAATGATGTTTCCATCGACCATGGACCACCTATGTGATGGTAGTCTCATAACGTTGGGACCTGCAAACTATTTTAAGCACACCTCTGCATTATTTCTGCATACATTTCCCATTGTTCTCTGCCATTCCTTATGGGTTCACATGGAGGTGGAAAAATTTCTCAAATAAAAGAAGGTATAATATTAAAAGAAATATATTGAATGGTTAGAACTACTGCAGACAAGCAAAAACAATAGCCAATAAATTGCTAGGTATCTCTTTCTACACTTAATTGATGTTATGTATAATATATCCTAATACATTTACTTTATATATATTTATATATACATTTATATATATATATATATAACTTGTATATACACATGCACATTTGTGTGTGTGTGTGTTGAGAGAGAGAGTTAAAGAGAGAGAGAAAGAGAGAGAGAGGTGCACACATACCCAATTAGGCTGTTGCCAAGTATATATAGAATCTTAAATAGGATAAACCAGTGATCCACAATTTCCTTCTCAATGTGGTTCATTTGAATACCCTTCACATCTATTTGCTTCAAGAGAGAACATGAGTTTAGATGGGAACATATGCCAGTGATTAAACTAAATTCAAAGTTTGGGGTTCTCTGATCCTCAAACATCAATACTTGCTTCATACTCCAGTGATGTTTGTTGGAACATCAATATGCAGAAAAGCATACTATAAATGGTGAAACAGCATTTTTTCTTGATCTATGGCGAAGTCCCAAATAGATTGGCCTTGTTTTTGTCATATCAGAAGTTAGTGCCAAAACACAAAGTTTATTAAAGATATTTGCCATATCCATAGAGTGATTTGAACCCTTTTAAAATTTGCTCATCACTGACTTAATGCATAATAACTAGCTGATTAAAATGATTTCAGAATTGGCATATAAAATATGTGCCCGTTACAGCCATCTTTTCAGGAGTGGGAAAAACTCCTGCTGAAGCTACAGCTGGAAAATAATTTGCTGAAAAATCGGCTGAAGCGGGAGGTTCCAGCTCATTGAAACTCAATTTATTATATGCTTAAATGACTCCTGGAACAGTGGAATATGTAGGCAGTACAACTAGACAAGGCGAATTCTGTGCTGATAACAAATGTGTAAAACTCCGGTACCTATTGGAGAAGTGATAGCAGCCAAAACCCTATACTTGCCAACTAGTAGAAAATGTGAACATGCTGTTAGATAATTAACATTTTTCTTATTATGCAGGACTGGGTAACAAATATGTAACCTAACTTTTTTTTTCCCCTCTGGATAAGTTGCAACTTGAAAAAACATATGATCAAAGCAAAGCACAGTTTTCTGAGAAACTTTGTGATATACGCTATAAAGTTGCAATCTATTAGCCTGCGGCTTGGGTGTTTGGGCAGCTATTTAACATCCTGATTCACATTTGTTGAGAGTATAGGTGACTAAAATTCTATGGTAACATATGTGTAATCAGGGACCTCGGTTACTAGGGTGGTAGCTTAGACATTTTATCTTGCACAATTCTGTTAAATTTGAACCTAACAGTATTGAAGCACTTGTTATGCTGATGTTGTAACCAACTTGCCATATCTTACAATTACCTATGTGTAGACAGCAGAATTCTAAAAAGTATAAAATGTAATGTAATTTAAAAATGGCCAATGATAATAATTAATAATGTTATGACATTTTGAGTACTCATATGCTTTTAGATGAAATATTTTTATAGTTCATTTGACTTTCTAATATTTTTATGTAAAATGAAATTTAACTATTTCCTGATGATGGTCAAACTAATCACCAAGTGATATGATCCAAAGCTTTCTAGATATTACAAGTGGAATAAATATTTACCACAAATATTCACTAGATGGATACTTGAGAATATATTTGCAAATAAGAATTTTATTTTACCTTTCTTTTTACCCCAAAAGATATATAATTTTGAAGATAATTCTTGGCATTCAGAAGGGTGGCATTATCATAGACTTTGTTTAGTCTTTGCCCAGAGGGTTTGGCAGAGATCAAATTCCAAATTAGTGTATGGTAAATATTTCTTGAAATGAGTTAAATGTGTACTTATTTTCTTTTAATCCAGTTTATCAAGACTGAAAGATCTCAATGGTCAGATCCTGTTATTTTCTCTCTCTTGTCTCTCTTTCTTTCTCCCTCTCTCTTTCATCTTTTTTTTTTCTTTTTCCACTAAAATTAAACACATAGCCAGGACAATCACCATAATGACTATCCACTATGGTCCTAAGTACAGCCATTGATCTCATCAGTTGCCTCCATCATGATGGTGATGATGATTAGAATTTCCCTCACTTATACTTTAAGAAAGCAAAGATCGGGATGTTAAGTTACAAACCATAGGTTAATAGGTTGTAACTATATGGTATGTCATACAGAATGACCTTTTAAAAACTTTTTTCTTAGAAAACTCCTTTATCATCATCATCGCCATCATCCCACCTTCCTCTTTATAACTTATTGTACATCTACCATAGACCTGATTCTCTACAAAAAGATCAGTCCTTACCATCTCATCTAACTACATTCCTCACCCAGAGTCCTTCAGCTTCACTGGCCTTTGTTAAGGTCCTCAGTTTCTGATCCTCTCTCTTAACCTTGAGGATCCTCTACCCTCAGCGTGCATTGTTCTCTTCTATACCACTTGCTATTCCCTTGATAAACCCCTCTCATACTTCATATTTTGGCCTTTAATTGAATATTGTCAGAGATGTCTACACTCATTGACAAATTTAGCTTCCCTGAAATTCTCTTCATAATTAATTATATAATCATTTATTTAATGAGACCAGCCTAAGCAACATGGCGAGGCCCCATCTATACAAAAAATAAGAAAAATTAGCCTGGCATGATGGCAGTGTGCCTGTAGCCCCAGCTACATGGGAGGCTGAGGCAGGAGGATGGCTTGAGCCCAGGAGTTGGAAGTTGCAGTAAGCTATGATGATGCCACTGCACTCTAGCCCAGGCAACAGAGCAAGACCTGTCTCTTAATAAATAACTAAATAAATTTCCTGTTCATATATTTTTTTCCATATTTTATTAGATCCATTGTCTTTGTTGTATTGAATGATAGGAGTTATTTATATATCATATTAATAAATGTGTGTATACATGTTCAAGGGACAGAGATTATATATGTGTATGAGAGAGACAGAGAGAAATGTTGCAAACATTTCCTTTTGTACATTTATTAACTGCTACATTGCTCAGTGGAGAGCTGCTAGACAATAATAATAATATCAAATACTGAATGTTTAAAAAAATAATAGATGCTGAACTGTATTTCTTATATCTATCTATGTTTTTATTAAATCCTCCTAGATAGGAATTAATATTTATACTTAAAAATTATGAAAACTGAGGGTTGGTTGGGTAATATGAATTGCCTAAAGTCAAACATTAGAAAATAAAAGTGTCAGAATTCCAAACAAGTTTTGCTGGCTGTCCTCATGGCATTGTGCTACTAATATCTACATAGATGATGGTGTTATCTATACCTTATAGCTATATTACATTATTATATATGTTATATATAATATAGCTATTGTTATATCTTTATTATATATACCCATATTTATGAATTCATTATGTCCTAATAATTAGATGTTCTCCTAAATTACTTTATACCTGTTTGGTGTAATATAAATAACTCTTTGAAAATTTTAAGTTAGTATAAGAAATGCTATATTTCACCTCAGTGAAATGTAATATTGTGGTACCAACCAATTTTCATTATAGACAGTTTTAGATACAGACATGCTTAAGGCAAAACAGTCAAGTAGATATTGCTATTTTATCTTTCTATACTTTTTTGTGACCACTACTTCTCTTAAGCTCACACTATGACTACAGCCTAAAACATTCCTGCTTTCCCTCAGATTCCATATTAATCCCACCAACCTTGACCCAGTATACCACGCCATGATAGAATAGGCTATCACACAGTCCTGCTTTCTAGGGCATAATATCACAATCCCAGACTTGCATAAATTTAGAGCCATGACAGATGATCAATGTAAAAGCCAAATAAATAGGAGGGTGTTTAGGGTAGCTCAATATTGTGACCCTTTCCATAGAGGCCAAGGTGAGGAGTGAGGATTGTGGGCTTTGGAGTTATTGAGGCCACGGTTTTAAATTCTGCATTAGCCTTGTGACCTTGGATGCGTAACCACATAACCTCTCTTCTCCTGTGCTCTCATCTACAAAAATAAAGATTGTCATAATTCATTTTAGTAACTAAAGAAAATAGTTTGTATAATTATATCAGGTATACAGAAGACTGTAATCAGTATTGATGATGATTATAATATATAGTTTGAAAAGTTATAAAAATCTTCACCGTCTTTCTTTCTCTCCACCCATTTCCTCCCACCTTGAAGTTGGTTTCCGTGTAACGATCTTCTTGGCTTCAGCTCAGACATCCTTTTCATCAAGAAATTCTATCCAGGCTCTTTAGACTGTCTCTCATATAATCGCGTGATGCCCTCATTTCATTGAACACATCATATTATAATTATTTATTAAATACCTGAATCCTTCCCTCAACTTTAAATTCCATAAGGGCAAGGAGTTTGGTGGGTTTTTTTGTTTGTTTGTTATTCTTCTTCTATATCCCTCATCATGCAACATACTATGCAATTTTTGTTGAATTTCAACATGAATATATGCATAAATATATGTTTTCAGGCATAAATATATGCATGTCTGAATGAATGGATAGTGAATGAATTGACAGTTATATGATTGGAAACATGAGTGAAAGGATAGATAAACAACTTAGCACAAAGACTGAGGACTGATTGCAATGTCAGTTACAATGAGTAGCAAGTGGAGAATATGTTTTTGGAATGCCTTTTTGAAATCCTTTACCACACCAAATATCATGTCTTCACATGGTGCCTACCCCAATTGCTTCAGTGAATGAAAATTCAAGGAAGTTGGCAATAGAGTGAATTTTAGTTAGTGTATGGCAAACAGAGTCTAGGGAATAAATAATATGTCACACTGTGCCTACATTTGCCTCTCAGTACATTAGGAAAACACCTCTATAAACACAGTTCTACCTCTGCCTGCTATTTTCACTTAACATAAAGGTTAAAATATGAGATGTTTTACTTCATATATTGTACATTTCATTATTCTACATTACAAGCACAGTGGATTCTTTTGAGGTGATTCATTATGCAATTTAATCTGATATTGAAAATCCCAACGCAACAACCTACAAACTTGCGATGAATTTTAAGTAATACATCTTGCTTAATGTGTGTGCTGATTTACTCAGCATATCAAAATGAAGTTTGTCAGGCATTTATTTGATTGTTAGCAAAACTGTAAATAGTCCACAGTGTTCAGCTTACTTTCAGATATTAAAACTATGGTTCAGCTTGATTTGACACTGTTGAGATTTGACAATGGGGGATATCTGCATCAGAGTAGCTCAGTAGATATAAAAGCAAAAGGAAATGTTACCTACCACAGCTGTGATACTGACCCTTATTTGCTAAATTGGAAAAAACTGAATGGAAAACTTTCTTTCTCACACTGACCTTTCCCAGATTAATTACTTACATCCAATTTGATTACATTTCATCTGTCATTCATCAGTAATAATTCCCTGTACAACATGGTTGAATGCGTGTGAACTTGTCTGCCTCATTTTGTAGAATTAATTAATGCTGATTGAAACTCTGAATTTTAACAATTTTGGAATGTGTTTACTGATTTGAAATAATTTTTCTAACCTCCTATGTTTCTGAAACAATGTTCTCAAGAGAAACTTGGAAATTATGTATACATCCAGTAGGCACATGTGTAAATGTGTATATATATATATATGTGTGTGTGTGTGTGTGTGTGTGTGTGTGTGTATGTGCATCATATGTCTTGCAGATATAAAACACTAAAGCCCAAATATACAAAAAGAAGAAAACCACTTGTCTCAACCAAAGTACTACAGGACAGATTTTATATTATTTATTTTTAAAGGTAAGACATGCTCAAATTAAATGTCAAACATAATTTTGTATTTGAAATTTGAAATATGTGATCGTACTTAGAGAAAATCATAGAACACATGTCTTCTTGCCAAATTTGTATTTGCATAATAGTGAGCTATAAGGTTATAGATCACTTTGTGGCAGAGTGCCAACCCATAAACTGCTTGGTAAAGCTACTAAAAACTTCAATCTGAAATGCATTTATCTCAGTTAGGAGTTTGGATCCTCTATAAAAAATGAAATGCACTGGAGTTTCTTAGTTCCTAAAAATTAGAGAGAGAGAAAATACTAAATTATATTTATTTACACATTTCTTCCTTTAACTTCTGCAGACATAAACACAAAATGAATGTTGACATATTTGTTTAGCATCCCTGACCAGATTAAACTGCTTTAGAAGTTCTTCTGTAATCAGGCTTGAAAAATAGAAACTAACATCACATCCCTGGATAGATTAAATTGTTTCAAAAGTTTCATATTAATCAGACATAAAAAATATTTTTTAAATGTAGGAGTAGGTCCTTTGAAAAGTACTTGAAATTTTTCTTGCAATAATTTTTTGGAATTTCTTCATATAATGCTATTTTTTTCATACACATATGAAATAATAAGTATACCTGTATAACTTGTCTGTGTCTTCTATTGGTAAGTTGCTAAATAGAAACAGATATTGATCTATTGTGGAGCACAGTGTGTGTGTATAGAAAGAACACTAGGCCAGGATTGTAGAGCTGACTACCAATTGCTTACAATGTGTTTTGAGGAAAAGACAATGGAAAGGAAATACAATTTTTAAAGTTTTAACCTTTGTTCCAGGTGAATTGCAAGTATTTATGAGCATTGGTCTTCACAATAACTATAAGTTTAACAGTATTATATGCGTTTTACAGATGAGGAAACTGAACCTCCGAGATACTAATTGATATGTCTCATACAACATAGCTAGTATGTATTAATAGTACACTATTAGATTAGTGTGATTATCTAGATTAAACCTATCTCACCCCAAAGTCCCCGTTCCTTCCATCCTATGATGTCTCTCTGACACTACATTTTCCCTTATAAAATGAAAGGATTGCGTTATATTATTACTATTTTTATATTCTCTGTAGCTTTTATGTATATGGGTCTGTGATTCTTGATTTGATTTCGTCTCCCTTTTCAAAACGGGGATATAGTACCTGAATATGACACAACACACAAAATTAAATCATGCCACTTTCACTCCACCTTGCACTTAAATTCTCTAAATTCTTGCTGAGCAGGCACTGACACTTGGGGTAAAGAATGATTTATCTATTATAGAAATGAATCGTATTCTAACAGTGTAAGCTCTTGACTTTATTTGTATCGCTCAGCCAATGAATATCAATGACTCTTGAACTTTGCTAGGCACTATGGCAGATAATAAAGACATGCACCACTAGCTTTTTATGTGATTTGATAAATTTATCCCATACATTTGCATGTAGTTAGCTGTGATCACCAGTAGTCACTTTGGGTCCTTTAAAGATCTTCTCATTTATCTCTTTTTTTTTTTTTTTTTTTTTTTTGAGACAGTCTTGTTTTGTTGCCCAGGCTAGAGTGAGTGCCGTGGCATCAGCCTAGCTCACAGCAACCTCAAACTCCTGGGCTTAAGCAATCCTCCTGCCTCAGCATTCCAAGTAGCTGGGACTACAGGCATGCGCCACCATGCCCGGCTAATTTTTTCTATATATATTTTAGTTGGCCAGATAATTTCTTTCTATTTTTTTTAGTAGAGATGGGGTCTCATTCTTGCTCAGGCTGGTCTCAAACTCCTGACCTCGAGCGATCCACCCGCCTCGGCTTCCCAGAGTGCTAGGATTACAGGCGTGAGCCACTGTGCCCGGCCCTTCTCATTTATCTCTTATTCTTCCTAAAATTATATGAAATTAAATTTTTTCAATTGCCAAATAGTGATCAGGAAGGACAGATCATAGTCTCTCAGTTTCAGGGAATTTTTTAAATGAAATATTTGTACAAATAAGTTTAATTTCTATTTGTTTTTTCCTCACAGACAAAAAAAAAATAGATGCATCTTATGCATTTAGAAAGGTATATTTAGTAAGACCTAAGCAAAACTCTGAGCTTTATTTCAAAGAGTCAATGGTACTAAAAAGCATCTTGAATAGTCAAAGAAGAGGTCAAAATATTAGTCAAATGTCTCCTGACACGACTAATGCCAAATTATTAAGATGTCATGGACAGATTTTTTATTTCAACCATGATGAAGTATTAGGTATTGGTCTTATCTCCATAAACACTGTAAAATTGGACAAGTTATATGAAGCCAGCATATTCAGATACTGGATAATAAACAGCACATGGAAAAGATGCTTGAGAAAGGGGAAGCACATGTGATGTGCTCAACTTTCATTCCAAATTTTTAAGTGGAAATACTTTCCAAAATGTGACACAGGGAAATGGAGTTCAAACAGAAACCAGAGAGATCTCACTGAGTAGAGAAAATAGAAATTAGAGGTTAGGGCCACTGAAGTGCTAGAATCTGTGGGACTGAGTACTGGAGACAAGAAATTTGCATAGGGTTGCACTTGAGTCTTGACCCAGATACGAAGAAGTGCATGTGTCTGGCGAAATACTATAAGACTTAGCAGAGAACAGCTACTGAAGGTCTGTGAGCTAAAAATAAAAATTTTGAAAATTATACAATGCTGGAGATGTCAGTGTTCAGACTATAGAGAGTGGAAAACAACTTTTCTGAACTCATCAAACATTCAGTTGATTCTACAGGTAGGTTAAACCTTACCAGTAAGTTTATGTTAAACTCACCCTAACAAAGCTTAAAAATCAATCTTCAAGAAGATAAAACTGTACAGCTCAGTAACTCTTAAGAAAGGAAACATAATTTGGCCTCTAAAAATGCAATATGTATGATATTGAGAGTACTTCTAAAATGAGTAGGCACACCCGCCCCAAAAAAGTAAAAGTGAACCATAACTGTAAGAAAAAGTCGCCAGTAGAAATAGTGTCATATCCCACAAATGTTAAAATGAACAGCCAAGAACTTTAAAGCAGCTATTATGAAAATATTCAATGTGTAATGAAAAAGTGTAATAAATGAATTACCAATGGAGAAACTCAACAGAGAAATGAAAAATATGAAACAGCTCAAAAGGAGCATTCAAGAACTGACCATTAAAATATCTAAAATGAAAATATTTCTGTACAGTTCAAATGAAGATTAGATAGTAT
>CM052447.1:10301502-10329551 GCA_028533085.1 Varecia variegata | reverse complement strand
AAAAAAATATTTATTTTAAAAAAATTATACCTGCTGTGATGACAAACTGTCTCCTATTTAAAACATGTAAAATAAACATTTATGACAATAATATCACAAAGAACTGGATGGTGGCAAATGAACATATACTGCTGTAATATATATGAACATAAAAGTTAAAACCATAAAACTTCTAAAGCAAAACACTTGGAAAGTTCTCATGACAAGTGGAGGAGGGGCACAATATTTCTTAGGGAAAGAAAAAAACAATGGAGCTTTTAAAAAATGGATAAATTTAACTCCTGCCCCTTCATGACACAATTAAGAACATAATAAAGCAAGCCAAAGCCTGGGAGAAAATATTCTCAAAACATATATGTGACAAAACCTTTACCTAGAATATATTAATAACTTTTATAATTTAATAGTAAGTAGAGAAACAAAAATATTTGAACAGAAACTTCAAAAAGGTAGATATAAAAATGGCAGCTAAGCACATGAAAAAAGTGTTCAACCTCATTAGTTATTAGAGAAAAGCAAATTAAAATCACATGAAAATAGCACTAACAAACTTCTAGAATAGATTAAATTAAGAAGATTGACCATACCAAGTGCTGGAGAGGATGTGGAACAACTAAACTGATGGAAATTTAAAATGATACAGACAATTAAAATGGAATATGATACAGCACTGTGGAAAACC
Organism: Varecia variegata; assembly: GCA_028533085.1. Taxonomy (NCBI): domain Eukaryota; kingdom Metazoa; phylum Chordata; class Mammalia; order Primates; family Lemuridae; genus Varecia; species Varecia variegata. The sequence goes on along the minus strand of CM052447.1, from coordinate 10,328,869 downwards.
GTCTGTGAGTTTCTTATCAGTTTAAACATATGCTCACCATTTGACCCAGCCATTGCACTCCTAGGTATTATCCCCCCAAAAATGAAAACATATCTACATGAATTGAATATGAATACATAACTTTACATGAAAATTAATAACAGGTATATTCTTAGTAGCTCAAAACTAGAAAGAAATAACCATATACAATAAAATGAAAAAATCTGTATCACTCTACCAAAAAATACAATAGTGATTCATCAGTTATTACAATGCATAAAAATATGGATAATCTTACAAACATACAATGGAGTGAAAGAAGATATATACCTTCTTTTTGCATAAACTGTATAATTACACTTATATAAAGTCCAAACTATTTGTGGTGTGAGAAGTCAAGATGTTGGTTACCTTCCTGAGGGACAGTTAGTGATGAGGCATGATGGCATTTTTGTAGTATGAAGGATTTCGGTGCTGGTTGGACTGCTTTCTTTACTTTGTAAAAATCCACTGTGCTGTCAACCTATGACTTTTTGCTTTTCTTTTATGCATTGAAGTTATGTTTCAAAAATTTGCATTAAAAAGTTATAGAATTTCAGAAAGAGAACAGGGTTGGACATAAGAACTTGAAGTAAAATTGGGATTTAATTTGGCTTTTGAAAGGTGATTATAATTACATTAATTCAACTATTTATACTCAAGTTGTCATACTTTTGTGTACAACATGTAATATGATGCCTGGAAAATAGTCTGCATGCAAAAAATCTTGTTCGAAGATAAATTCTAAGGAAGTGAATGAGTGACTACTATATATAAAACCAAGTGTGATATTTATGATTATTTCACAAAAATGAAAATAAAGGAATAAAAGAAATTTAGGGCATTCAGAGCAATGTATTTTTCCTAATGTCTTCAGTTACTATATTATATAGCAGGATATATAGATAATCAGTCAAGGGTGTAGAGACTTATTTTGCTCAAGCACTTTTCAGTTAATTATTTGTTGCCATGATGGCTCTTGAGAAGTTAAACCATTTATTGACAGTGGCTCCTGGTTTGGTATAATGAATTTTTTATCCTAAAACATACTAAATACACTATAAGAAGTGATATTTTGACATGACTATTTCAAGCAATGATGCACTCATCAATTTTCATGACACAGTGGTTTCTATTCAGAGAATTTCATATGGAACAAAATTGCATTGTACACCATTCAATTTTGAACGAAGCCCAAATGCTTTTGTCTACATATGACAAGGAAGAAAGATGAAGAGGTAGCACCTCCCATCAATGTTTGTGTGTTGTCTATATGTGTTCTTCCTGCTTGTTCTGAAGTGCTCTGGTGCTTGTCCTTAATTTACCTACAAAGGTCTTTAACATTATATTAAAGTAAAGGTTGAGTGCAAGATAACAATAAGCCTGTAAATGAAAAAAATGGTGAAGAAAATGTGTCAAAAAGAAGAATGAATTTACTTTCTAGTGGATGACCTCCTTCCTTACCTACCAGTCACATTTCCTTCTTCAGCAAGGAGTATAATATAGATTCATTATACTACATGTCATGTATCAACTCCTGTGTTTATTTTCAAATTGGTGCTTATTACTTTCATAAAACTGGGATTTTTTTGTTGATTTATATATTTTTCTTTCTGTAAAAATTGTGTATCTTGGGTTAGGATGAACTACATAGTATTTTTTTTATTAAAATTAATGAAAAATATTTTGTCATGATTTTTTTCACTTAGCAGCTGGGTTTCTAGAAATAAATTGAAGTGACTAAGCAAAATATGGGTATGTATGATCTCCCAAGAAGACCAGTGACTTTGATTACAAACAAAATTCTTAAGCAAGTAACGTTCTGCAGACAAAGTGCTTTTTCCTTAAAATGGAAATGTCAACTGTTACAGACTGGTGGTTTTTGCCTTCTATGTTTGTCCTCTCAAATCCTTTTCAGGTTCCCATATTCAACATGTTCAAAAACAAACTCATGATACACCATACTCAAAAAGCTATAAGAAACAATGGTGATATAGCACCTCTTGTATTTTCCTGGAGAGAGTTGGAACCCATTCTACTAAGTGAAGTATCCCAAGAATGGAAAAATAAGCACCACATGTACTCACCATCAAATTGGTTTCACTGATCATCACCTAAGAGCACATTTATGAATAACATTGATCGGGTGTCAGGCAGATGTGGCGGGGGGAGGGGATGGGTGTATACATACATAATGAATGCGATGCACACTGTCTAGGGGATGGACACATTTGAAGCTCTGACTCGGGGTGGGGGGTAGGGCAATATACGTAACCTAAACTTTTGTACCGCCACAATATGCTGAAAAAAGAATAATAATAATAAAAAAAAGCAGAGACTCCTTCTTAAATTTCCTGTGTTATTTAATAACCACAAACTCATTCAAACCCTTAAAAACTGCAATCTTTTCTGTGAAATTCGTTCCTCAAAATAGTTAAACAAACAAACAAACAAAAAACAAAACTCCTACCAGCAGTTCAGGCATCAGCATGAGTGAACTTTCTTCACTGATTTGCGAATGCACATTTTATACGCACACACTCAATAGTTAACATTTATCTGTGCTTGTATTTTCTGTTCTTTGGGAAGTTGCCATCTAGCAAGGTGGTATGGTTTTTGCTTTCTCCCTCTCCATGTATTATTTTTCTTCCCACTTATATGTGCTCATCAATAGAGAACTTAGAATTATGGATCCTTCATCACTATTATTAAGATAAACCCCTTGGGAATATGTCCAGGAAAAGTTAGGATTCCCATTAATTTATGCATTTATTTCAAAACATGGAATATCTTTTCTTGACACGCCCTGCATTATTTGTGGAGGAATACAGTAATAAATATATCTAGGATCTGCCTTTAAGGAATCAATTGTCCACAAAAGAGAAATCTATTAAACAAACGATAAAAAAAAGATGGTGGGGTAAACACATTACTTTGTGGAAATATGGTGGAGAAACTTCTAAATTTGTCTTTGGGAAGAGAGCAGGCATTGTGGAGGAAGTAAATTTAAAGCTATTGAGTTACATGAATTATCTGGTAAAAAATTGAAGGGAATACTTCTTATTTGAAAAATGTACAGGGAAATGAATGCAAAAAGAAAGGACCGTTCTGGTTTTTTCCTTCTCCTTATGGGGAACTATAGATGCTGTTTGTCACTATGTTAGTCTGTTTTGTGTTGCTATAAAGGAATACCTGAGACTGGGTAATTTACAAAGAAAAGAGGTTTATTTGGCTTTCAGTTCTATAGACTATACAAGAAGCGTGGCACCAGCACCATATTCTGGTGAGGGCTTCAGGCAGCTTCCAACCAAGGCAGATGGCAAAGGAAAGCAGGCGTGTCACGTGGTGGAAGAGGAGCAAGAGAAAGAAGAGGGGATGCCATGCTCTTTTAAAAAACTAGTTCTCACATGAACTAATAGAACAAGATCTCACTCTACAGCTGGGAGGACACCAAGCCATTCATGAGGACCTGCCCCCAAGACCTAACAACGCCCACGGGCCCCACTTCTGACATCGGGGATAGAATTTCGATATGAGATTTAGGGGTGACAAATATTCAAACTATATCAATCACCTACCCACCACTCAATATCCATTCATCCTCCCTTTTTAGCAGTAACTAGGGTTTCGTTTGGCCACCCTTCCCTACGGCAAAGCAACCCAATGGAAGGTGACTCTACCTCAAGCTTTTGGGGTGGGCATTCATTTAGTTAAGCCAGTTAATACTTTGCAACCTCTGCCCCGTACTATGAGCTGTGCAATCACAGAAAAGTTTATTTGGAATCTCCTTATGGATAGGGTGATGTGCAAATGTGATGACTGGAAATGCTATAAGGATTTTTCCATAATTGCAAGAAATTAGCCATGGGTTGTAGCTCGCACTGAAAAACAGAATAGAAAACAGAAGGAAATAAACCTCTAAATGAAATTTGGAGACAGGCATGCCTCTGGACTTCCAGTTGTGTAAGTCAAAATAAAATTTTCTTTATTGTGTGTTGCACATTAGGTTACCTGGGAAGCAAACTTTGAGATGGAGGTTAGCCTGAAAGAAATTTATCAGGGAGTGTTCATGGGATCAACATCTGTGAAAGAGAAAGGAGTCATAATCAGGCAGAGGAAGAAATTAGGCTGCAATGCACTCTCAACAAAGGCTCACCAAACCACAGAGAACACTGAACCAGGAATGTTCCTCTGGAGTAGTCCTAAGTTAGGGCCAGGAGGCTGGGCATTTGTAACTCTGCATCCACTGGATATGGACTGCCTTGGAGGTGAGGCGACCTTGGGTATAGCATCTATCAGCCAAGGCAATCCCAAAGGGATCTGACAGATGAGGCATCTGTTGGGAGCATTCCTAGCAAGTGGGAGATTAAGTCCCTCAGTCTTGACAAGGATCTGCGTGGTGCACCACAATGCACCACAACAGGGTTTAAACCAGTTTGTGTTTGGCTTTCTGTTGCTAGCTACAAACTAAAGGCATCCCTATTGCCTCAGGGAGATGCCGTGAATTGGAGGAAAGAGCATATATGGATATCCTCCTGTGTGAAGTATAATAATGGACTTTCTCATTAGGGTATATAGGGTATATTCTATGTGAGATGATAGACTGAGAGCATAGACTCAGGACTCATACAGCCTGTGGTCAAATCCCACTTCTAGCTCTTGCTTTGTCACACTGGCTGTGATCCATACCCTCTCTGTGACACAATGTGTTCTTCTTTAAAGTACAAATAGTACCAAACCTTATAGACTTTCAAGGCTATTAATTAGTTAATACATGTAATACACAGTACATGGAACACAGTAAGCTCTTTATAAGCATCTACTATTATTAATTTTATGTTATACATTGAATATTTTATATGGCGCATTTTGCCCCATCTAGACAGTTTCAATAAAACATTAATATAACAGGCAGTTAACTGAGAGTCACATTTAGAATTTTATGCCAAAGATATGTCTAAGAGATTTTAGTTAATCATGTGATAGAACATTAAATATAACTTGTACATTCAACTCCAGGAATTTTTGGTAGATGTTGCAAAGTTTAATCTGGAAATGGAATCACTACGGGTATGAATCTGAAGGGCTGGGGGAGGCTGAAGGGAAAAAGAAATGAGCTCAAATGTTCACTATTTCAAGTGTGAATTTCTAGGTTTGTTCATGACAAAGTGTTCATCTGATTCTTTAATGGCACTTAAAATATCAACTTGTGACTATTTTACTAAAATATTCACTGCCTTGACAGGTCAGCAGGGAGAAAAATAAGGAATTTATATGTGGGTAAAATTTAGTCTTAAAAAAAGTCCCAAAGCAATTTCTGCACATTTATTAAAACTCTATACAGTACCAATTTAAAGTTAGCACTTTTTCAAAAACTTAACAAATAGTGATATATGTATATATGAATAGTGATATATTTAAATATACAAATCACATTGCTAACATAATGATTTAAAATTGACATTGTACTACTAACAGAAAACTGGCCACATCATTAAGTTAATGATAATGTATATTTTTGTTAATAACTGAAGATGATATGTTGTGTTTTTATATCTTATGCTTGTCTAAAAAATTTGAAACATAATTGAGATCGTTTCTGCCTTAGTTCTTATTTTAAAGATTAAAATTTTCCCTAAAAAAATTATTTTAGCTTCTAGATCTATTAGAGATTAAATCTCCTATGCTTCTTAATTTTTAAAACTTTGATTTAAATTTTACTTTGGTATAAAATATAATTGTCGGAAGGAGATGCTGCAGAAAGTTCTTTGAACAAGATTAATGCAATTCTATATTTATTATTCCTGCCTTAAGCATAAAACCCAGAACTTCATGGTGACATGTACTATCTCAGAACACTACTTTTTAATACATCTATTTTGAATTATTTCAAAGTTTTCAAAGTATGAGTATTAAAGCAGGAATCTGATTCAAAATGAAAGTCTCAGAAGTAAGAATCTAAACCATTTTCTTAGAAGGCAAAGATCAGAAGTGGCATAAATTTGGCTCAGGGTATCCTTTGAGCTTTCTAAAACAAATGTTACTTAATTAAGAAAATACTGGGCTTGACAGCCCACTATAATAATAAAATGCACCTTATTGTCCGGTTTCCGTTCTTCTTTTGAAACTTGCAGTAATTATTTTGCTTGTTATCTCTTTTCTTGAGGGTATTTAGATTTTAATTTGTTTTCTTCCTTCCTGCTGTATTAGATGAGATTATTTTGATTACAAGTAACAGATACCTCAATCAGACTAACTTATACTTTTTTAAAAAAACAGGACATAGAGTAGAAATTATCAGAAGCATACAGGCCATCTCAATCAAAGGTGAGGAAGTACAGTTCTTCCTCCAAAAAGGAATGAACAAAGAACTGAAACAGCAAAAACAAAGAGATCTTTGTCTCTCTGATACTTCTGTCTCTCCTTTCCTGTGGAAATGTGTTCACTTCAGTCTCTGCACACTGGCTTTCTCTGCTTTTATGTCCTAGTTTGGAGGGAAACATAGACTTTCATCATTATGTAGAATCTTTGAATTCTAATTCTAAATCCTAGGGAGAGAGAATTTGAATGATCTGGCTCAGTGAAATGTCCACCTTTATTCCAGTGGGCTATGGCCAAGGCTGGTAAAAAAATGAGTTGTGCTGCCCATTTAGCAGGAGTTGTAGAGTAGGAGACACAGGAGCAGTGGATGTGGGTAATAAGCAGTTCCAGGTATAAGAGTTATAGACCCAATGGACACATGGAAGTATTACCTATACCCATACTGACAATGTTACATGCATAATTTAATTTCCAAAAATACCTTGAATCAGTTTTTACTTATAATGAAAATTGCACATGTGTATTAACTGTTTTGTGTTGTTTAAAGGAATACTTTAGGTTGGAAAATTTTATTTATAAAAAAGGTTTATTTGGCCCACAATTCTAATGGCTAGAAGGTTCAGGATAGTCATCCGCATCTTGTAAGAGTCTCAGGATGTTTCCTTTGATGGGGGAAGGGGAGCTGCCTGTGCAGAGATCACATGGTGAGAGAGGAAGCAAGACAGAGAGAGTGGGGAGGGTGCCAGCCTTTTTTAACAACAAGCTATTGCAGTTCCAGGCTCTTTTTAACAACCAGCTCTTGCAAAAACTAATAAAGTAAGAGCTCACTCAACCCCAGTACAGAAAGGACATTAACCTATTTGTGAGGGATCTGCCCCCATGACCCAGACACCTCCCATTAGGCCCCACTTCCAACATCGGGGATCAAACTTCAACATGGGGTTTAGAGAGGACAAACATCCAAACCACAGCACCACATATGCACACTATTGGAAAGAAAAGAAACCCTCATTCACATCAATAATCCTTAAGGTGTTTTAAGATTATTAATTTTATTATAATCAATAACATCATAATTTGATTCTAAAGAATTTAAGAGTTTTGAAATCTATTAAAATAAGTTCCATAAGATAGCTTAAATTGTAAACACATAACTCTGATAATACATAGGGAATCTTAAATATTTCTGAAATAATTAAGAAAAAATAACAAGTAAGCTGTCAACAATATATAAGTTAAAAGATGAAAAATAATGGAAAAGTATACTGAATATTACATAAAATTGACACAAAGTTTGCTTTTAGATGACTTTTAGGGATGCTTTAAACATTTTTTTCTGAGATGAATCCAAAGATTCTGACATGGATCACCCGTACTTTGCTTGAAAGAAGTTTTCATTTCCATTTCTCTTTACTGCAAGGAGAAGAGCAAAAATCCAACTTGGATTTCTTCAACTCCCTCTTCACCTCCTGAGACAATCAAAATGCTTCCAGGATCTCAGCAACAGGCAGAATGTTGCCAAATGAAAATGTCCACAGGATCCTACTTTCTCATTTTAGCTGCCGGCCTTCAGGAGACAGCCCCAGTGCAAGCCTCCGATTACCTGCCCTGTAAGTTTCTCATTCTAAGGGAGTTGTGGGTCAAATGTGAAGCCAGCCCTAAGTGATAACAAAGGCACAATGGATGATTTAAGCAGAGGCCTCATATTGCAGATTATATAATCTTGCCCAATGATTCAATTTAAATTTTGAACCAAGAAACAAAAAGATAATAAGGCATTCTTTATTTTTCCCTTTTAACATTAAGTGTCCAGGACCAAATGTACCTTAATGGCTTCATCTTAAAATATCATCAAATAAGCAACAGGCATCTAGCTCAGTCATGGTCCAATGATAAGAGATACTTCTCAAAAACGAAATTCTAAGTCCTAGAGACAGGAAAGAATATGATTGCATAGGGTACTTTATTTGTTTTTCTTTTCCTGACACCTGCAAATAATTTTGAACAGCATTTTTATCTAATTTGAATAAAGCGTTCTGTCCTTCTTAAAAATAAATACATTTTTAGCACCTGAAAACATTATCTTGGCCTCTGGCTGACGCAATTCCTCAGCTCTGCTTGTAATTTAAGAGCGTGGAGTAACCCCCTGTGTGATGTGTGCATCATATCGACTATAACTATCCCTCAGTGAAGGAAGGAAATTTGAGCAAACATTTGGCTGTATCAAAAAATTAAGTTCTGCCATCTGGACAATGCAAACACCCTAAATGAAGTTATTTTTTTAACAACGAAGAACCCCCTTGTGATGTGGCAAAACAAACGTTATTTTGGACAAATTCCTGTCTTCTTAACACCAACATCTTGTCAAAAGAGACACTATAAACAAGGCAAGATTTGTTTATATGTTATGAGCAAGTCAGAAAAGGAGATAAAATTCAAGACAGCTTAATGCATGAGAAAAGGAATAAATAAATAAATAAATAAATAAAGCCCTGTAAATCCAAATGGGGGTCACAAAGTTGGAGGTTCAAACGAACATATAGAGAACCTTGCCAAGGTTCCTTTCTTTTGCAAATAAGGAAACTAAAATAGCAGGAGACAGGGCAAATGACCCAACATCATGAAGTTTTCCCCCAGCCTACAAGTCTTTCCTATATTCCAAGTTTTTCTATATTAATCCTCCTCTGGTTATATATTTTTATAAAGATTTTGACAAAGTGAATATACTAGGTCTCTCTAGTAGTTGAGTTCTCTTAGATGTCTTGGATTGTGTATCCTCATTTTTTTTTTCCAAGCAGAAATCATATTCACAGTAGTAGAATGCTTCTCTTTGCACTGAATAAACATTCCCAGGTAGAATTATCTCTTCCTATACAATGTTATTTTCCAATGCAGCTTAAGACTAACAGGGGATTTAGGGAGGAAAAAACACAACAAACTTTCAGGTGTTTTACTTGATTAAATTCAGTTGTTTCCAAAAGTCTGTATGGTACTGGGCCTTTACTTTTGACTTACTTTTTTTTTTTTAATGACACTTAATAGTAATATTAAAGTAGAGCCCCGATAATCATGAATACATAAACTTAGCTGCCCTTGAGCTACATGAAAAGGAAATTTGATAAACAGAATCACCTTGTCCTCATGGTGATACTTTAAACTTCTCCTTTAATGAAGCTTTTATGGAAAGACCAATTTATCTTTTAGTTCCTATAGTATGTATCACAACTAAGTCAATAGGCATTTATTTAATTCAAATAGGCCAACATTGTAACACAATTACATTTTCTAGACCATGTTCCATGAGTTTGTTTTTCCTTTTAGATAAACTCTTCTTGAATAACTGCATTATATTGTTAAATCTGTGTTCATTTCTTTAAATGGAAAAAGTCAATAAAATTAGTTAATGTAAAGATGCATGACTATTCATTTTCAAGAACCATAAATCAAAAACAAGCACCTATTAGATTACACATTCAAATCCATTACAGAGATTTTAAACCTGATAATTGATTTTTAAAAATCAATGAGCATTTTATTAACAACATCAGTACCAGTCTTAGTAGTTGAAATAGTCCTGAAAATTTATGAACCTTCATTAAAATTTATTTTTCTCCCCTTCCTGGAAAAAAGCTATTGAAAAACTACCTGGTCTTTGTATAGTATCCTATAAGCTAGACATACAGGTTGCCTCATTCTAATCGTAACTGCTTTCAAATAAAAGCATCCTCCAGATGTACTAAAGGAAACAGTAATCAAACCCAAGCCTCACCATCTCTAATATATGCTACTCCACTTGGAGTTTTTCCCTTTGAATTCTTAATTAAAAAAACCTTTTAATGAGAGGCAGCCTGAGTGTGAAGCTGTCAGTTCTACCCTTGTCCTTGATGCATACCAAAAAAAGGAGAGATTTCACTTTTAAAAGAAGCTCCAGTTTCTTGAGACATTTGTATTCAAACATGACTCTCCCTTTCTCCTTCTTTCTCCTGGGAGAACAGTTCTACTCTTCAAATGAAAAAGAAATAATAAAACACATCAGGAACAGCAGACCTCAGACCTAACGTTTCTCTCCTTGTCTTGGAATGTTATTTCCATATAGAAAGCTACTCTAATGGGACACTTGTAAATGGCAGGGAATTTAGCCCTTGTGGAGTCCTCTCCAGAAATTGGATTTTTGCTTAAGCAAACAGCAAACCATGCAGCAAGGGAAAAGCTATTTATTTGGCTGCCTGTTGAAGAGCCTTACAAAAATACAATTCAGTCTGCTCTGACCGTTGAGTCAATCAGCATACATTGGAAAACAAAATCCAGTTACTTGTGTAAGGTATCAGGCAGGCTCTTTCATGTAACAGTTAATCTCAAATACACTTTAATGATATTTTTCTTGATTACCCTTTTCTTAGACATAACGGCTTTTGCAGTTTACTTTCACATTAAGGAAGGGTAAAAAGGTTTATACAAGCTGCCAACTGCTACCCCATCTTTTGAGGGATTATTTAGAATCTTTGCTATTCAAATACAAGCAAATTTATACTAAGGAAAGTTAATCTTTAGTTTACGACATTTAATAATGTCATTCAAAACCCCTTATGACAACAAGTTTAACTTCTTAAATCAGATTTAGTTCTGAAAAGGTTCTTATGATTTATGTAAGAAATGTTTTGAAATCTTCTCATTTGCTTCATAATTTACGAATACACAGTGATACTTTTCTTCTTTCAGCAAGTATCCTGCCACCAAAAAAAAAAAAAAAAAAAAAATTTTTTTTTCTAATGTCTCCAAAGTGCCATTCTAAAGGATAAGAGGAAATATCGCTGCTGGAGGATCTTTTTTAGGGATAAGAAAGATAAAGGTAATTCTTAAGAGGTGGCAGACCTACTAATTTAAGCGTCGTGAATACTCACTTATACTTGCTGACATTTTGGTATGTCCTTTGCAGAGAGAGTAGAGCTTCTTTCACTGTATTTCTCAGAAACAGCTTTTCTACACTAAAATGATTTCTTCCTTTCTACTAACAAGTTTTATAGTTAAATATCAATGAAGAAAACAAATACTTCTCACTGATTTTTCCTCCATCTCACCCCCCAACCCATAAAAACTTATTTCATTGCAACCAGTGAAATAAATGCTGTACCCCTGAAGAAAAGCATTGAACAGTGACAGCTTTCTAGTTCAATATGTACATGATTTAGGGAAGTGGACGAGCCAGATTTCTCCTATAATTTCAGGAATGATTTACTCAGGCAGAGATCCTTGTTGTTGGAAAGAGTTGGAACTTAGATCATTTAGAACTGTTGTGGTTGGGCATTACCCAGAAATTATGGATATAATAAATCTATATCAAAATATATGCCAGGTAAATATTAATATAAAATCATTGATCACATTATATGATGGACAAGTTTTAAGTATTTGATATCATTGATGAGCACTAAATAATTTGTATAGATATTTTGTTAAAGTTTAAAACACACTCATTTTAAAGCCCTTTTTTATGGAAATGGTCAGATATACTCATAGTAAATTTGCAAACACCACAAAGGAGTGCATTGGAATATACATTTTTTTAACCTCCTAGAATGAGCCATGGTTTGTATTGGATTAGGGAAAAAAAGTTCAATCTACTTCTTTCTTTACTCAATAAAATATAAATGATATAAAGCCTAAATCCTCATATCATGACTAGACAAATTATGCTGTTAACTGGCATTTCCAAATTAAAAATATTCTGTTCTAAGACACATGGGATAAAATAAGATTATCCTTGTTTTAGAAGTTGCAATTTTATTTTTGAGATAAAATGTGCAAGCAACAATTGACTTCAGAAATATTATGTGCAATATATGCACATTTGTTTGAAAATTTGTATTTATAATTTTTGGGTTTATACTTGTTCATAGTACTGATTTTTTAAAATACAAAACAATATAAGGAAGAAAATTAAAATCTGATGTGATCCTATTTCACTTATCATCAAAATGTGCTAATTCAAACTTCAAAAAATACTGACACGCCCACCAGAATGACTGAAATAAAAGACAAAGAATGTCAAGTTTTGACAAGGATGAGGAGGAAGAATCCTTCTGGTGGTAATAGACATTGGTGAAAAAGACTTTGAAAACTCTTTAGCGGTATTTACAAAGACTGATCATAGCCGTGCCCTATGACTCTGTAACTCCACTGCTAAGCCTGTAACCAACAGAGACCCATAAATACGTGCACTGAAAGACACGAACATGGAGGATCTTGACAGCAGCACTATTTACAATAGCTCAAGCTGGAAATTACCCAAATGTTCATCAACAGTAGAAACGATATATATTGTGGTGTATTCATACAATGAAATACAATAAGCAATAAAAATTAATAAATTATAATTTTATGCATCATTACAATACAGCACAAGGAAGCCAGACACAAAATAGTACATACAGCACTATTCCATTTATATAAAATTCTAAAACAGGAAAAAATAATTCATGATAATAAAAGTCAGGATAGTGACTACCTTTTTTTGAGAAGGCCGTGACTAGAAAAGGGCACAAGTTGGCTTCTGAAGTTCATCAGGTTCCACGCTTAGAATTTAAGCATTTTCTGTATGTGTGATACTTCACTTCAGTAATAGTTACAAAAGAAATTACACATACTCAAACCAAAAATATTTATGTGTATTTATTTGCAACCATTTAAAATACACATTTTAACTTAAACATTGAAATCATAGCGTATAAATTTTATTTATTTCTTAAATTGAGCAATAATGTATATTTATCTATTCTTTAAGGACATTACTTTTAATGGTTACATAGTGTTTTTAATTGTATGGTTACACAGAATTAATTTAAGATCGTTTCTCTCTTTCTGGATATTTAGTTTTCTTTGCATTTTTAATAGTATAAACAATACTTTCACAAACATCTTTTTATTGCTGTTTTTCCTTCAGGATTAAATCTCAGTAGTGTGACAATCAATTTAAAACAAAATTATCATATTTTTGGCCTTTCAATAATATTGTCAAGTTGTATTTGAGAAACATTTACCAATTGATAGCCCCATCAGCTGTTAAGAACAAAGAAACAAAAGTTTAAAAATCTTGCCCAAATGGTCAAAATAATCTCATTATTTTAATTGGAATTACTTTTATTTGAGGTAGTTTAAGATTTTAATAAGTTTGATGGATAATAGTATTGTTTTCTTTAGCTAATTTCCATGAATGATCCATTTACATTTTAGCTGGATTTTTCTCTTTTTGGCCTGCCTCTTTTCCTTTTCTTGATTTGAAAGCATTCTTTATCAATCATAACAGCATTTTATATTTTGCATATTTTTAAGTTCCTTGATTGCTATTTTATCTTGTGTATGCTTTATAAATAGAATAGTTTGGTGTTTAAGAATCTTACTGAGATTTTCCTTTAAAACTCTTTTACCTAGAATTTATTTTGGCAACATTTGCAATAGTTTTATCAGTTACAGTAAGTTCCCACTTTCATGTTACTTGAATTAACAGTAGTTACAAAGTTGAAGTTTATTGAATTTAAAAATGGAATTTTAAAAAAATAATGAACTAAAAGCCTCATCAGAATTTTATAGAGGAGCAAATAGAATTCTCATTCAGAAGTAAAGAGCTGGGTTTGAGTGGGCATTGCATAATGCTAAATTTTAATAATGAAATCATATTTAAGGTTTAGAAGCAAACGTTAGCATCTATTTAGTTAAACCAATCGTAAGATAATTGAATCCACCTATGTAATATTCTTTCAGTTTGTCTTTCCTTGCATTCGGAACACATGGCTCAAAATTGTAAGTAATATTTTATGTTTACATAATTTTCCACTACTCCACTTCCATTATCCAAAAATAGGATAAACTACTCTTAGTGCAAGCATTGTGGTATTCGATACTATTTCTTGCTTTTGTAAGCACTCATATATCATAATTTTTGACATTTCACAGAGTCAATTACAACCTCTCTGGTCCACAGTTTGTGTAATCCCATCTTTTTCATGTTTTAGAAAATATCTACTTGTATAAAATTCTTTAAAAAAATTGACTACCTGCCAACAATCACATTTGTAAGTTTTTTCAGGCCCCTGGAATACCTGAATACTTGAACTCATTTAGATAGGCTTTTAAAAATAATTTATTCACTTAATTGGGCTTCAATTATTGCTCTGCATTTTCTAGTCTGAAGATCATTTTCTTGACAAAATAATATTGAACAAAAATAGGATATGACTTTATTACATCATTTGTGCTTCATTGAGCATCAATTCTTTGCCAGGTTGTTGTTCCTATCCTGAATATTACAAAATTGCCCATTGTTACTTTCAGTATTATTCACCAGCTTAATTTATTGTAAGCTTTTGTCTTCCTATTACCATTTTATATTCCAGTCAGGCATTTCTCTTCATACTTGGAGGGTTTTTTTGTTTTTTTTTTTCTTTTTTGAGACAGAGTTTGGCTCTGTTGCTTGGGCTAGAGTGCCGTGGCATCAACCTAGTTCACAGCAACCTCAAACTCCTGGGCTCAAGTAATCCTGCCTCAGCCTCCCAAGTAGCTGGGACTACAGGCTTATGCCACCATGCCCAGCTAATTTTTTTCTATCTATATATTTTTAGTTGTTCATATAATTTCTTTCTATTTTTAGTAGAGACGGGGTCTCGCTCTTACTCAGGCTGATCTCGAACTCCTGACCTTGAGCAATCCTCCCTCCTCAGCCTCCCAGAGTTCTAGGATTACAGGCGTGAGCCACTGCGCTGGGGCCTTCTTGGAGGTTCTGATTCTTTTGAATCCTTTTGTGTTCTTTTTCAATGTGTTCTTGATTTCTTCTTCATTAGGACCTCTCCTAACTGTACTGTCAGATGCTATTTTTGTAAGTCTCTCAAAACTCTTGTAGTAGCTTCCCCATCTGAAATAATGGATTGTCCCTGTAGGGTTTTTTCTCTTATTTTATAAAACCGTATTTAACTAGATTTACCTGTGCTCCAGATTCTCTTACTCTAGGATCATAATCTTAAGATAACAAGTTTATTTGGTAATGTAGACTAGAAGAAAATGTTATTAGTGTAGCGTTCCAAGACCTGAATTCAAATTCTTAGAGAATTCCGTGTTGGCTCTACGTTTAAGGACATATTGCTAAATAACTCTAGGCCTCATATTTTTCTCATTTGTAAGATAGGAATTAAAATTTAGTCACATGAATAAAATAGAGTGGTAAAGACCTTGCAAATAATAGAGTTGAAAATGAGGACAAAAAGGAATGTGAGATGTAGAAAGAACTTTCCCTTACATTTGTTTCTTCAGCTAGCTCTACATTGCTCAGAATAGACGTTCGCTTGTCATATTTTTCTCTATATTCTAAAAGGTAGAGTTGCTGGCAAGCCAATAACTTATTGTAAGTACTGTTTTGTGTTTAAAATATCTTTAATTTTTGGATTTCCAAAGTAACACACACACATTACAAAATGAATCTAGGCATTTTAGAAATATAACTCATAGAAATTTAAAGACCTCCATAATCTCATTCCCAAAAACAATCATTATTAATTACTACTAACAAATCCTGTGTGTTTGGATATTTTGCTAGATTTTTGCTCTATATATCACTAATAAATAGACATAAAAATGAGACCATGGTATGCAATGTACATCTTTGCTTTACTTTAATACATATTGGATATCTTTTTATATCATTACTTGTGGATCTGCTCATTCTTTTTAACAGGATGTGCTGATGCCAGTGGAATGAAATAATGTGTAACAGATATCTGAGAAGTTGAAGTGTTCCAGTCCACTGACTCCCACCCCATGCCAATTTAGTGGAGGGTCCTGTAATACACTGCCATAAAAATGTTTGTACTTCTCTCTCCTTTATTTTGAGCTTTCTTTTTGGCTTTAAACACAAACAATATAGCCAATAATCAATAATTCTGGATCCACTAAATAGCAGTTTCTTCTATTTCAAACTAATATAACAGTTAAACTATGAATTTTGTAGGCCAACTTGTGGCTCCCTAACATGATGCTTGACTAGTCCCCTGTGTTCCACTGCATGGCGGTGAAATCAGTGGAATCAGAAGTAGTAAGTTGGAATAAGAGAGGGTGCTCACCTTGATACTGAAAGGAAGATATCAAATGGTAAATGACTCAGTTCGTTTCCCCCAAAAATGAGATAATTTCTCCCCCAACAGTGAAGATCTCCAATTCAAAGTTATGAAGATATATTTGTTTTTTCTTCTCTTTCCTGCTCTGCCTCTCCCCTCCTACAGTAAGTGGATTTTTTGCTTCAACAAGTCATGCAACTTCAAAGTCTAGGGCTATTGGTCTCAGAGGCTCTGTTCAGCCTCAGAGGTCACAAATACTCCCACTCTGTCCAAGCAAGCTTTTACGGATCAGCTTCTTTGTAGGATTCCATTGCTTTGATCTTTGATGGATAATGGCCGGATCAGGATTTCTATGGAAGCAGATTTGAGAGCTTTTTGCTGTAGGGAAAAATTTTGGCAAGGAGTTCTTTAAAAACTTGTTAGATATAGAAAGACATGTCTTCTATCAATAAAATATGAGATACTATACTGTTAGCATCAGTAAACATTATCTAGATTATAATTTAATAACAATGCAAGTGATTTCCATATATCTAGAGACAAAATAAGGTATGTCTAGACCATCACATGTTGCTAGTTTAATTGCTATAAAAGCAGAAAGTTGCACAATACTTCTTGACTGAGTGGAATAACTATTATTATCTTTCTGTATTAAATCACATCAACACTCAATTGTCCTATGTGTATAGAGTTTGCTAATTCTTTTAACACTAAAAAAAAATAGACTTAGCTCTTCTACTAAATCTAAAGTCAAAAACGTAATTGACATTTTATTTGACTTTAAATTGCATTTTTTCTTTTATATTTCTACTGTTGTTATGGTTTATATTAATTTTCTGGTGGTCTTTTGATTTGCTTTTAGTAGAGCAGAAAAACTTGCTTCTTTGTATATTATGCTAGTTTGAAAAACATAATGAAAAATTCATTTCATTTATTTTTCATTGCTTTATATTAAGCATCCCCTTGTGGATTTGCATTTTGTGTTTCAAAACAGATTATCAAAATGAGAACAATGACAAAAATCTTGTTTCATTTTCAGCTGTTCTTAAATCACTTATATTTCTGCTTTATACATTTGTTACAGTGATAGGAAACCATGGCATGCTTTAAACTTTGGCTGAGTTAAAACAAAAAACATTTTAATGGTGGGACAGAAAAAAAATCTCTCCAAAGATTTCTGTTCTGTTGTGTTATTTAAGTACTGATTCAATTAGAGCTAAGTGAATATACACCAAGAGAGAAAGTGGACTTTATAAATTTAACCAGGAGGAGGGTGATGATTAATTCTTTGACTTCTTTCTGTCCTGTTTGATATTGAATTGACTCAAATCCATTACAGAAAAATGAAACACTCAATTGGATTTTCCTTTTTTATGGAAGGTATGAAAACAAAGTAGTGTTCTCTAACCATCAGAGTCAAAATCATGATTTTTAGCTGTTCTCCTCAGTATCCACTAGTGTTCTGGGGGGCAGGGGGTAAGTAACATGAGGTCACTGAGAATGCCTATTAATTTGAGGGCTAAATTTGTGAATAGCTGTTATTTTTCCAATACCCATAGTATGGAAAATGGAAATATTTTTCTTTATAACTTTTTTAAACATTTATGGAGAAATCCAAATTCAAGTATAATACTTAATAAGTGAAATGTTGTTCCTCATGGGGACAGTTATACTTCTTTTCTCATTGAACTAGTTTCTCCAGTTTTATTCCATGGGAGTAGGATTGTGCTTATGTATATTAACTTAGTGTGCATGGCTGTACTTAGTGTGCATAACTGTATCATATGCTTCATGAAAAAGAAAGCCAGAGGTTACTAGTTAATAAGTTGCTCAAATTGCCTTAAGTAACTATTTCTATAAAAATGCCTAATTCTTAAAGGGCAAGGGGTGTTCTTTTAGAAATTTGAGGGATTGGCAGACTTGACCTAATAGCAATGAAAATAATAATAAATATTTAAAGAGTACTCCATATATGCCAGGCTCTTTTTCTTAGTGTTGGACATATATCATCTCATTTAATCCTTACACTGGGACTTTATGCAATTATTATTTTCCATTCGTATTTTACAAGTGAAGAACTAAAATATAGAAGATTATAAAACTTTTCCAACATCACAAAGCCAGTTAATGATAGATCTGATATTCAAATCCAAGAAACGTGATTCTAGATCCTGGATTTTTCACTGCTGTGTAAAGAGTGGCCTTCCCTGGCCACTCTATGTAAAACAACAATCAATCACTCCTCCCACCTCACCACCATAAAGTTGGCTTTCTGCATCCTCTTATTCTGTCTCTTTTTCTCTGCAACTCTAGTAAGCCTATGCATATTGTATATATCTTTAATGGTTTGTTTGCTTATTTTGGCCTTTCTTTATTTGAGTATAAGGTCTTTGTGGGTAGAGGTCATTGTCTCTTTGGTTCTTGGTAATATCCCAAGTTCCTAGAACAGAGCATGACTGAACTAGTCCTCCAGTAAAAATTAAATGTGTAATGGATGTAAATCTTAGGGGATTCCCAGCTGAGAGAACTGAGGCAATTTAGTGAGGATTCAAGACTCTAACAATGGTGGGACTTGTATAAAGAGAAGATCACATGAGATGGGATGAGAGGAATTCTAGGACTAATATCCTGTGTGTGACCAGCAGGTGGGATGAAACCAAATAAAGACATAGATCATGAGCCATTGCTAAGAAGTATGTATGACAGCTGGCGTGGCCGGCTAGAATTCTGCTTCTGTGGCAATCATCATAGACATTCTAAGAAATCCTTTTGCTTGCACAAGATCTGAAATTAATGATTCCTTTGATACTAATTAATTGCAGTCTACACGGCTAGCTCTAAACTAGACAAATTCTTCTCCATCTTGAAGAAACAGCTACCTAACATCAAAGGTTGTATACCTTCAACAACAAGGACTTCTTGTTTTCTTTTTTTTTAACATTGGAGAAATTAGAAATTTAGTCTTCAGTGTCTTCTGGTTCTTTTTATTGAAATCCTCTTTTGCCAATGGTCTGACATGCCTCTGGGAATAGATTTGTGTCACTCTTACTCTTTCTTTGATGAACAAGAATATTATTTCCTCTTTACAAAACAGGCTAGAAGATATTTATGGCAACACACAATTAAGCTAATATCTTTGTCTAAGATCAATCTACAGATTGAAAGATTGATCATTAATCAATTAATATGCTTTCAATAATTTCTATTCAAGACATTGACAGGCATTTGAAGAAAGACAGAGGAGAGCATCTTGGTCTCTGTCTTCAAGAGTGCCATGGTTTAAATTTTAAAAGATATAAGCAATGTATAAATAAGTAACTCTATCATAGAATAGAACATAATTGTTATAGCAATACTCATTATAAAAAATCCATTTCAACTCAAGCACCACATTTCAAAGAAGGCTTCAGTAAATCCCTCGAGTTTAAGTTAGGTCTTGAAAAATAGCTTAAAAATCAATAGGTAGTAAATGAGAAGGAAGGTATCCCAAGTGAGAGAGAAGAACATAGCATGAACATGTGGACCTTTATTGGCATTACTTATTAATATCTGCTTTTTCTCTAGACTGTAACTTACATAAAGGGAGGGTCCCTTCTCTATTTCTAATTTGTATACCACTAAACTGGCACTGTGTACATTGCACAAATTAAATGCTCCATCAATATCTATTGAAAGAATTAATAAGAAAACGAATGTTTGAAAGCATAAGAAATACTTCAGGATATTGAATAGACTTGTTTGAGTAAAGCAGAGGTAAATCATTAATACTTAATAATAATAACTTTTATTGAGTCCCTACTATGTGTCAGACATTGATCCAAACACTTTATGTGTGTTAACTCTTTAGTCCTCCTAACATCCTAGTGTGGTAGGCACTTTTATTATCTCCATTTTATAGCTGAGAAAAAGAAAACACAGAAAAGTGAAGTATCTTCCCCAGGGTCACACAGCAATTACCAGTAAAGCATAATTCCTACCCTATCTGTCACCAGTCTATCTGCAGTTTGTGCTTTTAACACCATACTAGACCTCTTCTTGCAGATAAAGTTGGAAACAGAGATTTGAAACATTTTTTAAGGTCATTGGATGACAAAGTAAAAGAACTTAAGGGTTTTTTAAGAAATTTGTTTCTTTCCCATTTTTGATGGAGGGGATTACCAGAAGCCTACAAAAATGTGCAGCTAATAGAAAGATATCTTGCAGCAGTGTGTAAAACAGGTGAGAAGGAATGGAACTGGCGATAGCACAGGCATCAAGGGATAAGGACATGAACCCAAGAGATGGCAATAACTGTATATACATGAAGAAAAATGTGATATTATAAAATTGGAAAAATATGATTCAAAGATGACTCCTGTTTTCAGACTTGAGAGTCTGGGAAAATGAAGGTAGTTTAATTATGAATCTAGAGAATGCATACTTAGAGGCCAATTTTAGAAAAAAATATTTTAAGTGCATACAACTTTTTGAGTCTGCAGTAATTTCCTAAGATGTAAACAGATGTAAATTGCAGGTAGTGCATAAAGTCCAGATTATTCCCATGGTTAAAAAAGGGAAGTTCCTTTCCCTACATGATGCTTAATTCTTATTTTAGGAAACTTATAATTAGACCTCAGATTTAGAAAATGAAGGTTAACTAAATGTTTTTTGTTTGGGGAGAAAAAATATTCTAGAGAGAAAATTTGGGACATTGAATTATAATTTTGAACACTGCAATCCACCTTAGAGATAACCTAGTCCACAAAGTGCATTTTACTATTACGATACCTAAGATTTAGAGAGGTTAAGTAGCATTCCATGAAGGATAGCATTAATGGTAGATTAGGAAAAGAAGCCAGTCTCATCCTGCAGGTCAGTGGTAATTCCCATGGGAGACCGATTTTCCCATCATCCTATGGGAAAATGATGACGCCATCTTTCAGCTAACCTCCTACCCTCTCTTCAGTGGATGCTCTTGTTGCCCTTTCCAGATCTTCTTTGCTTGACAGGCTGCCCATTTCCCAGCTGCTGTGTGTAGTGATGCTAAATGGCTCATAGGTGCACTTTTTTTTTCCCTGGAAAATAGCCCTGGCCTGATGGGAGTCATCTCACACAGAAATACCTGGGGGTTTATTCCCCTCCCCCACCTATTGGAAGACAATAGTCAATATATGGCTGATAATGCCTGCTCCCCTTGTGTCAAGGTGGAAAGACTCTGTGGTATTCCTGATGCTCCAGAGCTTCCTGTGGGATCAGGCAAAGGTTAGACTTTCATGGTTTCCACATGTTTGCTTGGATTCTTCCCTTGCCCTTTTTGTTCCTCTCATTTCCATAGAGGTTTTTGTTGTTGTTTCTGAGGGCACTCCCCTCAATAAATCAGTGCACACACCTCCCCATCTCAGACTCTGCTTCTCAGGAACGCAGTTTAAGATAGTAACCAATCCTGAGACTCAGAGTTTCGTGTATGGCTGCTGAGTTCTAACACAGAACTGTTTGGTGATGCAATCTCTGCTGTTTTTGCTGGAGTCTGAGCAGTTGATTGTGGAGTCTTCCAAGGCATTATGGCCGAGGATTTGACTAAGAGCTGGGGTTCTGGAGTCATGAGAAGAACCACCTGTTTATGTTTTTAAAATAATCTGCTTGCCTCACGGAATTTTCCTGAGAGAAAATAGTGGGAAAAGCAAAACAAACAAACAGAGCAAGTCTTGGTGATTTTGAGTAAATCATTAATAATGATAATAAGTAATATTCCTATCCAGATTGTATTAATAATAAAATAACTATAGTATATTTATTTATCATTTAAAAATAGTTTAAATCAATGATGCAAGCCTCTAAATGACTAGTCAATAATTTTATTTTTAAGCTATTACTCTGTTCTTCACAGGGCAGAGGATTTGGCAGTTAGAGTGGGGAATAACAAAAAAGAAATCAATTTTCTTCATCACCACACAATGTTCCAGGTTACTTTTGATGAATGGGTGGGTGGGTATTGTCAAGGATGACTTAAGTATACATTTTCCCAAAGCAGCTCAAAGGAGAATTGAAACATTTCCAATATTAGAGGCCAGGTTTTATGACTGTTAGTGCATGTATATTTTGCTTATTTGATTGGTTCTTCACAATCTACCAAGATATTTTCATCATTTTTATCCACAAATAATGGGTATTTTCATGTTTAAGATCTGAAGATGAGAACACAAAAGAATCAGCAGTAAGTGACCAGAAATTTTAACCCCTGATTTGTAAATTGGTGCTACCATGATGATTTTTAGTCATGAATAGTTTCTAACTTCAATCAAAAGGAACAAATATATATTTAAAAAATAAAGAAGAAAAAGAAAAAAAGAAAAGAAAAAAGGGTAAAATAACCTCAATAAATATGATATAAACACTCATATGTCAAAAGATTACTTCAAATATATTTAGAAAAAAAATGTCTTCTAATCAGCTCTCCTAGGTTGATTTATTTTTAGTCATTTTTATGCCCTTACTGCATGGTACCTGGTGCCTGATCAATTATTAGTTTGAACATGGAGTGCCGCTTTTTAGAGAGCTATCAACCCCCTTGAAGTAAATTGTATCCTGTGGCTAAAATTTGACATGGTTCAGGAAACACATACATCGTATATTCTTCAGCGGTGGGTTGCTATTTCTCAGACCCCTCAGAGGCATTTACATCCTCAGTGTTTGAGCCAAACTTTTCAGGGCTCGGATTCTTTGAAAACTTCAAATGCTCTGTAGTGTTATCAGACCAGTGGTGAAACTGATCTCAAAGTCCACTATTAAAACTCCCCTCAAAGACATTTTCATTAGAACTTTGTACATGGGCAGTTCAAAAGATCCAGCTATTGATTTTTGTTCAGAAGTCCTGTCTCCACTTTCATATTACGCAACTTTTTTGACAGACTTTCAAAAACCACAAACTGGGCTGCCTGCGATTCCAGCCAGGATTTTATGCTGCTCATTTGATTTCCTCAGGCCACATCCTTCTCGTGTCCTTGTCAACATTGCAAGGAGAATAGCCATCTTAGAAGATTTGCTAAAAAGAAGAAGCAATTTCACAGCAATCGGAGGAAAAAAAAAAAAAAACTCTGACCTTTCCATGTGCACACAAAGAAAATCTCACTTAAGTAAATAACATTTTTAGCTGTAAAATTTTGTGGAGGCATTCATTTATCAGACACATAGATAATCAGAGTGTTTATCTCTTTTCACCATTTAAAATTTCATAAAAGAAGTCAGGAACCAATGTGTGTAAATTGCAGCAAAGGGCCTCTAGCATATGCGCTCAGCACATATTTAATGGAATTATCTATTGAGGAGTAGGTGGCAGAAGCAGCTGAAGAATTAATTATTGGGATATTGTGTATCTATCTGTCAGTGCAATGTGAAATAAGACCTGTCTCCATATTACTTCTGTCACCTTGTATAGCCTTTCAAACGTGGCAGTTTCTAAAAAGATAGAGAATTGAATCATGTATTTAGCTGTGATCCATAGTGTGAACTTTTCAAGATCCACCAGTTCATTTTGAATAGAACAATTTGGGGAGGGTGTGTAAAGATCAATCATGAGATGGGTAAGTGGTAGCTTAACCAGTTTACACAGGTAGGGACCTCATTAATTTCAAACTTGGAGATATAATAGAAATATAGCTTTATGTATCAGAATGAAAAGCCAACTCCATAGTAAACTATATAGTTTTTTTTTTCCCCACACATAGGCATTTTCTAGGAATGTTATTTTTTATAATTAGACCTAGCATTTTACTGAGTGTTTGTGATAAGCATTGTACTATAGATTTTACTTGTATTATCTAATTTCATTCTTAGAAAAATCCTTTGAGGTAGATGGTATTAATATTTCCATTTTAAGGATGAGGAAACAATGGCTGAGAGAAATTAAGAAAACTGCTCAAGATTCGTAACTAGAAAATTTTGAAAATGTGACAGGGTAAAATTATTACTCACTTGACTAAAAAGAAGAAGCCAGAAAATATGCAAGATCCAAAGTTTGACACAGCAAAAAGAATTATAGAATTCCAAATCCAACATAAGATTGTGGATATCTGAATAATAGTGCATTCCTTTTGAAGGCAACATAGACTTTTCTCCCTTTTGTGGGCCTATTTGTTCTAAAAATGTCTGAGAAACCCATGAAAGGAAAGAGAAGACCAGTAAACTCACATAAACCAAACCCCTCAATATTTAAAGCAGAAATAATATTTTATTAAAATATCTATTTATTATTGAGTTAAAAAATTACCTTATTTATCCAAGAAAAATGGAAGTTATTCCTATTGATATGAGTGCTTTAATTACATGTTTCATCTTTTTCTTTCCTGACTTCACTTTCCACCAAGCTTAACTTGTACTGTACCATACAATGACAACCAGGCAGTGAAACATGGTCTCATTTGGGTTTTCTTGTCAACCTTTTCAAGGAAGTATTGGGAGCGCAGTAGGTTTACCTCACACAAAGCCTTGTATCCGAGGCCAGTTTTAAAATGTCAGATAGTGAAGAGTTCCATGCTGCCACAATTCAGGATGCAAGTGGACACTGGTGAACCCTCAGATGTGTCTCTTTCAGATCAAATGTAGAAAACGTACTGTTCCTATAAAAAGCTGTTAGCAAGTTCATGAACTTGACAGCACAGGGCAACAGCTTCCCATTGTAGGAAGAAATGAAAGCACACTCTACATGGTTTTCCTGATGCTTCTCTCTTATTTGATCCTTTTGAATTCATTTTCATACTCCCCCTGCTGGACTTAATCAGGCCTAAACAAATGAGTTTGGGTGGTTGCAGCCTGTTGACCTGTGCATGACACATAGCACATCAAGTTGCCCAGGAGTTCCAATCCTTTATTCCTTGTTAGAAATCAGTCATTTGAGGCCAACCACCATCTCACCTTTTTGGTACTGTGTGTTGAAACTTATAAAAGGAGGGCTAAATTCAGTACCGTCTGAATTAAGCAGTTTCACTTCTAATAAAATGTCAGAAACAAATGAAATGCTTCTGGAAAATACTATAGCAAGGATCATATTGAAGAAATTTATGAAACAATTAGTTTGTATTGACTTTGGGGTATCAAAAATTTACACAGAGTATATGAGAGATGGAAAATCATACTATAATTCAAGAGAAGTGGTACTCAGCATACATTTCTTTTTAACTACCTTAAAATTAGCACTTACATGAATATTTTCAATGTTCAAAATAAAATAACCACAGAAATAAAGAACTTTTTATTCTTAGATTGTTAATATTACTACCTATTTATTGAATAACCTCTGTGAGTCAGGCTTCTTCCTATGCTTTTTGCAAATAAGTAACTGCAGATCCAACTATCGTCAACACTCATTTGGGAACTTGATAATATAAAAAGAAACTTGGATGATTTTATTGATGACATGGTTCTATGGGCACCTCTTGCCCAGAATCAAGAGTTGAATTTGAACCAGTTACATGTAAATTACAAAAGATTCTTTTTCCATTGTCACATTTCAATTTCTTCTAGTTTCTGCAGCTTCCTGGCAGGATGACAACAAAAGCATTGGAGGAGGAAGCGTCATCAGCTTGCCACTGCTGTTTTCACTCCTTGTTTGGGGACTTTGCTCTTGGAAGTCTCCTCCCTTATCCTCATGAATCTGAGGCACCATGTGACATTGATACCCTCACAAAATTACTGATAGTTTTTAGCTTGTTTCTCGAGCTTCCAGGGTATTTTGGAGGGTACTTGTTCATCTTCAGCAGAAGCGACAAAGGCCAAAATCCCACAGATCCTACATATCCATTCGTGAGACAGCCAAGACAAAGTATTATCAAACAAAGAGAGTATAGTTCATCGAGGTTGTTCTGTTTCAAAAAAAAAAAAAAAAATAGAATTACAGAATGATAGCCTGCTTAACCATTGTAAAAGAAGGAGAAAAGGGATGGTTATAGGAGCAATTTACACTTCATATCCCTTGTGCTTAAATAGAGAGTCCAGATTAGCTGTCTCCATTTCTCTGCCACAGTCAACATTCATTAGTTTGTGCAATCTTTGAGATGATGCTATGGGGTTCATATACTTCCCAATATAAATCTCTATGCTTTTCAGAATGCCCCAAAGAGATCCTCTCTGAGCCCCTTGATCAAAAGCAATACCATTTTCATTTTTTGTGTACTTTAGTTGTTTTATGCGATTAAGAGTTTTTTATTTGATTACTCAGATTCCGAGATAAAGTGGTTTTAGTATGTTGGCTTACTTATTTTTGTTTTGTTTTTTTTTCCTATCTTAATGTTTAGTTTGAAAAGTTCTACCCTTTTAAATGTGGGTGCCCTTGAGCACCTGGCAGACTACCATGTGTATATTTAGTACTGAATTAATGTTTTCCAAATCCACTGTAATCCCACTAGTGGGATTACAAAAGAACATCAGGAAAATCATTATGCAAACATCTAGAAAATGTTGTCTAATCTACCTGGAAAGGAAAAGGTCAGCACCTTTGCCAAAAAAATTAAATTAAAATGAGGAATCTTATAACTTTACATTAAACATTGGTCTCTGAACCAATAATGGTAATAATAAAAGATTTATTGAACAATTCCAATATGCCAGACACTATAAGAAACATTTGTAAGACATTATATATTTGAGTACTTGCAAACACATTTGTTTTAATCAGAAAAGGAGATTGAAATTTAGAGAGGCAAAGTGACCTGCTGAAAATCATCTGATTAGGAAGTACAACTGAGTCATTGTTTAAACCCAGATCTGACTCTAAAAGTATTTTCTTTATCACCTCTCTGTAGTCTTGCAGAATTCCCTTTCAAGGTGGAATATTTAAAATCATTCTTACCTGATCTTTTCCACACATGTAATCAGTCACAGAGACCTACATATTCTATCTCAGAAATGGCTCACTAATCTATTTTTACATTAATTTTTTATTGGATTTCTCTTAC
>CM052447.1:10231669-10301002 GCA_028533085.1 Varecia variegata | reverse complement strand
ACATGTGGTGCTTATTTTTCCATTCTTGGGATACTTCACTTAATAGAATGGGTTCCAACTCTCCCCAGGAGAACCAAAGAGATGTCATATCATCGTTGTTTCTTATAGCTGAGTAATACTCCATGGTATAAAGATACCACATTTTACTAATCCATTCATGAATTGATGGACATTTGGGTTGTTTCCACCTCTTAGCGATGGAGATTCCTTAAACAGATTCAAGTAGACCTTCCATACGATCCAGCAATCCCATTATTGGGCATCTACCCAGAAGAACAAAAGTCATTCTATGCCAGGTTTTTAAAATAAATTGTCTCCTTGCCTTTAATATCATCGGCCAACTTCTCTACGTTGAAGTTGTCTATTTATCCATCAAGAACATGTTTAAATATGAAAGTTTCTCTGACTTCCTGAGGCAATTATTCCTTTAGTTCCACAGTACCCAGCAAATAATAATTCTAATACATTGTCATTCAAGTTTATGTGTTTGTCTCCTGTTTTGGATAAACATGTTTCATTCACCTTATATTTCTATTAAATGTCACAGTTTTAGGCACACAGTTTATGTTTGTATGTTTTAGGGATGAATTACGGAGGTTACATATTTAGTCAAATATTTAGTTAGGCTCAAATCCTTTAGCAAAAAAAAAAAAAAAAAAAATTGTGCTAGTACCAGAAACTCTTCATTCAGAAAAATTTTGTATTCAAATTTTAGTATTTAAGAACCAGAAGACCATTACTAAAATGAATGGGTAGACCAGCTTACTTGGACTTTTTACACCCTGAAATGTCCTACCAAAAACCCTAAGGCTCTAGACTACTTCATATAAAATCTATGGACACATGATGCCAAGAAATTTGCATGAATTTGGGTTTTTTTTGTTATTATTTTCTCACCTTATATTCAAAAGCTATTTGCTTAAAAGAAATACCCTTGTTCTCTCTAAAATGCATTCATGTGACAGTCTTCTGAGTTTGAATTTTCCTAAAATGTTTTCATTTCATTACCAACTTTATTATCTACTTCTATAACAAGTATGTGGACACTATCATGAGGCCTCCATGAAACGTCCCTGAGAAAATTCTAAAATGATGTTGAGATGGTCTTTCTAACATGCACTTATATCCAACTATGGGAAAAAAAACAATTTGGGAAAAGTTCTATGAAATAAAGAAACCATTTCAAGTGAATTAAGAAAAAAAACGAGCATCTGTATTTTAATAACTTACTGTTCTAAATGCAAATTGTCACCTGTAGGAAGGCTGTGGTTGCATTAAATCTATTTGGTTTTAATTAAGTCTTCCATTAAAAATCAGTTGGTGAAATTAAAATACATCAAGAAAGTTATTTTGAATGCATACAACTCTTTTATGACTAATGGATGTGCATTATACCTTTGCTATATTACAGATTCAGTTCCAGAATACCACAATAAAGCAAATACTGCAATAAAGTGAGTGACAGATATTTTTTTTCTGGTTTCCAGTACACATAAAAGTTATATTTACATTACACTATAGTCTATTAAGAGTACAATAGCATTATGTCTAAAAAATGTACATACCTTAATTTTAAAATACTTTATTGCTAAAAAATGCTTACAATCATCTGAGCCTCCAGCGAGTTGTCATCTTTTAGCTGTTAAAGGGTCTTGCCTCCATGTTGATGGATGCTGACTGATCAGGTGGTGGTTACTGAAGATTGGAGTGGTTGTGGCAATTTCTTAAAATAAGACAACAATGAAATTTGCTGCATGGATTGACTATTCCTTTCACAAAAAATTTCCCTGTAGCATGCAATGCTGTTTGGCAGCATTATACCCACAGTATAAACTTCTTTCAAAATTAAAGTCAGTCCTCTCAAACTCTGCCACTGTTCTATTAACTAAGTTTGTGTAGTAATCTAAACCCTATGTTGTCATTTCAACAATGTTCACAGCATCTTCCCTAAGAGTAGATTCCATTTCAAGAAACCAATTTCTTTGCTCATCCATAAGAAGTGACCACTCATTTGTTAAAGTTTTATCATGAGATTGTGGCAATTCAGTCACATCTTCAGGCTCCACTCCTAATTCTAATTCCCTTGCTATTTCCACCACATCTGCAATAACTTCCTCCACTAAAGTCTTGAACCCCTCGAAGTCATCCATGAGTGCTGGAGTCAACTTCTCCCAAACTCCTGTTAATGTTGCTATTTTCCTCTTCTCCCATAAATCACAATGTTTTAATGGTATCTTGAATTGTTTCCTAGTATCTAGAATCCTTTCCAGAATGTTTTCGATTCACTTTTTCTGGAACCACCAGAGGAATCACTATCTATGGCAGCTATAGATTTATGAAATGTATTTCTTAAAAAAATAAGACTTGAAAATTAAAATTATTCTTAGATTTATGGGCTACAGAGTGGATATTGTGTTAGCAAACATGAAAACAACATTAATCTCCTTGTACATCTCCAGAGCTCTTGGGTAACTAGGTACACTCTCAGCGAGCAGTAATATTTTGAAATGAATCTTGTTTTCTCAGCAGTAGCTCCCAACAGTGGGCTTTACATATTTTGTAAATCATGTTGTAAATAGTTGTGCTGTCATCTAGGCCTTATTCCATTTATAGAGCACAAGCAGAGTAGATTTAGCATAATTCTTATGGCTTCCAGGATGTTCGGGATGTTAAATGAGCATTTGCTTTAACCTAAAGTCACCACCTGCATTAGCCACTAATAAGAGAGTCAGCCTGTCCTTTGAAGCTTAGAAGCTAGGCATTGACTTCTCTCTTCTCAAGCTATAAAAGTTCTAGGTGACATTTTCATCCAATATAAGGTTGTTTTGTCTACATTGAAAGTTTGTTATTTAGTGTAGCTATCTTCATCAATTATGTTAGCTAGATCTTAAGGGTAACTTGCCCCAGCTTCTACATCAGCATTTGCTACTTCACCTTACACTTTTATGTTATCAAACAAAAACCTTCTTTTTTTAAACTTCATGAACCAACGTCTGCTACCTTCAAACTTCTCATTTGCATGGTCCTCACCTCTCTCAACCCTCATAGAACTGAACAGAGTCAGGGCCTTGTTTTGGATTAGGCTTTGGTTAAGGGAATGTTGTGGCTGGTTGGATTTTCTATCCAAACCACTAAAACCTTCTCCATATCAGCAATAAGAGTTTCCCTTCCTCGTCATTCATGGAGTAGCACTTTTAATTTCTTTTAAGCACTTTTCCTTTTCATTTACAACTTGTCTAACTGTTTGGTACAAGAGGCCTATCTTTTGGGTTCTCTTGGCTTTCAACATGCCTTCATCACCAAGCTTAGTCATTTCTAGCTTTTGATTTAAAGTGAGAGACATGCAATTCTTCCCTTCACTTGAACACTTAGAGGCCATTATAGGGTTATTAATTGGCCTAATTTAAATATTGTTGAGTCTTAGGGAGTAGGGACCCCCTAGGAGAGAGAGAGAGATGAGGGAGAGGGTGGTTGGTGGAGCAGTCAGAACACACTACATTTATTAAGTTCAACATCTTATGTGAGTGTAGTGCATGGTCTCCCAAAACAATTGCAATGATAACATCAAAAATCACTGATCACATATCACCATAATAGATATAATAATAATGAAAAGGTTTAGAATACTGTGAGAACTACCAAAATGTGACACAAAGACACCAAGTGACACTATGTTCTTGAAAAAATGATGCTGATAGAGTTATTCAATGAGACATTGGTTTCAGGATCTCCTGCAGATACCCAAATCCGTAGATGCTCAAGCCTTTTATAGAAAAGGGTGAAGTATTTGCATATAGCCTATGCTTATCCTCCCATATATTTTAAATCATCTCTAGATTACTTATAATACCTTTATAATGTAAATGCTATGTATATAGTTATTATACCATATTGTTTAGGGAATAATAACAAGAAAAAAAATCTGTACATATTTAGTAGAGACACAATTTCTTTTTAATATTTTCAATCCCCAATTGGTTGAATCCACCCATTTGGAAACAATGCATACTTAGGGCCAATTTTATAACCTTTTAAAATTGTTAAACAAAACAAAACATTGGATAAAAGAAGTTCTGCTTTAACACAAACTACAACCAACTAAAGTGAATCCTATTTTGAAATGACTAGCATCAAGAAATTCTTCAGAAACCAAGAGTTACAGTATCAGTTAAAAAAAAACAGTTTATCATGTTCTTTTTATAAATGCCAAATGATGGCATTTATTCCATTTTATTGATTTAAGAGAGCATCTCACAGAATAGTAAAGCTGGAAGTTTCCTTCATGTTAACCTCACTCTATTTTCTCTTTGTAGATGAGTAAATGGGGAAGGTTGATATATGAATATTTGAGCAGGTATTATGAACCTGTATATTGGGGTTTCTGTGAGACAGACACGTTAAAAAAAGGGATATGTAGCTCTAAACTCATTCTCCTATCTTCTTTGAGATTATAATCTGTAAGAAGAGGGAAGATACAATGCTTATCTCCTCTTATTTCTCAAGCTCTTTTCACCTTCATTTCCATCATTGTGATTGTAAAAATGCACAAGGGTTGTTAGAAACAAAACCGCAAATTTCCTATTTGTCTAACTACCATTTCTCCCATCGCAGGACAAACTGACAATCTGTGCAGAATGTTACAGATTCCTCACTGCCACAATAACAAATGGCTCTAAAAATGCCACAGGAGTCTTCTTCCTGCTCCCCTTGTTGGGAACAAAACTGATGCAGAAGGTTTGGGCTGTGAGTCAAGAAAGTAGATAAACAAACCGAACTAACAGTTGGGAGTAGGATTACAGAAAATGTTCTCCTGAGATTTCTATTGTTAGGAGAATGGATAAGTCTGTTAACAAAGAAAGGAAATGAAGCGATATGCACACACAAAAAGACAAACTCCAAACATGCTGCCAGCAAGTAGGGCAAAGAGAGAAAATTGGGTTCAGTGGGAAAGGACCCTTATTCTCCCCACCTTGAAAAGTATTGGCACAGCTTGTATTTTTTTTTCTTTTTCTTTTGCCCTTTTAAAGTTATATGTTAATTTGGTTTACAGAGTAATTATTCATTCATAGCTTTCCCTAGGCAGCCAGTTGTTTGTGGAGTCACATATTGTTCAGACACAATTTTTTCCTACTTTGGCCCATTTTGAAGCAGGTTAAATGAAGTGGGAAGCTGTCATTTGCTGGAGAGACTGAAAAATCTGGGAGCCAAAAAAGGTAATTTGGGCTCGAACATTTTCTGCAAGATCTCTTTTAGAGGATAGAGCAATTGTTGACTCCTGATTTCCTTGACTATTGACTGCAAATTAGTCCATTTAAATAAATAGTTAAATACAAAACAATCAGTTAAATCAGATATTTGAAATCTTACAAAAATCAATACCAGAAACTGCTAGATTGACATGTGAACTGCGCTTTGCAAATGAAATTCTGACTCATTGAAGGTCTTTGTTTTTTTGTCCTGTGAAAGGGTTGTGTTGGGTTAGATTACGCATAAAGACTTTTCCACCCCTAAATTTTGGATCTTTTTAATTTAAATTTATATTATTCACAAGGGCTGGGGTAATACAATGGTTTGAATATCTAAACTCAGAACAGGATTTGACACCTGCCTTACTGACTGGACAAAAACTGCTAAATTTATAATTGGTGATACTGTATTTCAGAATAAAAACATTTTATTTTCAATTTAATCTAGCGGTTCACAGCTATTTTAAATTAACATTTTCATATCAATATTCATAAGATATCTTTATCCTCCCCCCCCAAAAAAGAGCAATTCAGCCAAATATCAGTTAAGATATAATTTAAAACCACTGGGAAATATGCATATTCTGATCCTTCAGTGAAATACTCTATAAGTCATAAATTTATATCAAAATGCTTAATATTTTAACTAAGTGTGATTTTAAATATCAGAATAACACATTTTGACAACAATTTAAAAGAAGTTAGAGAGGTGCTAGGTCCTAATTGATAATCTAGGTCCCTGATTTTAAAGCTCTTGGAAACCACTAAAGATCAAGGAGAAAATTGCCCCCAGGGTTTTAACTTTCAGCCTTCCAAAGCCCAGAACCATCTTTTTCTTTCAAGTCCTTAAAGCATCTTAGAGGAAAAAGAAGTTGTCCAGATTTCAGGGAATAGAAGAATACCAAAAAGAAAAGTAGTTGGCAATGTTAAATCTAAGAAGGAAGCCAAATATTTACCCTTTTAACTGGGATGCTTTGTCACAGGGCTGAATGAAGTCAATCAGGCATTAGGTTCTGAGACGGGAATCTTTGTTTTTATAAAGATAGCCAGAAAGAAAACTTATTGGTAGAAAAGTATACACAGACACATTGCAACTTAATGGATTATGGATCATTTGTATATGTGTGCCTGTGACTTCTCTTGTTAATGTGGCAACTTGTACTTTTGAACTGAAAAGGAATCCCAAGTTGTTAATACCTAATGGGGTATTTTAATTCTGAAACTGACAGAGGTAAGAGGAAAGTTAAGGTTTACAACTGTGAATTTTTCAGGCTTTTGAGTATTTTATCCAGATCCTTCACCTTTCTACAATGTAGCTTTCAAAGTGTGAATATAATTAACACTTCTCCAAAATAATTTTCTTGCTGTTGCCTAAATTATCATCCATTTGCCACTTAAGTCTTAGACATTATTCCTTGATCTCCTAATTGTCTTATCCTTTTTGTGATTTTTCTTCACATCAAGGAGGAAGTTGGTTCATTTTTATGGACTACTCCTTGCTTGTCAGAGTGATGTCTCATCAGCATTTCTTGATGTATTTTCCTCAATAAAATTGTTAAATTTACCCATCTCCTTTGTATTATATAGATATATCACCTGCTTTAATTTAACAAGATAAAATGTACCTCTCTCACCTTTAAAAATATTATTTATTAATCCAAGTACTTCACATATTTTTTATCAGCCAATATGCAAGGAGCCTAAATTAATTCTAATGGGTTAAGGTGTAAGTCCTTTTGAAAATTAGCATCAACTTCATGGCTAAAAGTAAGGTAATATGCTTTATAATAAGCCCTCGAACACTTCTGAAAATGAAAATTTGCAGCCTGGAATATTAATTTAATAATCTTTAGTAGTAAATGCCACCTCTCCACCCCCAATCCCTCTCCCATCTGTCCTTCCCATGTTTGGAGAAGAGGAAATGTTTATTCCTAGTCAAAACAAGGATGTTGATAAAATGTGTTATCAGGCTCCTTATACTGCCAAATATTTACTGTTTTCCAGCATTGGATAATTCCCCCTCTCTTATTACAGACTGATGAAGACACCCAATACAAATATTCTCTTTCAGTCTTTAAAAAGCCACTGATAAACTGCACTTACAGAGAGGAGTAGATGACTGGCAAGGGCTTGAATTTTCACCTCTCCAATAGGACATTTTATTTTGTAGAGAACACCTTTAAAAATATACGAGTGGGCATCTAATGTTGAATTCTTACCCATAGTCTTTCAGTGATGGAAATCTTTCCATTGCCCCTGAAATTTGCAGATCCTGTTCTATTTAATATTATTGATATTAATAAATACCATCATCATTCATGAAAATTTGCTTACATATCTAGCACTAGTTAAGGAAAAAACTGACTTAAATCACAATGTGTGACTCAAGATCTTTGATTAATTGCTACTGACAGCTTACCTTATTTTAACCTTTTGTATTGTCCTGATTTTAGTCTTGTTTAATTCCTACTCATTTTTCAGTTACTTCCTTGGGTAAGCCTTTTTGATTTGAGAGACTGGATCCAATCTCATGTAGTATTCTTGTAGCACCTTATAACTCTTCTTCATGGTGATTATCAGAAAAGAAATGTTATAATTTTTGTGTTATTTCTATAATGTCCTTCCTAATCCTGAATTTTTGTTGAGTAAAAAATGTTTATTTTACCTTCATTTTGAAGTTTTTTCACAAGCATGACATTCTAGGTTTGTTTATTTCACCTTCATTTTTGAAATTATTTTTAGTGATATAAAATTTCAGGTTGGCTATTATTTCTTTAAGCATATTAAAAATTACATTTCTATTATCTTGTGCTTTTATTATTTTTGTTGAGAAGTTATATGTTAGTCTTATTGTTGGTCCTTTGTTAGTTATGTATTTTTTTTTTTTTTGTACTTTTAAGATCTTCCACTTGTCTTTGTGTTTCAGCAATTTGACTATGATACGCCTAGGTTTGTTTTTCTTTGTGTTTACCTATCTGGAGTTTGCAGAACATTTTACTCCTTAGGATTGGTGCCTTTCATAAGTTCTGAAAAATCATCTGCTATTATTTCTTTGAATATTCCTTCTACCCCATTTTATCTGTCCTTGCATTCTAGAATGCCAATGGAGTATATGCTAGAACACCTGGGCCAATTCCACATATATCTTATATACTGTTACCTTTTTAAAACTTCTTTCTCCCCCTCCCCCCCTTTTCTCTCCCTCTCTCTGTCTCTCTTACTCTGTTAGCTTGTTTGGGTCTTCCTATTGTTCTTTTGGTTTATTAATTTTGCTTTCTGCTGTATTCAATCTTCTGTTAAATGTATTCATTGAGTTAGTAATTTTAGATATCATATTTTTCCTTGTTAGAATGATCATGTGATTATTTTCTTTTTCTTATTTCAGAATATTGTGGGGGTACAAATATTTTGTCTACATGAATTGCCTTTATACAGTTTGAGTCAAAGTGCGTCCATCACCAAGATAGTGTGCATTATACCCATTAGGTGTGATTTTACCTTTCCCCTCCTCCTTTCTCCCACTTGCTTGACTTCCATTGACTTTTATTTCCACATGTGCAGGTGAGTGTTAATTGATTAGTTTGAACTTAATAGTGAGTACATGTGCTGTTTGTTTTTCCATTCTTGAGACACTTCACTTAGAAGAATGGTCTCCAGTTCCATCCAGGTTGTTACAAAAAGTATTAGTTCATCATTTTTATGGCTGAGTAGAATTCCATGGTATATATATTGCACATTTTATTAATCCACTCATGAATTGATGGGCACTTGGGTTGATTTCATGTCTTTGTGATAGTGCATTGTGCTGGAATAAACATTTGAGTGCAAATGTCTTTTTGATAAAATGGCTTTTTTTCCTTTGGGTAAATACCCAATAGTGGGATTGCTAGATCAAATGGTAGTTCTATTTTAGTTCTTTGAGGAATCTCCATACTATTTTCCATACAGGTTGTACTAGTTTGCAGTCTCACCAACAGTGTATAACTCTTCCTTTCTCTCTGCATCCATGTCAGCATCTGTTGTTTTGGGACTTTTTGATAAAAACCATCTACATGGATTTAGATGATATCTAACTCTGCTTGGATTTGCATTTCCCTGATGATTAGAGATGTCGAGAATTTTTTCATATGTTTATTGACCATTAGTCTATCTTTTGCCTACTTTTTAATGGGGTTGTTTGATTTTTTTTCTTGCTGATTTGCTTGAGTTCTTTGTAGACTCTGGTTATTAGCCCTTTATCAGATGTGTAGCATGCACATATTTTCTCCCATTCTGTAGGTTGTCTATTTGCTCTAGTGATTGTTTCCTTGGTTGTGCAGAGCTTTTTAATTTAACCAAGTCCCATTTATTGATTTTTGTTGCTGTGATTGCCTTTGGGGTCTTCTTCATAAATTCTTTGCCTAGGCCAATAGCTAGAAGAGTGTTTCCAACATTTTCTTCTAGAATTCTTATGGTTCATGAATATGGTTATTTTCATGGATTTTAATTTCCTGGTAAAATTCTCCATTCTTCCTTCCATTTTGTCCACTTCCTTCATCTGTTTTTCTGAAATATACAACACAGTTAAACTTTTCTTACATTAACTGTAATATCTGATGAGAAACATCAGTGAATTCATGGAATAAGGACCTCTACAATTCTTTTCTTCATAAAAGCAGCAGAAAAATTGGGGAAAAAAAAAAAAACTCTTAGAAACAACTTTTTAGAATTCTAGGACTTAACCAAAGGCATACAACAATCTCTGAAACATTTATTCAAGAAAGAAATGCAGAATCTCAGAATAGTGAGCTTTGAGGCAGTTAAACTTGCCCTATTTTCATCCTCCAATTTCCAGCTTTATAGTATGCTTGAAAACTAATAACCTTTAATTACAGTGAAATACAGAAGGCCATCAGCCACTGGAGGGGCCAGAACAAACTTGGAGCTTCTTCAAAGCCTCATTCACAGAGAATTGTGGTTATTTGACCTGCCTGGTGGCTGCTAGGAAAACCCCACTTCCCCACTTACAAGGCTGTCTTTATTTGGCCTGATTTGGAGCTCCCTCAGTGCAAAAGCCTTGTGCCTGGAAGTGTTTGTCAAAAAAATTACAGGCAATCATTTAACTTCATGGCTGCCTGAGGCAGTGAATAACAATAACAGTTCCTTCAAACAATAGACTGACTAAAAAGCTTAAAAGGAAAAGCTAGGGAATGAAATAACCCCAGAGTCTTTGAAAAGTTATAACATATCTCAGAGAATCTGGAAGGCCACATGCGTGCCTAGGTTTGTGTAGATGCCTTGGGTTATGCATATGCTCAGGAAAGAGCTGAGAAGTCCCTAAATCTTCACATCTGGCTGACCTTGACACTTTGTACAAACAGGAAGTAAAGGCTAAGACTGAATCCTCAAGTGTCTCCTGAGTGTTGAATGTACGCCTTCAGCAATAATTGGTAGTCTTATTTTTATAGACATTTAAGCATCTCTGGCCTCTCATTATCTACAACAAATGTAAACAAGCAGAGACTTCAAGAACTAAAAAAGACAAAGAATACAGTCCATACAGAATTAGTTCAGAAAAATCACTAAACAAATAAACAACAACATGAATAGCAACAAACAGCAAAAATACCAACCCTTCTGTGTATGGCAGCGGAGAAGAATCTGATTCCTGGAGTTACTGCATTATATTATTTAAAATCTCCAATTTTTACAAAAAAAAAAAAAAAAAAAGACAAATTCATGAAATAAGCATGGTCCATGCAGAGGAAAAAAGCAATCAACAAAAAGTATTTCTGAGGAAACCCAGATGTTGGACCAGCAGACAAATATTTTAAATCAGACATTTTAAATGTATTTAAAGAACTAAAGGAAAGCATGTCTAAAGAACTGAAGAAAAATATGAAGAACAATGTTCCACTGAATAAAAAATTTAAATACAGAAATAAAAATTATATACAAAACAACCAAATAAAAATTCTTGAGTTGAAAAGTACAATAACAAAAATGGGAAAATATACTTCAGGAGTTAAAAGGTATATTAGATTAATTAAAAGATGAAATTAGTAATTATGAAAGTCAATTGACATTATCCGGTATAAGTAACAACAAGAAAAAAGAATGAAGATGAAGTACAGTGACGTAGAAACCTTGGATATCCTAAAGTGTACCAACATATACAATGTAGAAGTTTTAGGAGAAGAGAGACATAGAAAGACCAGAAAGAATTTTTGAAAGAATAATGACCAAAAATTCTCCACATTTGATGAAAAGCAATATATACGTCTAAGAAGCTCAATAAAATCCAAACAGAATTAACTGAAAAACACCTACACCTAGTCACATCATATTCAAATTATTAAAAGCCAAAGACAAAATCTTGAAAGCAACAAGAAAGAAATGACTCATCATGTAAAAGGGACCTTTCATAAGATCAACAACTAATTTCTAATCAAAACTACGGAGACCAGAAGAAGGCAGTGGCATCACGTATTCAAAGATCTGAAAGAAAAAGTTGATCAACAAAGAATTCTACATTCAGAAAAACTATCTTTCAGAATTGAGAAGAAATTAAGACATTTTCAGAAAAACAAATCTGAAAAACCCTGTCACTAGCAGACCTTCTCTACAGGGAATACTAACAAGCATTCTACAAACTGAAATGAAAGGACACAAGACAATAAATCAAATCCACATAAAAAAATTTAAAAAATCAGTAAAAGTAACAGCATATATAAATATACAAGACAATACAGATATATATTTTTATTTGTTTTTAACTCTTCTCTCCTATTTAATATAAAAGACAACTGCATGGAGCAATAATTATGAATCTATGTTGATGGGCACACAATACATAAATATGTGATTTGTATGACAATAACAGCACAAAGAAGGGGGAAGGAATGAAGCTATAAAGAAGCAAAGTTTTTGTATACTATTTAAATTGTGTTGGTGTTAATCTGCATATAAATTAAGTGGTTAATTGTAATCCCCTGGACAAATACAAAGAGAATAACTAAAAATACATAGTAAAAGTAATGACAAGGGAATTAAAATGGCACATTAGAAAATATTTAACATAAAAGAAGGTGATAATAGAGGAATAGGGAAACAAAAATATGCAGGACATGTATAAAACAAATAGCAAAGTGGCAGACATAAATCCTACCTTATTAATTACATTAAATATATATGTATTAAACACTCCAATTAAAAGGCACAGATTGGCAAAATATATAAAAAAATATAATCTATCTATATGGTCTCTACAAGAAACACACTTGAGATTCAAAGACACAAAGGGGTTGATATTAATAGGATAGCAAAAAGTATACAATACAAGCAGAGATGAAGAAATGAGTTGTAGTCTCTGTAACAATATCAGAAAAATATAAATTTTAAGACTAAACTGGTTACTAAAGACAAAGAAGGAAATTTTATAATGATAAGGGATCAATCTGTCAAGAAGACATAACAATTTTAAATATATATGCTCCTGGGCCTCCTAGGCTTTTATTTGAGAACTTGGCAGGTATATGTCTCTTTGGCCCTGCAACCCTACAGAATATTTCTTTCCTCCTTCAGGAGTTCCTAGCCCATCTCTTTCTGGCTCTGCCCAAGGAAGCTTCTCAATCATACAGGCAGTATGCTTGAGATACACCCCTTCACTCTAGGGGATGTGTTTTGTAAGCTCTATGAGAAAGCAGGCAATTTTATTCTATCTTTTAGAAGCTTTTAATATATGGCCTTGTTCATCAGACTCCTGCACAGCCCCAACTCAGCAAATGCTCCATGGAAGAAATTGGCTATGCATTTAAGACTGTTGAATTTTTTTTTTTTTTTTTTTTTTTTTGATACAGGTTCTCACTCGCCTGCCCAGGCTGCAGTGCAGTGGCACAATCATAGTTCACTGCGGCCTCAAACTTCTGGGCTCAAGGGATCCTTCCAGCTCAGGGTCCCAAGTTGCTGGGATTACAGGCATGTACACTATGCCGGCTAATTTTCCTTGTTTTTTTGTGGAGACCAGGTCTTTCTATGTTGCTTAGGCTGGTCTCAATCTCTTGGCCTCAAGCAATCCTCCTACTTCAGCCTCTCAAAGTACTGGGATAACAGGAGTGAGCCACCATGCCTGGCCATCATTGAAATTTTTAGTTGTTTTATTCCATCACCATGTACTCACTGGAAGTTTTGTTAATTTCCTGTTCATCAACAGAAATCCTCTGCCTAGGATAGGCTGATCTTCAGTTCATGTCCATAATCAGCAAATGTCTCCAAAAGGAAAAATGGTTTTCCTCTCTTTAGAATTTTAATTCAGCCGGGAGGGGTGGCTCATGCCTGTAATCCTAGCACTCTGGGAGGCTGAGGCAGGAGGATCCTTTGAGTTCAGGAGTTCGAGACCATCCTGAGCAAGAGCGAGACCCTGTCTCTACTAAAAAAATAGGAAGAAATTAGCTGGACAACTAAAAATATATAGAAAAAATTAGCCGGGCATGGTGGTGCATGCCTGTAGTTCCAGCTACTCGGGAGGCTGAGACAGTAGGATTGCTTGAGCCCAGGAGTTTGAGGTTGCTGTGAGCTAGGCTGACGCCACGGCACTCACTCTGGCCCGGGCAACAGAGCGAGACTCTGTCTCAAAAAATAAATTAATTAATTAAAAAAAATAAAAATAGAATTTTAAGTCTTCTAGTCCTCTTTGCTTCTATGGATCTCTGACATTTTTACAATTGTATTGAGATTTTTTTTCCTAGTTGTTTCAGCAGGAGATTTGTCCTACCACAAACTTTTGGGAAGTGAAAGTTGCATTCACTATGTTTTAGGAGCATGGAATTCCATCTCAAAAAAAAAAAGTTTCAGAAAAAAAAGTGCGAGCGAGCGAGAGAGAGAGAGAGAGAGAGAGAGATATCCGATGCATTTACCCAACGGTAATGGTGAGAGATATGTAAAGTCAGATATGATAATAACAATAAAGAAGTTAGTATTAGATAGTGTTGTAGTGCAAGTAGTCTCATAGATCTCAGGAAGGCTAGAGCCCTATGTTTTCTTAAAATAAACCTAATTCAACCTGTCTACTTTATAGGTGGGTAAAACAGACACCAGGGGGAAAATTGACCTGTCATACAGGATTTCCTTTAGATTTTCTTCACCTAAGATTTTTTGCACATGGTTTATTCCACTTTCATAGGGAACCCCTCAACAAAATCACCTACCCTATTCAGTTTAGTAAGAAGCCCCCTTTGTCTATTCACACATTAATTTATCTGACAATCTAGCTATACCATATATTTGTTTTTTTTTGTACCTTATTTAAATTTTTAATACAATGACCATTTTCAGCAAGAGCAAGACTATGTATGAGCACAGTCTAATGAGCACTGATAAATATTACATTCCCTTACAGTGAACAAATTCTTGCCCCCTGCTGTTTCCCTAATAGCTTAAATTAGCAGGCCATGATTGCTGGAGTTTCATTGCTCTTCATCACAGAAATGGCTGTGATTGTCTTTTTCCCACACTGCATCCATTCATCACAAAGACCCTGAGCTGTAAATATAAACTGTTTCTATTTCTAATGACACAGCCTGCCTCGTATTAACTACCTTCTTCTCTAGCAATGCATCTTAAAGTCTTTTTTACTGGAATCATTGGTTATGCTATTATGTATTGTGCCAGTTTCTACAATATACCATTTACATCCTTAATTTCATTTAATTCTCACAACTGATCTGTGGGTTACCCATTGCCATATTAATTTTTCAGATGAGAAATACAAGGTCTTAGAAACTTGATTTGCTAGAAAATGGCAAAGCAGAGATTTTAGTCCAATTCTGTCTCCAAAGCGCACACTCTTCCCTCTCCTCCATGATGTCTTCTTCCTGGTCAGTTCTCAAGACTGTTTTCTCTTTGCAGGCCTTGCAAATTCTTTAGAATGAGAAAACCTAATTCTAGAGTATACAATACACCCAATAGCCTGTAATTTTAAGACATAAAATTACTCTACGGGAAATTATTGTTGTAATCCTGGCATGGGCTACCACTAGACAATTAGTATATGAGAAAGGGAGTTAACGTTCAAAACGGATTGATATTGATATTGGTACAAAAAAATTAAAATAATGACAATACTATATCCATCAAATGTTTCTCCAAAATGTTATTATGAAAAATGTTAATAATGCAACTAAGTTGAAAGAATAGAATAATAAAAATCCATATACCCACGAGCTAGACCTAACAGTTATTTTGCCATATTTCTTTTATATATCTATCTAGCTATGATTTATGTGTATGTTTTTTTTGTTCTGAACCATTGAGATTAAGTCTTAGTCTGTTTGTGCTGCTATAACATAATACTGGAGATTGGATAATTTACAAAGAACAAAAATCTACTTCTCGTTCGTAGCTCTGGAGGTTGAAAAGTCCAAGACCATGGTTCCAACATACTCCATGTCTGGTGAGGGCTGCTCTTTGCTTCCAAAGTAGCATTTGCTGTTGTATCCTCACATGGAGGAGGCAGAATGGCAAAAGAGGCCCAGCTAGTTCCCTGAGCCCTTTTATAAAGTATTAACCCCATCCATGAGGGTGAAGCCCTTATGGCCTAAACA
The DNA here is from genome assembly GCA_028533085.1 of Varecia variegata. Taxonomy (NCBI): domain Eukaryota; kingdom Metazoa; phylum Chordata; class Mammalia; order Primates; family Lemuridae; genus Varecia; species Varecia variegata. The sequence goes on along the minus strand of CM052447.1, from coordinate 10,285,176 downwards.
CCTCCTAAAGGTCCCACCTCTTAATACTGTTGCACTGAAGATTAGGTTTCAACATGAGTTTTTGGGGAGACACAAACATTCAAACCATAGTACAATCAGAATATTGTACTTCACTACTATGTACTTCAGGGTTGTATCTCTTAAAATTAAGTATACTTTTCTATATAAATATAACATCATTATTATGCCAAAAATAGTAGTATTCCTTAAAAATTACATCATCTAACATCAAGTCTATATTCAAAGTTCTAAAATGTCCGTAACAATTGTTTATGTTTACTCTTTTAAACACAGTTATGATCACATTTTGCCTCTTTACATTATGTCAATTTGGGCTCTTTTAATCTCCACAATCTTCCTACTCATCCACCTTTTATGTTGTGGCTTCCCAGGATATTGACTCTTTAAAGATACCAAGAGTAGCTGTCTTATAAAATGTCATATATTTGAGATATTCTGACTGTCTACTGTATCGTTGAGGCTGTGTCTTTATATCGTGTATTGCCTGTGGACTGGTAGTTAGGTCTAAAGATGGAATATATTTTGGTTAACTATTTTTGGTGAACCTTTTTTCTAGGAGATGCAGTCTATTTCATATTGTATCTCCTTGGGCTGCACACAATGTCAGGTTGCCCACAGTTAGTGACAATAAAGTTGATCACTTGGTTTCAGGGGCAATCATCAGAAGAGTGCAGGTACTTTTTTCTCTTTGAATAAGCTTTTTGACTTACATTTGGCAAGTGATACTTTTAACCTCCATTAATGATGCTCAGGTGAAGCAAAAATTTTATTGGGAGTTACAAAAAGTGATTTCCCAACCCTATTGTCTACTGTTCAAAGAAAAACAAACTGCCTTATCTCTTCAAAAGATGAAATTAAAGCTTTATTCTTGCCTATCAATTACTAATTTTCTTACTAATGACTTTATATAATAATTACCCGCAATGGTGGCAAATAAATTTACCCTTTTTTCTCTGTTCTTTTTTTCTCTTTACCTCTGTGAACTAAAGGATTTTTATTTATTGTATATATTGCAATCAGTTTACTAGGCTCACTTTCCCTAACTTCAAACTGGAATAACACATTTCTCCAAGAAGCCCTAGTTTCTTTTAATTATGTATGATATACAGAAAGCAAGATCTGAGCAGTAGGTGTGCTCATTGATACTGAGGTGTCATTGCATCTGGGCTCTTTCAGTTGGCAGGGGAAAAAACAACTATCTCCATCTCTTTATGTTCACCTATATGTGCATATAGTGAATATAATTAATTTATATTGATATGCCTATTAATTTTCCTAATGAATCATTTGATGAGCAAAGCTTTTAAGTTTGATAAGGTCTAAATTACAGCTTTGTTCATGCAAACATTCTAGTATATATTCTTCTAATAGCTTTACACTTTTAGTTTTTATGTTTAGTTCTATAAATCCATATCTAATTAATTTTTATTTATGGTATGAAGTGGTAGTTGAGGTTTATTTTCTTACAGATACAGTAGTTCTAGGACAATTTGTTGACTAGACATTTTTCTCTGTATGATTGCCTTGGCATCTTTGTCAAAAAATCAAATGACAGGGAGTTCATTCTGTGTCATTGATATGTTTGTTAAACTTTATGCCAGTATTACATTGTCTTAATTACTATAACTGTAAAGGAAGTCTTGAAGTCTGTTGTAAATCTTCCACGTTTTTCTTTTTAAGATGACTTTGGATAGTCTAGGATTTTTACATTTGCATATGAATTTTGACATATTAACAATAGTGAATTCTCCAGTCCATGAAAATACTACATCCATTTATTCAGATCTTCTTTAATGTGTCTCAGGAAGCTTTTACTGTTTCCATTGTTAAGTCTTACAGTCCTTTTGTGAAATTTCTTCCTTATTTATTTATTTATTGGCTACTATAAAGCATATTTATAATTTTAATTTTTTAATTGTTGCTACATGTACATAAAAATGCATTTGACCCAATATGTTAAACTTGTATCCTGCACTCTTGCTAAATGCATGTGCTAGCTAATTTGCATAGTTATTTTGTACATATTCTAGGATTCTGTATATAAACAATTAAATCATAGGCAAATAGAGACATTTTTACGTCTTCCTTTCTAAACTGATGCCTTTTATTTCTTTATCTTGTTTTAATTTACTGTCTATCACATCCAACAATGTTCAATCAAAATAACGAGAGTGGTATTTCTTACCTTTTTTCTAATCCTAAGAGAAAATTGTATGACATTTACTGTAAGGACTCTTGTGTCCACATTTATGAAGCACATTAGAGGATAACTTAATTTTTAATGTCTTTTTGGATCATATTTCTTCTTGAAGTATTTAAAAGAATTTACCAATTAAATCCAATGGGCCTGCAATTTTCTTTTTGAGGTTATTTTGTTAGCTGTACTTTTTAAAGAATTTGTTTCTATAATATTAGTTGTCAAATTATTGACATGAAATTCCATATTATCTCCTGAGTATCTAAAGGATTTGTAGTAAGAACACATTTTCATTCCTAATACTCATAATGTGTTTTCTATCTTTTTCTTGATCAGTCTGGAGATTTATCAATTTTGTTGACCTTTTTAAAGAAACAACTTTTGGCTTTGTCAATTTTCATAGCTTGTCTATTGTACATTCCATTAATTTCTAGTGTTATCTTTCTCCTACTGTGCATTTAATCAGCTGTTCTCTTTCTAGCTCCTTGAGGTAGAACCTTTGATAACTGATTCTAGATCTTTCATTTCTAATAAAATCATTGAAGGCTTTCTTTTCCTAGCACCATTTTAAATGAATTCTCAACTTTTTGATATGTTGTGTTTTCATTATGATTCCATATAAAATGTTTTCCAGGTCCCCTTGAGATTTACTTCATAACTTTTATATTATTTAGAAATGTGTTGCTTAATTTCTAAATATTTAGGCTCTTTTAACATATCTTACTTTTAACTTCTATTTTAATTCTATTTTGAACTAAGGATATAATGTGGTATAATTGACATTCAGTAAACTACACATATTGAAAGTATGAAATTTGATATGTTTTGACATAACTATGCACCTGTGAGACCGTCTGTACCATCAAGAAAATTAATATATTTATGACTTTCAAAAATTTCCCCATTCTCCTTTGTAATAACATTCCTTCTCTCACTAACTGTTCTCAAGCTCTACCTCCAATCCACCAATAAGACAAGGTGAACAGTGACATAATATATGTCAGTATATACTGGTTTATATTTTTGAAATTTTATTTAAAATGGATACAATATATACTGGCTATTTTTTTATTTTATTTAATGAAGTGTCCGTTCATTGTTTTGCCCATATTTTATTGGTTGTTTTTTTTTTTTCTTATTGAGTTTTTGGGGTTCTTTATATAAGCTGGATGTAAGTCCTTGATCAGCTATATGATTCAAATATTTTCTCCTAGTCTTTGTCTCCTTCAGATAACAAAATAGCCTTTGGTGTCTTTCAAAGAACACAAGTTGTTTTTTTTAATACAATCCAATTAATCAATTTCTTGTTTTATTGATTGTGCTTTGGTGTCTTATTTGGGATACATTTGCCTAACTCAAGTCACAGCGTTTTTCTCCATTTTTTAAATATTTATATTATAATATATCATATATTATAAACATATAACATATTCTAGAAGTTTTATAGTTTTAGGCTTCATATAATCAATTTTACTATGTTTGATTTTTTTAGTTAATTTTTGCAGGTGGTATGAAATATGGATTAAAATTTATATTTTTGCTTATGGATACCCAATTGTCCTAACACTATTTTTTTAAAGATTATATCTTCTGTCTTTTTCTCCTTTGATAGGAGTAAAGGTATTGGCTAGATAAAGACGTAGGTAGATGGACAGATAGACCGATGGATATGTTATCTATTTCTGAACCCTGGTCTGTTTCATTGATCAGTTTATGTATCTTGACACTTAATACCATACAGTCTGGATTGCTATAGCTTTAAAAATCTCTCAAAATTAGGTAGTAATAGTCTCTCAACATTTTTGTCTTCTTCTCAAAATTATTTTTGGTATTCTAGTCCTATATTATTGTTTATATGTACTATAAAATCATATTTTAATTTCTAAAACAAAAATGCTAATTCTGCTGAGATATTTATTGTGATTTATTTACTCAATAGATCCGTTTAAGGAGATTTAACATCTTAATATTAAGTATTCCAACTCTTGAACGTTAATTTATTTCTCCATTTACTTAGATCTATATTTATTTCTCTCTACAATGTATTCTGTAGCTTTCAGTTTATAAATCTTGTATCTTTATTGTCAGATTTATCCCTAAGTAATTTCCCTAAGTACATTTTCAATTCTGTGATTATAGCATTTTTAAAAATTTTTATTTTTGATTACTTGTTGGTAGTATGGAGACATTGGTTTTTGCATATGGATCTTATATCCTGCAACCTTGTAAAACTTAACTTATTAGCTCTTGGAGCTTTTTTGTAGATTCCATGGGAATTTCTCCATGCATAATCATGCTGCTTGTGACTAACAAGACTTTGATTCTTCCATTCCAATATAATTGCCTTTCATTTATTTGTATTGTTTTAGTACAGTGGCTAGAACTGCGGGTACAATGTTGAATAGAAGTGGTGAGAACACACATCCTTGTCTTGTTCCTGATGTTAAAGATAAAACATTTAATCTTTCCTCATTAAATATCATGTTAGCTATAGGGTTGTTTTGGGTAGTCTTTACCAGTTTTAAGATATTCTCTTCTATTTCTAGTTTGCTAAGAGTTTTTACAAGGAATGGACGTTGAATATTGTCACATGCTTTATTCGTATCTATTGAAACAACCATATTGTTTTTTTTATTATATTTTAAAATATGCTGGATTTAATTGTCAATACTCAAATGTTAAACAATCCTTTCATTTCTGAGATAGATTACACTTGATTCTGAAGTATTTGGTTTTTTTACATTCTTAGATTAAATTTACTAACATGTTGTTCAATGAGGGATATTGCTTTGTAGTTTTATTTTCTCTAGTGTTTTTTTCTGGTTTTGATATCAGCATAACATTGATCTTATGGAATGAACTGAGTAATATTCTCTTTTCAATTTGTTCTTCTACATATTCTTAATTAAATTTTGTTCAATTGAGCAATCAATTTAAAGAACGAAGTTTGATTCCACCCTGATGTTATCTTCATATATTCCATTATTCATTTCTTGGTTTATTCTATAACATTTATTGAGCACTCACAGTGTCCCATGCTCTGTGCCAGAATAATTACGTCTGCAGATGTAATTATTAAAAACACCATTATTTTCCCCTCTTTCATAAGATTTGTAGTCATATGATTCCTTGGCCTTTGCATTTTCATGGTGACTGGTGACTTCTTTTTTTCATAAAAATCCATCAGAATATGGATCTTAAACAAAAGTCTTCAGTATAAAAATGATTGCAGTTGCCACAGAATAGGACCACAGAAAAATTAAAAATCTTCTCTATTCCTGTGAATCTTATCCCACAGAAGAGTGTAAGAGCAGTTGTGCAAAATATTACTTTAAACTGCATGGTAAAATACTATAAGCTGAAATCTGGTGACAGTATTTTGGAAAAATCACAGGGTTTTTTAAAAACTTCCTGATCTCTTTCATACAATTTCTCTGTCCTATTTATTTGTTATGTTTTATGAGTATTATACTGCTACCATTGAAAGAAAACAAAGACTTTATTTAAAAACTCTCTGTAATGAGGAATACTTCAATGTGATACATAAGTGGGCATATCATTGCCATTTAATCAGAGGGTTATAGCTCAGGTCATAATTCATTTTGTAAGTATCATTTGATGACATCATGATATTCTTATAATCATTAGAATCATCCTGCCTGATTAAATTATAGAAAGTGAACCCTAAAACATCCTTTTCTCTTTTAAACAACATCAGCATAACTAGATGATCTGTAGACCTATTAGTTTTCTAGATAATTTGATGATTTTTGAAATTGAAGCCAATAAGGAAATATAGATATTAAGCACAATAACTCAGTTTAGTTGATTGAAAACAGATCTCCATTTCAAAGCCTCTTTTGCCTTATGATGTTGCAAGTGATATTAGTACAACCTAAAATCACTTCAAAGAGGCGAGAAAATCAGATATCATTGTCAAAAAGGGCTTTGGAATTTACATTATGAAAAATTTTAAAGCAAGTTTCTATGAGTGTGCATGCACGTGTATGTGTTATTTTAAAATATTCCTACTTGGAATGTATAAACAATTAATACTACAAGTGACCATTCCATAAATTTATCATTGAAGCCTCTTCAATCTGTATAAGAGCAGCTATGTAGCATGCCCAGATAATGTGAGTCTCTAATGAAAATTTCCGACTATTATAATCGTTCTCTAAATTTCCATTTGGTGACAACCTTTGTGAGATAATTACACATCATCAATGTTCTAATGAAGTACGAGACACTTAATGCCTGGACACGAGACAAAGCAGCTAAGAAACGTGTCACAGGCAGTTTCGCAGCAACTAACATACAAAAATGTAGGCTTCATTAACAGTGTTCAGAAAGACAGATGAGTCTCCATCCTGCCTAACCCAGTGGTTAATTTATTGACCGACTTTAACAGTGACGTCCCTTTGGAGGGATTTTAATAGTTTCTAAGTTGCTTGCTGAGGTTTTAATAGATATTTGCCTCACTGAACTCAATAAATAGAAAGTGCAGTTTGAAGTCTTGCAACCTAAAATGTAAGCAACTGACTGAATGAGGTTAGAAAGGATTTATATTTCTTCTAAATATACTTCTGAGCTGAAGTCCAAGTGAAAGAGATTTCCAAAATATCTACCTAATTTTGGAAAACTTTCTCTTTTTTTATGTTAAGACCTTTAGTGCTGCAAAACAGAGAAAAATGTGTCAGGGAGAGGAAAAAAAAAAGTCTAAGAAATTCCTTTCAGTTTGCTCCAGAGTAGATTTTGGAAAGTTGTGTAAGAATTGAAGACTCCGGTTGTAATCATTCAGCTTAAATCAAAGTAAGTGCCAAATGTTTCATTTCTCACACTGCAATTACTATATTGGAACCAAATGCATCCTGGTTTATAAGCTACAGCTTACTTATTTGGCCATTTATAGAGTATTTTGGGGGAGCAACAAAGTCAAAACACATAAAAAGTAATGATACTTAGGGTGTATAAAGCATTTGCTCCGCTAGACACACTGCAGTATTTTCATGAACTTAAGCTCACTGATTCCTCAGAAGAATCCTAGGAGGCAGGCATAATTATTACCTTTATTTTTATGGAAACTGGTTTAGGTTCATTTTCCAAAGTCATACAGCTAATATATTTCGAAGTTTGAAATCGATCCTCCATCGTTTACTTCCAGGATCATTACTCTAAAACATCAAATTACTGTAGCGATTCACCTTATTTTCAGAAAAAGAGTTTTTTTTTTTTTTTTTTTCACTGAATGCAATCAATAGTTCTTAAAATTACCAGACAATTGTTCAATAATACACTCAATTTCCCCATATAAATGAATATGAAGAACTACAAACCAAAGATCAAATTAAAATTTTCATTGACTTATGATTTTAGTATTTTGTAATTTTAAATATATACATTTCTTATCATGTTTGTTTTTCATTGTGATTGATGCAAAATAAGCAAGAAAATAAAATCAAGACATCAGGAAATTAAAACAACTATAATTTTCATTAAAAAGTGTCTCTAACATTGTAAATTTTCATATTTATTAATTTTCAGAAATTTAATTGGCATAGCCATTTAGAAATCGTTTCAGCTAGGTATTTCATGATAAAAATCTTAAAAACATCATTATGAGGTTTTACTTTTCCATTATGAAAAAATGGCTCAGTTATAATTTTAAAACCATCAACATTAATGTACAACAATAAAAGGATTTATCTTTCAGTGATTAGACTCTTTTCAAAAAATAGAAAATAATTGATCATTCCAAAACTGTTATAATCAATATTCTCTAGACTTTATAAATCAGGGATGTATATAGATAGTACCATCTATCTAATATGAGATCAAATATTAATGATTGTAATGTTAATATTCACGGGTTATAACTGCCCTTTGACCTGTATACGTATTGTGTTACGTTTAAGGCACAGAATAAAGTCTGTGGTCTGCTATATTCCCTGGAACTTCAGGCCATTTAATACACTAACAATATGAAGTATCACTTTCTAGGAAAATATTTTGGATATCTTTTTGGTGCCATTGTCCCCAACTTAATTCTCCTTATGAATGTTTTCTTGGAGATTTTTCATAATGTAGTATAGTGATTAAGAACACCTATAGTGACTGTTTCTTCAGAGGTTTTGCTGTTTATGTGCTTTTTGGGCAAGCTGCTTAACCTAATGGGACTACTGTGAAAGTCAATTAGTTAATCCATATAAGCATGTTGGCACAGCAATTCGTCCATACCGGTTACTCAGTAATTGTTAGGTACTGTGAGTAGGATAGTGTTTTTTTTTTTTTATTTTTCTTCTCTCCGACATTTCTTTTCCCTGCCTATGAAGCATTCCTTAAACCCCAAAAGATTAAGAAAATCTGTCTCCTCCTCAAATCGATATTAGTCATATTTCTTATGAATAGCAAATATTGCCACACATTTATGATGTAGATGGCTTAAAGATATAGATTATCCCTTCCTCTCAAACAAAGAGAGAAATATCCCTTGCCACTACTCTTCCTCTGAACATATGTCTAAAAAATATCAGAATTGCTGGTCATGTTCTAATTTTCAGGTCCTTGAAACATAGACAGTCTTTTTCCTCTCTATTCCCCTAGAGCACATGTTAAATTAGGATGTGGAAAGAACACAGGTGTTTAATCCTTTTCATTTTTTGTCAAATATTTTCGTGCATTTTACTATTTACATTCTTCATAGCAACCCCAAAGCTAGCTATTTTCACCCCATTTACATGAATGGCTGAACAAAGTAGAAAGGGAGGCTAAGAGGGATGAGCTAACATATTCTACATCACACAGCTGAACACAGTACCAGGGTATTAGTGGCTCTACACTGTAACATTTAAAACAATGTTTGAAGCACAAAAATTGCTCATTAAATGGTATTAATAACTAAACTAAACTGAACTTCTAATTAAAGGGAGTAATTATGCTATCATGATATAGTTAGACAAATACTTGTCTAGGTTTGCAAAAATTTTAGAAATGTGAAAATATGTATCATAATAATAATTATGAAGTACCTTTTTGAGTGCTTATACAAAGGTCACAAAGTCATAAAAATCAACCAGTTGAAGAAATAAGGCAGAGGTTGCCAACATAGTAAAATTAGCCTTTCATCCTAAGTTGCTGCAGTACCTAAGTTTTGAAGCAACAGTTCACAGCAACATTAACAAAACCATCTCTAGTCAGTACTTAAATGGTGCTTGAAGTTTGCCATGTAACAAAACTATGTATTCCTGAGTTCTTATCCTCAGATCCTTTCCTTCTGTAACATGTGGTGATGGTATCACTGGGCGGGTTCTCCATTCTGTGCAATCTTTGCATAATTTGTCACTTTCTTCTAAATGCTAATATGCATACACCCACTGCTGACACAAATCCTCTATATAGCTCTCTCATTATATATTTCACATTGTCTATTTGCACACCCATATTTAATGCCCACACTATGTTTTATGGCATGCTGTATAATTTTAGCAAAAAACATAGATTGCACAAAATCTCATGTTCTCTAACGTAGAATTCTCTTTGTTCTTACTAATATCTATCTTATCCCTTTAAAGTATCTTGAACGATAACAATCATTACAAATATAACGTTGAAGAGGGGGATTTCATACCACCTTGGACTCCAAGGATAAGTCTCTTGAAAGTTATAGCTGCTGTAGCATGAGCTAGTAACTGCATTCACCAATAACATGCAAGCACTCATTCTTCCTAACCAAATGGTGTAAATAATCAGGTTGCCAAAGATGAACAATTTTCTTTCACACTAATTGGCAACTTATGTTTAACCTTTAATTAGCTGTGAATTTATAATGGCTCTAAATGGTCTTTTTCTTTTCTTAGAGAAGGTCATAAAATTCTCTATTCTCTTTCTCAACTCCTACCCTTGGTCTCCCAAGATATTATGATAATAGTTTAAATGGAAAATAGGGGCTCTGCAGCCTTACGCTGCTGTCCTTCTGTGAGAACTGGGCTGGGAAATGCATGAGACACTGAAATTGTTGAAAGGGAGGAATCCCAAGTTACTTCTGGTCCAAAAGGAAATTCAAGTAGATTTTTATTTTTCTTTTCTTTTTTTTTTTTTTCCCCCATTTGTTTCTCTTGGCACTGTTCAATGCAATCAGGTTTTTGTTTTTGTTTTCCCCACTTGAAAGGTGTAGGACTGATTAGCAAAGACTATGTCTTCCTAAAATGTCATTCCATTCTTGGTCTGGCAAAGATTACTATGCTGAAAAGACACAGAACAACATTGCCTCCTTCTGTGAGGAACACTTCAAATATCCTGTAGGGTATCTTCTTTCTGTTGGGGTGAGTAATTCATCCTTTGATGTCCTGGGTCCTGAAAAAAGGAACTTTGTGATGATGAGTGCATTATTTGTTCCTGCCTAAAATGTTTATGTGTTGGAAAACACTTCAGCTCTTACAGAAAAAACTCAACAAAAATTCTCAAAGTGAGATATTCCTCAATCTGCTTGCTAGAGCAGCAGTACAAGGTATTACTAGCCATTGTTTTGGTTGGAGACTGTTTTTTTTTTTTTCTCTGACTTGACTTTTTATGCTGGTTAAACCACTGTGTGATTGAATAATGGAACAGTATGAAGAGTGGAAGGAATTAGAAAACATGTACCCAAATGAAATTCCTAAGTTAAATCAGCACAAAAAACACAACAATAAAGAGAAATGGCTGGGTTCACACTTCCACCAGAGAATGCCATTATTTTCACAGAAGGTAATGAAAGCATTGCTATTTACAAATATATATAAGCCATATTTCTAGGGGAATTGATAAATAGTCCCATGATTTTAGTCTTCCTGTATTTTCCTCCCTGCCCCCCATGCTCCATGCTGCTCTTGCTATAAACAGGTTACCTCTGTTCTCATAAAGCCATCAGCTCTGAGTTGTGATATTGAACAAAGGTCACTGTAGCATCCATCAGTGGTTCCCCTTTCTTGCCCCAACACTTAGTATTTAAAAGCATACTGGCCAGACTTCTCATTGCTAGCACCTGAAGTACTTTGATAAAAGACTTTCTCTGGCTGCTGGAGGCTACTTTGAAGCCTGTGTAGCAAGCCAAACATGACAGGGAGTTAACCACTCCCAGGAGTAGCTCTCAACCAATGACATGGGGAATTGTGGCTCACCCCAGATCTTCACCCCCTGGGTTGGAGAAGCCTAATATGGGGCTCCCAGTTTATCTCCCGCAGGGCAGAGCTTTCTTCACTCTCAGTGAGAGTTGCCTTGATAACACATTTATCATTTGTCTTCCCACCCTTATTCTACCTTCCCATTCAACTAGCTACACTTTCCTCACCTTCCAAATGAACCACTTGAATTGGAATCCTTTCGCAGGGTTTGATCCCTTGGAAACCCAAACTAAAGTGTTCTTGTTAGGGTGAGAACTCGTAGCTCAGAATGAAAAACGATTCTCAACACAAAGATTAGAATAGTTTTAAAGAAACATTTTACTTCCCAAGGCTGGGAAGGGTGCACCACAAGAGAAAAAAAAAAAAGGAGAAATGCCAGCAGAGAGAGTAAGGGGTTTGGGGTTTTTATTGAGGGTAAACGGGGAAAAAAAGTTTATTGTTGCAGACTAATAGCAGAAGGCATCTGTGAAATGGCTGCATCTGTTTTTCAGTTTTTATTTTCTCTTCTCTTTGAGGCTGGCTTATCAGGGTCCTTGGAATGTGGTCTGGCAGGAATTGAGGCAGGTAGCTTGCACCCCTGCTGTCTGCTCAGGACTCTTCCAGGCTGTTAAAACAAACTCCGGAATCAAACAACTGGTGGTTGATCTTAAAGACCAGTTGAGCCACAGGTGGTTAATAAAACAAAGGGGTAGTTGTGTGCTGTGATCTTTCTCTTCAAAGGGGAAATTATGTGCTGTGACTTTATTCCTCTTTCTTTCTGTTAGTTTATTTTTTTTCTGCTAGATCATTTAATTTTCTCTGTTAGATAGTTTTATTAGCAAGACCATCTTTTCAGTTCTGCTATTTATCTTTATAATAATTACACCAGTAAAATTGAGGCCGAATTATGACCTATTAATACAAAACTTAAAAATGTGGAACAGAATTAATTTTTAATACTAATTTATAGCCATGGTCCTTGGGTAAGCTATTTATCTTTTCTGAGCCTCAGTTAATTTTTTGTAAAATGGTGGTAATCATAGGATCCTCTTAGCAAGGGTTTTGGGAGAATTAAATGAGATAATATATGAATGCCTAGAATATTATGAAAAGTCAACAAATAGTAGGCTAAGTTTGTAATCAGATGACTCAAGATGTAGTATGGTAGACTCTATGCTGTTTATATCATCACCCAGGTAATTACTGGAATCCTCAAAGAGGGTAGGACATCTGCTTACTATTACTCTGTGCCTTATTCAAAAGTATACAAAATGCATTTGTGAAGGAAAAGTTCTGATGTTTGAAACCATCAGCTATTGAAGCCTTTCAGAGCTTTTAAGGGGCTCCTGTTTCTTGCCTCATGCCTGTACAAATGAATTCATTGTTAGCAAGTGCAAATTATGCCTACTTTTAAAAGTGTGCTATGTGTTTTCAGGATGCTATATATGGTGTTTTAAAAAGAAGTTCTTCATTAAAAGGTTTATACTAATGTGGTAACTGTAAGATGATTAAGAGACAGAGTTTTGTATAAAAGATATTTTCTTCTTATTCCTGTTTTTTTTTTCAGGGGGGGGGAAGAAAAGCAAATTTGTTTGATTATATCTGCAAGTAATGCATTTCCAAAGAAGATTACATTCACAAGTTCCAGGTGGACATGAATTTTGGGGGGCCTATTATTCAACCTAGTACAATCTTTCATTATTATTGTGGTTCCTAGTACAATTTATTATCATTATTGTGATTATCTTTGTTTGATTTAAACAAAGAAAAAATAAAATAATGAAAAGAGCACAGAGTATGGACACAGAGATACCTGGGCTAAAATTCCAATTCTACCACTGTCTGGCTGTGTGACTTTTTATTTAATCACTCTTAGTATATATTTTTCACTCTGTGAAATTTGAACCATACCAGCATTATATGGCTATTATCATATCAAATCCAGTTACGTATATGAAGTGCTTAGAACACAGCCAAGAACATAGATATGCTCAGGAAATGGTAGACATTGTTATTCATTATAATTATAATATAGATATAATAAAAATATAAGTTAATATTAAGGGTTATTCTGTCAATATGGACTCTGGGAACATTCACAGAAAAGACTGCAAACATCGAATAGAAGCTTAAGGAATTATATTATTTCCTGGAGGAAAACAAGAAAAATCCAACACATTTAGTTTGAGCAGATGCTAAGCACTTATTAAATGTAGACATTCATAATTGTTTGTGTGTCTTTTGTGTGGTGTGTGTGTGTTTGTATGTCTGTGTGTGTTGGGGGGAGCTACATGTAAAGCATCTTCTGATATATTTTATGTTACAAATGACCACTGAAATCCTAAAAACACTTCCTGAACACCTCCTTTTTGCAAATCCACAGAGGAAAAACAAGAATGAAGAAAAAGTGGCCATTTCCCTCCAGGATATATAAAAAAATCCAGTATATGGCAGATTGCATTAACATGGGTAGAAAAATAATACAATGAATGCCTGTTACAAAATAGCAATTTTTGGAGACAAGAATGTGTGTGTAAGGGATGCAGTATTACGGGCTTCAGAGAAGATTCAATCAAGAAAGTGACTGCTACCACTGTCCAAATTCATATGCTGAATTTTTAACCCACAGTACCTCAGAATGTGGCAGTATTCGGCAATAGGGTCTTTAAAGGGGTAATTAATGTAAAATGAGGGCATTGGGGTGATCATGCCTTACTCCATTATGACTGGTATCCTTATAAGAAGAAATACCATGTGAAAAAACTCAGGGAGAAGACAGCCATCCACAAGCCAAGAAGGAGGCCTTAGAAGAAACCAATCCTGCCACACCTTGATCTTACACTTCTAGATTCCAGAATTGTGAGAAAATAAATTTCTGTTGTTTAAGCTACCCAGTCTATGGTACTTTGCTACAGAAGCTCTGGCAAACTAATACAGTGACCTTCAAGGATGGCTTGAAGCAAAAGGGAAAATCTATATGGATTCTGAATAGAAACATCTCTCTAGATTAAAGTGTTAAACTAATTTATATGACTAATCAAAGCTTGTTAAATATGGCAATTGCCAGTGTCATTTATAAAGCTACAGAGGTACTTTTGCAACTATCTATAATTCATAGCTTTGAATCAATTTTCTGAAATCCAGAGCTGACTAAGCCAAGGTAGTAAGCCACTTTGCAATAGGAATATAAAAATAGCTTATTAATTTTCTTGTAATTCCTTTCATATAATCCATAGGCACTCTAGATCTGTACAAATGTACAGTATCACAGGAATCATAGATGATATCAGGGCCATGACTAAATAGAATTTATTCACACATCCAGAGATCTCAAAGCAGAGTATTGGGGGGAAATGGATACAGAAACCAAAGCCATATAGTCTGAAGCCAACAGATTAAAACAGAAATGAGAAATAAAAATGTAAAGCAAAGAGCTGATAGTATGTGGGTAAAAGAAAAAATTGTAGATATTAAGGATGAAGTATAATTGTTCCTCCATATTTAGTGTTTCCTCATTCATGGGTTCAACTACATCAAAAATTTAAAAAAAAATTCAAAAAAAATTGACTAGATGAAATCTTTACTGAACATGTACAGACTTTTTTCCTTTGTTGTTATTATTCCCTAAACAGAATATAACAACTATTTACATAGCATTTACATTGTACCTATTTACATAGCATTTACATTGTATTAGATATCATAAATAATCTAGAGACGATTTAAAGTAAATGGGAGGATATGCATAGGTTATATGCAAATACTACAGCATTTTATGTGGGCATTTTATATGGGACTTGAGCATCTATGGATTTTGGTATCTGCAAGGGATGGTGGAGACCTGAAACCATTCACCTATGGATATCAAGGGACAACTGCATTGCACTTTCATTACGATAATTTTTTTAATGGGCAAGATACTTAATTTTGTGATTCTCATATTCTTCATTTGTAAAAACAAACAAAAAAAATTTAGAAAACTGGAAGTTTCTTTTTAAAGTTAAGCATATAGCAATACTGTTAGCAGTCTCTGAGTAGAAGTTTTTTGTTTGTTTTTTGAGACAGAGTCTCACTCTGTTGCCCTGAGTAGAGTGCTGTGGCGTCAGCCTAGCTCACAGCAACCTCAAACTCCTGAACTCAAGCGATCCTCCCACCTCAGCCTCCCAGAGTGCTGGGATTGCAGGCGTGAGCTACCTTGCCTGGCTGCTCTGAGTAGAAGTTTTTCCAAGTTCTTGTGTTCTTGGTGATTGTGGGGAAAAGAATTTCAGGAGGCATCAATCACATAAGCCAAAGCAACAGTTTTAATTGAAAGATTGAGAGTGAAAGTACACTCTCAAGAAAAGAACAAGCAGGCTCCAAAAGAGCAGCTACACCTGGAGGATGTGGTTTTGGGTTTTTTGAAGTCTTACTAATTGAGGGGAGGAATATTCAATGCTAAGGGGTTGGCTTTTACTAAGAATTTGGGTAGTACTTCCTAGAATTGAGTTCCCTCCCATTTTTATACTTTATAAAGTTGTCTTGGAACTGTCATGGCGATTTTAAGGACAGAGAAATTTTAAAACCACAATGCAAATGATATTATAATTAGCCAAAGTTCATGTAAAGTAACCTAGATACCTGACAAACCTGTTGAAGCTGGTCCTCCTGTGTGGTTATCAATCCCCCTTAGTTAAACTTTAACACCTGCACCTACTCTGCAAGCCCCTGCATCCAGCTCCTAGCCTAGTAGTCTAGTTAGCTTCTGCCTGAGGGTTAACACCTGCACCCACTCTGTAAGCCCCGGCATCTGGTCTCAGCCCTGTGTCCTAGTCTGCTACTCTAACAATACTATGGTCCAGCGATTCCACTCCTAGAAATACAGCTAAGAGAAATAATTGCATATATTCACAAAAAGACTTGTATAAGAACATCCACAGCATTTGTACTGTATATTTAAAATTATTATTTTCTCTATGTTATATATGCTTCATTATAGTGTTGTTAGCAAAAAATGCAAAAAACTACAATCAAATAAACTAAACAAAGACAAATAAAAGTATAAAGTTCTATGAAGATTAAATGGAAAACTGGATGTAAAATGTTTGACACATAGTACTCAATAAATGATAGCTATTATTTTGTCAGTGTGATCATCAACTATAACGGGATAAATACTAATGTTTTCAGAATTTTATGATATCCAAATCACTATAAATATCATATTTTCAAAAAATTTTTCCTATTAATAATGGGCCCAAATCTGGCTGTACTTGAGAATCATATACATATATATGATTCATTAAGTCATTATGTATAAATATATTTTTATATACTTCATTATACATATATATTTATTTATTATTCCTAACAATTATAGAATTAAAAACTCAGGGATGGGGCCTGGACTGAAGCTCTGAATTTGGACAAGGTCCTGTGTTTCTTTTATGCATCCAGATATAGGACTCACTTGTGAGTCAAATGTCAAATATTAACCAACAAAATAAAGTGAGGGTTCCAAGCCCATTTTTAACCTTTATCTTATTTTAAGATAATGGGCCTTAATTGTAATAATTTTCTTAGAGTTTGTCACAATAAAGGTAATCTAATCTAGGAACTTGATAGATTTTTATTCTCTTCCACCCTATGCAAATTTTTTAATCCAGAGTAATTATGTTTCTTTCTATTGCATTTTCCCATGCATTTTTCATGATGCTTCAGTTTAATATGGATTTATCTTTTGAGGACCGGTCTTATGTAGTTTATTACAATTGTTGTAAGTATAGTGTACTTAAAATTATAATTTTATTCATACAAATGTGTTTAGTTTATACAGTTTATTAAAAATTTAAAGGTATTTATAATTTATAAAACAAATATTGCAATTTTGCAGAAAAGTTAGAAAAGAGAAAAATATGTAAACTTTTCTTTAGTGCTCTCAAAAAAGTATATTTAAATATTGCTTAATGTCTGGAATGACTAACAATGAATCTTAGAGGGGTAGGAATTAATATTCCCTGACCCAATATTTAATAACTTTCTTCATATTAATGTTTGGGGAATTAACAAAAAGACACAACCCTTCCTCAAGATATAGAGCAAAAGAGTACTTTATAAATATACTTCTTCTAATACAAGTGACAGTGAAAAACACATTGATTAATTAGTAACTATTTAGAAACAAAGGTTTGAGTAAACAAAAATGTCAGGAAACAAAATAATAAGTTTTATTTAGTCACCAAACATTCATTAAATGTCTCCACAGTGTAGAAGGTATTGGTGTACGCAACATGGGGCATATCAGACAGGAATTCTGCTCTTGAGAAATTTCTAATCTAGTGATATAAACAAGTTGTGTAAAAGTGTACACTCACATACACACACACACACACACACACACACACACACTCTTCCCAAAATAGAAAATGATAAATCTAATAAAAAGAGGGCCAGATTAAATAGTATAGTTATTCATGTTACCAAAATTATGACATTATACCTTTGTGGAATTTATCGATGGACATGCTCATTATAAATAATTTTTGCTTTAAAAGAGGAGGTAGAGTCAGATCACAATGGGAGAAGCAGTGATCTAGTTATTTATAACCATGGATGAATCTCTTTTTACTTTGCCCTCCTAAAACAGAGTGTATATGAGTGTAGGGGTGGGGAAGGGCAGCAGGGGTCTCCAATTCTGCTTCAATAACAAACTATTCTAGAAAAGAACTCTCACTAACTGTGGGGTAAACAATAGTGTGGGTTTACCTCTGATTATTACGTAAGCCAATTTGAGAAGAAAATAAAATAGTTTTAGTTAGTTGACAAACCCAGTGACTGATGGCTGTCTTCTGAAATTTGAACCTCATACTCACTGCCTTATTAAAGGAACTTGTTGAGTAAATTGAATGCAGCCAAGGAAGTGGGCATCTGTTTTGAATTTGACAAGGGATTTCCCTAAAACAGTGTTTGCATTATCAACATGATTAGTTTTACTGTAATGAAAGTCCCAGCTAATATAATAAATAAAGAAAAGTAATATTGATGTACATAATATAAAGAAGAGTAAAATTGTCATTTTCTGTAATACAAGTTAGACAAGATTATGAGAATTAATAAGACTGTTCAGTACAATGGCTAGATACAAACTTAATATAACACTGTGAAACATATAGGATGATATATACAAACCTTATATGGAGAACTCCAAACATTATTAAAAGGCTAAGAGAAGACAAATAATGAAAAAGTTTGATATTAATTGATAGACATACTCAATATTCTAAAGACATCATTCTTCCCAAATTACTTTTATAAATAGTCTAATTATAAACAAATTCTTGTTAGTATTATTTTTCAGAATTTGGTAGCCTGATTCAAAAGTGTATCTTAAATATAAATGCTTAAGAAGAGTAAGTACTTCTTTAAATTAAAAATGTAAGAAAGGGAGACTGTATCAATCAATATTTTTAAAATGTAGTAAAATCATTCCACAATTAATAGAATAGGATAAATTGAGAAATAGATATAATTAATTATGAGAATGTGTTACATGTTTTTAATTCCTTAAATAAAAAACAGAGTGGATATTAAAGATATTGAGACAATTGTGTATTTATTTGTAAGAGAGAAAAACTAGATTTTTACTCTTATAACCATATTAATTTGCTAGGGCTGACACAACAAGTACCACAGACTGGGTGGCTTAAACAATGGAAATGCGCTTCATCACAGTTCTGTTGACTAAAAGTTCAAGATTAAGGTGTCTATAGGGTTGGTTTCTTCCAAAGGTCTCTCTTTTTGGCTTGTAGATGGCCTTCTTCTCCCTGTCTTCACATGGTTTTCCCTCCGTCTGTGTCTGTGTCCTAATCTCTTCTTACAAGGTCACCAGTTGTATTGAATTAAGGACTACCCAAATGACCTCATTTTACTTTACCCTTTTAAAGACCCTATCTCTAAATGTAGTTACATTCTGAGGTACTAGGCTTAGGACTTTAACATAAGAATTTTGAGAGAACACAGTTCAACCCATAACAAATTATGAACCTATGAGCAAAAAAAAAAGATGGATAAAGAGTAAAATGAATATAAAACTATAAAATAGCCAGGAATAAAATAGAGGTAAATATTAACCCAATATTGAAGTATAAGAAATCTTTATAGAGGTTCAAAAACAAAACATAAACAAAAGATTTAAATATATAAATATATGAAAAATGGAAATTTCTGGACATGAAACCAATACCATATGTACTACGAAACAGTAAAGTAAAACTGGGGAAAATAACTGCAATATATTTTATGGTTTTGTTTGTTTACTTGTAAATAGTTCATAAGAAGATTTGGGAAAAACTTCATAATCTAAGAAGAAAAACTGGAGAAATGATATAAAAAGGCAATTTATAAGTGTATACATGGGGAAATTGTTTCGTGTCACTAATAACAAAATAAATGAAATTTGAAACAACTTTGGGAAAACATTTTAATTATTAATTTAGGAAAGATTCTAATATTGAAAGGTTTAAATGCAGAATCACTTTAATAGGCATCACCATCCATAGGTGAGGTGGTATTTATGTAATGTTTTAAAGGTCAGTTTAACAATACATACCAAAACTTTTAGAATTTGTCAAATGCTTTTACCTAGCAATTTAATTCTACAAATGTATCCTAAAATAATCAGATAGACATGTGTATAAAAGACACCATATATTGTGCAGCCTTGTTTTTCTAGGGGCATACTGGTCTAAATATTAACAATGGCCTTTAGTTGTAGGATTTTAAATAATTTTTATTTATTATATATTTTTAGGTGATTTCCAAATTATCTTCAGCACATTTTACAATAGGAAAATAATGTAGTTTTGAAATTTGACGATTCAGAGAAGGATTATATTATTTGGAGCTAAGGAGATTTGGAAATTCGTTACAAGGGAGATGGCATTGACCTTTGAATTGAGTAAAATTTACAGGGATGTAGCAGCAGAATATTTGAGACAAAGGATATAGAACAGAGTTTCATGAGATGTAGTTAATAGCTTTTTTCTGAACATAGCATATGACAGAGATTAGAAGAGCCCAATCAGAGTAGTTGGTTGGGATGAGATTATGGAAATCCTTCAATGTCTAGAACAGAAAAGCTGGTGCTAGGAAGCCAGTTAGGTTAGAAGGCAGAGTCGAGGTTTCATTGAGAGGTGTGGTGTCCATGAGGTTGGAGAAGAAGGAATACATGGCAGAGGGCTTGGGTGTGCGTGTCATAAATGTAGAACAAAGGACAAGGCAGGAGTTTTAGGAAGAGAAAAAGAGAAAATGCAGATGTAAGTGAGAAGAAGCATCAGCGTTCATTGACCAATCACATCAGGGGCTGTGATTCATGCCCTCAAACACCACTGTACAGATATTATTTGTGTTCATGTTATGCAAATGCCCTGGGTCACTGCTAGTAACTGGAAGAGAGAAAATTCAAATCTATGTCTTTTTTTTCCCGCTATTCCATTATACCTAATCTATGCACTCTGTAATTTAGAGACAAAATAGTCTAAAATAATTTTGACTTCTTGAAGTCTAAATATGTTATTTCCCTTTCTGCATTTTTCATGCTTGTTACTTCAAAATTATATTTCAAAATGCAAAGATTGAAGTTCAAGGGCATTACTGAAGTTTCAGATGTTTTTAAAACATCTGGTTCTTTACTGTGTCCTTGCAATATAGATCATCTGGTCTGTTTTTGTCTCTTCCCTTCCACATGATAAATGCGGTGCAGAATGCTAACATCCTTAGGCAAGGTCTTACTTTAGAAATGTATTTAGCAAGTTATTGCCGATAAAAGCTTTTGATGAGGCTAGAAGATATAATTGACAGTAGACACAATAAACTACATGACAATTTACATCAAATGTGGAACTTTATTAAAGACTGTTGCTTTCCAAAAGAAGAATTGTGTACATATAATTTTTATTATATGTGAAAATAATCTATAATGGTTTTTGACATTGTATTTTTCTTATACAATTAGATAACTACAATACAAAAGCCAGCAGACTTTTCAGTAGACCGAATTGTTTTCTTTCCCTTTGATTTAAAAAAGAGGTACATAACCTAAAAATTATGTCTCAATAACACTAAAATTGCTCATTATGAAAAATGCAACAAAACGACAACAACAAAAAGCAAAGTCCACCCTAGTAATTGGGAGGTATAGCTGAAGGTTGGGTTTTCACTTTTAAGTTGATTAGTGTCACATGAATAGCAAAAAACACTGTTCTGAAACACCCTATTTTTAGTGCTTTTTTCATATGATAATCTCTTCAAATCCCTATTATTAATGTTTTACAAAGGACACAGAGCAATGCAGTTCTTACAATATAAAAACAATTTTTAATACAATATGAGCCATATTAACAATTGTAATAATAATAATTTTTAACAAATTACACAGTTAGGCTTTGCCTTTCTTGTGATTCATCTAGTATGTACAAATGGCTGAATAAAACTCTCTCTAAAAGTTAACCAACACTTGTCATGAAAATTTTGCCTAGCCTCCTTTGTAATGTACTTTGGCCCTTGGGAAATTGACACTTAAAAACAACAAAATTGTTTACCATCACCACCAAAAAACCTGGCCCTTATTTGGGATCTTTCCTTTAAAATTGAAGCTTAAGAAATTAGTTGTAATATTTTTCCATTGCAAGAACTTAAAATGTATATATCTAAAAGTAATCAGGTGCTAAGTCTGTGGGCATTGGATTGTTTATAACCCTAACCTTAACCCTAACCCTAACTTGATCTATTTTTTTGTTTGTTTTTCCTGAGACAGGGTCACACTCCATTGTCCTGGCTAGAGTGCCCTGGCATCAGCCTAGCTCAATGCAGCCTCAAATTCCTGGGTTTAAGTCATCCTCCTTCCTCAGCCTTCTGAGTAGCTAGGACTACAGGCATGCACACACCACCACATCTGGCTAATTCTTTTTATTTTTTGTAGAGATGGGGTCTCACTGTGTGCTAAGGTTGATCTTAAACTCCTAGCCTCAGACTATCCTCTGGACTTGGCCTCCCAAAGTGCTAGGATTACAAGTGTAAGCCACAGGACCCAGCCTCTAGTTTTAAACTCTCCTTTTTAAGGTATAAACAGAACAGTGTCAAATGCAGAAGGCTTTAATTTAGATGAGTTTCAAAATTTAAATCTATCCATCTTATTCCCTATAAAAGACAACATTATGTGGTGTTGATATTTGAAATTAGCTAGAGCTGAGTTCATAATCCACGCTTCAGCATTTACTTTTGGTATAAAGTTTCTCCTGTTAATTGATTTCTCAGTCTTAATGTCCTTATTTTTAAATGGTACTATTAATGTCTACCTTGCAGGGTTGTGGTGAGGATTAAAAGAGACAATGTGTAGAAAAAGTATAGCATTTATAAGAGACCGTTAAATGATAGCACATAATAACTTGATGATGGATAACATAGAAACCCAAACTATGGAACAGAATTAATGATTCATGTGATTTATGAATTTCCTTTTAATTTAACTTTAACAAGCACTCACAGATTCCAGGGTTAGCAGAACTTTCTATTCTAACTAATCAGAGACACCTTCCTTTGTTTATTTATTTTCCACAAAAATATTATTACAAGAATGTATCTCACAATAATATTATCCTTTCACAAGAATATGATCAGACTTTTGTGAACAAAACTTTCATTGATCACTTATTCTGTTTTAGGTATATCGCTGTGTATTCTGTGAGCATTATTTTATTTACTATCCTCAGTAATCTTTTGAGGTAGATACTGTTTATTTTTTTCCATTCAAAGATGAGAAAATTTGAACATACTTATTTTTAATGAAATTTAAAGTATTTCTGAAGTATATCCTATGTACTGGAGGCACTGCAAGATGATTAGCATGTATCGCTAAGTGAACCAGACAGGGCTCCTATCCTAAAGTAGCTACTAGAATTATGGCAGAAAAGAAAGAAACAAATAAATAAACACGCCTGTGTATGAGAAGTATGGAGGGTGTGGAATCTATTTAGATAAATGGACAAGGTGGCCTCTCTGAGAAGATGACATCTAAGATGAGAGCTAGGGGATGCAAAGGAGCCAGGCTTGCAGAGTGTCAGGGAAATGATGAGCAAAATCTTTGAGACAAGAAAATAATGGTGTCTTGGAATAATTGCAGGAAAATTAGCATGGCTGTTACATAGTATGAGTTGAAGAGAATGGCATAAGCTGAAATGGTTGAAATAGGCAGAGGCCAACAGAGTTGTGAGTTTTTTTTTAAGCATATAGGATACAGTAAAGGGTTTATATTTTATTCATGGGACAATGGAAAGAAAGTAATTAGAGTTACCAGCTAAAATGCAAAATACCAAGTATTTCATGGGACATACTTAGAAAGTATTCATTGTTTATCTGAAATTCAAATTTAACAGATTATCCTGTATTCTTATCTGCTAAATCCAGCAACCCTGCATTAAAGGTTTTAAGCAAGAGAGTATAATATAATCAGATTTATGCTTGTGAACTGTAAACCTTCCTAAATTGACAAAACTAATAAATGTCAATGTCAAAATTTGAACCCAGATCATTGAACTTCAGAGAATATTCAAATAATATTATCTTAATTACTCTGTTATATTGTGGTCTATAAATATTTTCTAGGATCAGGGTGCTATAACAGAATGCCATAGATTTGATGGCTTATAAACAACAGAAATTTATTTCTCACAGTTCTAGAGGCTGGGAAATTCAAGATCAAGGCACCGGGAGATTTAGTGTCTGGGGAGAGCCTGCTTCCTAGTTCCTAGATGGCCATCTTTTAGTGTACTCTCTGGCCTCTTTTATAAGGACACTAATCCCATTGATAACGGCTCTGCCCTCATAGCCTAATCACCTCCCAAAGGCCCCGCCTGCTCCTACTTTCACGTTGGAGATTAGGTTACAAAATATGGATTTGGGGGAGGCACAAAAACATCCAGTCTTTAGCAGTTTCTTCATATATATTCTAAAAATTTCAATAGCCCAATTTAAAAAAAGGAAAGAAAAAGTATGGTTTAAGCCAATCCATAGATATAGAAGTATAGAAGCCAATCCTTTGACATGTAAAAACATTCTCAACATCATTATAAGATAGTTGCGAATTACAACTAACTAAACTATGATAGATTTTTCACCTAGAAGATTATGAAAATATTTGCTAACATCCAGTATTGTTGTGGGTATAGAATATAGGAATGTATAGATTGTTTGTGAGAGTATTAATCTAAAAATCTTCTATAGATGATAATCATGAATCAAAATTATTAAGACACATACTCATACCTTTCAATTCCACTTGAACTTATGAAAAAATCACTTATGCATGAAAATTTATTTATTTAAAGTATATTTTGGCAAAAATATTGGAAACAACTTAAAGGTCCACTATAAAAAATTGATTACATAAATTGTGATATTTAAATATAACAGAATAACATATAGCTATAAAAAAGGATAGGGAAGCTCTTTATATATTGGCATGGAGTAATCCACCACATATAAAGCTAGGAGAAAACAAAACAGGATCTAAGGTGCCCAAAGGTATAATGTTTAATTATTTGGGTAATAAAGGGTACAATATGTGTATAACATATACACATATGTTTTAAAAATATGTATATGCGTGTATATATTTACATACATAAGTGAAAAAATTCAAAGATCTGGTAGAATATTTCAATAACTGATGACACTAGATGCCTGAGGTGGGAGAACTGGTTGGCTGGTGTCAAGGTTTGGAGAGAGACTGTCATTATATTCACTTTTATACTTTTTCAATTTGAAGCCACGTGTCAGTATTCTTTATGCAAACAAATGAGAAGCTTTAAATAATACCTTAGAAAGGAGCCTCAGTAAAAATAATCACAGAAACCTTACTTCATGCCCCAGTTTTCCTTTATGCATTTAAATAAAAAAACCTAAAGAATTTGAGAATATTGTTGCCAGCTCTTTTGATGCTTTCTAGGTCTACAGGGGATACACACATACACACACACTCACACACACAATAACTGTAAAACTCTTTTCCTAAATGACATAATTCGGGCAGATGTGAATTTAAATTAGTATAGGTAGGAATCACATTTGGGAAAAATAAACCAAGATCATGCCAGTGAATTGCTTCTTCTTTAGGGATCCAAAGTTCTTGAGTTTAAATCTCAGCTTTACAGCTTACAAGGCATATGATCTTATACAAGTTACCTCCCAGATCTTCAATTTCTTTACCTGTAAAATGGAGATAGAATTACCTCCCTCACAGTGTGGACATGATAAAATATCTAGCCAAGCACTCACAATAGGTACTTCCTAAATGGGAACATTTTATTTTGCATTATCATGAGGCCTTTTTCCCTCTTTGCTAAACACACACCAGTGCTCATTGAGCAAATGGCAGAGTTAGAGTTGAGATCCTATGAAATATAGCCTGATGTACTCTCTTTCTAATAATTTTCCAAAAGATTTCCAAACTTTAAGATTATCAGAAAAAAATGCTTAACACATTGACTATGACTTTGGGAATAACAGATTAACGTGTTGAGCATAAATTTCAACGCTATTTTTTCCAGATTGCTCTGGGAACATAATCCTGAGTAACATCACCTAAAAGGGGGGAATCAGGCTAACTTTATCAAATTTGCAAGTAGGAAAGTTTTATCTTTTGGTATTTTCCATCTTCCCTTCTATATTTTGTAAATCTCTACCTCTCTTCAAAGAATTCCCTTCTGAACAACAGGTCAAACATTTACAGGTGGCTGGTTTTATTTTCTGGGTTTTCAGTCTGAATGTTATGAACTAGGGTAGAGCTCATTAAAGCTTCCTTTCTGCCTTTTATTATAAAAATCTCAAATGACAGTATTTGAAGAACAGCCTCTGGCTAAATATTATTAAAATTCAAAGGCCAGTAAGAGAATCACTTGCTGGTCAAATCTATGTTAATCTAACTTGTTATATTGTCTTAACAACATTCTCAAGGGTGTTTTTTCTGCTACTGAAAAGAGTCATTTCAATAAACCAAACATACTCTATCTACTTAAATTAGCGTACTTATGCTAGGCCAATTTCATAATTGTTCTAGAGAAAATAATCTCTCGATAGTCCATCTTGGCCAGACTGTTGTTTATCAAACAGAGTAGTAGAGTCTACTTAATTCTGAATATTACTTGATTTGAAAATCAGAGTCCTTCTATTGATTAACCCTGACTTAGTGGCAGAGGTGATAGTGATTTAATATGAGTCAAAATCTCATTATATAAAACAAATTATAATGAAATCCCAGAATAGCAGGAAGCCATCCACATTTCACTTGTATTATGACTACCGTTATTTGATATAACCAAAACCCAGTGAGAGCCAAGGAGTCATTTTGAATCCAGTGACCTCTATTGCAAATTATGGGCAATGATCACGGAGTTGGTGCCCCAGACTCTCTTAGGTTAGTAAGGCATGAGCCATTTTCTTTCACCTAACTCTCCCCCACACCTATTTTAGCCTCCTGCTCATTCTTCATGCCTCAGCTTAAATCACACCTCTAAGTGCTTCCTGGTTATACCTAAAGTACATTTCCCTCCATTCTTTTAACATCCTAAAATTCTGCTCTCTGGCCCTCACCTACAAAAAAGTTAAACATGGTTTATGTGATTATTTAAATCTATCTCTTTTGGTTCTTTAAGAGTTTGGACAACGAGCTGAGTCAGTATTTTGTCCTGAAATACCTTATAAAACATTTCTGTGTGAAACTGATGAGATTTTTGGAATCAGAGGCTTTTAAATGATTTTTTAAAATATAACATTGGATGTCTTTTTCTTAGTGTCCGTCACACTGAGAGAGTGAGACATTGTCTGTACCTGTTTTTATCTGAGTTCACATGGTACCTTAATTCTTGAGGTCAAAAAGAGAATATATGCTTTTCTGACCTCTTTTGTTCCCATGATGATTTCTACTTCTGGCAAGCAAAGATTTTACAATTTTATGTCCTCGTTTGGGGTGCTTGACATATTGAGTCCTTCTACCCAAACCCATGACCTATTATGAGCTCATTTTAAAGCTGATCTGCATTAAGAGCTCATGAAATAATCTAATCTTAGATTAGGAAAAAACTAGCCATAGATCCACATGTACATCTGTCCATCTGTTTATCTGTTTATCCATCCATCCATTCGTCCATCTTGGATCTGCTCATAGAAGTCCACTTGTCATGCATTCTTAACCTAAGGCCATTTCTCTCACAAGCATGTAAAACATCATCATAGATTTGAACATGATATTAAAAACAATGCATTTTTGAACAATTTCCCAAGTGATTTCCCCAAAGGAGCCATGCATTATAGTGCTTGGAAGAGGGATATGTCATAATGAAAGTGGTTATTTTAGAAAGATATCTTTACCAGTGGGACTGGAATAGATTGAAGCAGAGAGAATCTGAAATCATAAGTCTGCTGAAGTAATGCAGACATGAAGTAGCTTAGGGATTGGGGGTGGTGAGAATGAAGAAATAGGAATGAAACCTAGAGATATTTTGGAAGGAAGTAAAAACAGCATATATTGACAAATTGAATATAAAGAAGAATGGCATAGAATTTTCCATGATTTTAATAATTTTTAACTTTTTAAAATAATATAATCACACTATAGATTGTTGGAAAGTTCTCTGATCAGCAGTTTGTCTATTAGAGGTGTGTGTGTGTGTCTGTGTGTGTGCACATGTACACTCGTAGCCATGCATATGTATAAACATTAAAAGAAAAAAAGTAATATTCATTTCCTTATCCTAAAATCTCAGTGAATCAACTCATCTTTCATTTTGCATCCATTTCTTAATCTTCAGGAACATGTTGTTATAATAAAAAATTAAAAGAGGCCGCAGCATTTCTGGTGGGTTTAATTTGATATAAGGAAATAAATTGCCAGCTCCTCAGGTTTCATATGCTCTCCATATTTATCACAAAGATATCACAACCTTGTTTATTATTCCAACCTGCATCTTTTTGTCCCCAGTGTATCCTCCCTGTGTTCTGGAGGCTGACAGGAACAGATTGAAAGGAACTCACTTTGGCAGACCACAACGTTGCATTTCACTGATTTCCATGATACTCTAATAACAACTACAACAAGGAAATGATCCTAATGTGGGTATCACACAGAGGCTCTGTGCAAAACATTTTTAAAGCCATCTTTTGAGTGAAACATACACGTAATCACATTTCACTCAAAGCAGGATTTATAGCTTAAAATAGTCATTTACCATTTACTTTGTGAACTTGAAGATTTCTCTCCAGAAAATATTTATAGAAATTTAGATGCTCAAATTTAGAGGTCATAATTGCATCCCTTTCAGAATTTATTTCATGAAGACCTTTTTTCAAACTTTTGCTAAGGCAATGGGATTCTATTTTGCTCCAAGTGAAGTTTTCCTATTGTATGGGAATTATGGCTAAACATGTGTGGCCTACTTTTGTAAGAGTGTAAAGGGGAGACAGGAAAGAGGTATCTGAAATTCAGCCCATGTCTTCCCTTCCATCTGAGTCATGGAGCTCCAGAGTGCTATGGATGGAGGAAAGGAGCCTTGAATCAAGCATAAGACTGAAGTTTTAGTTAATATAACACTGCTTTCTATAACAGATAAACCCAAAATCTCAGTGTCTCAACACAATAAACTATTTTTTTTTTTTTTTTGCATTCACAAACTCCTGTTGGCATGGGGTGGGTGTTGGGGACAGTGAATTGTCCCAACCACAATTCAGAGAATAAGACTGGTGGAGGTACTGCCATCTATATCACATGTTGTCCAAAATCACCCTGTGTGTTGATAACAAGCTAGTGTTAAGGATCCTGCATGGGTGGTTTTAAGGGGCTTAACTTGCAAGAGGAATACATCAGTTCCATTGGCCAGAAATCTCATATTGATTTAAACCTAACTGCAAGTAAGGCTGAACTATTTAGTCTACCCATGTACCTAAAGAAATAGTGAATGAATTTCATGAAAAGATAGGTAAACTATGCTACAAAAACTATTTCTTCCTTCCCTCCTTCCTTCCTTTCCCTTTCCTTCCTGTTTCTTTTTCCCTCTCTCCCTATCTCCCTCCCTCCCTCAGTTTGTTTGTTTGTTTGTTTGTTCCTTGCTTCCTTCTTTGGATTTCATTTGCCTTTCTTTTCTCAACTTCTTGAGATAAAAGCCTGGGCCATTGATTTTCAACCTGTATTTTTTTCCATAATGTATGTGTTCATAGCTATGCTTTTTCCTCTGAGTACTCTTTTAGCTGCATCCTGTAGGTTTGATATGCTGTACTTTCATTATTATTCAACTGAAAATATTTTCATATTTCCATTGTGATTTTTAATCTAACTCATGGTTATTTAGACCTGTGTTGGTTATTTTCCAAACATTTGTGAATTTGGGGGCTGTCATTTTATTGTTAAGTTCTAGTATAATTCATTTCTGGTCAGAGAATATATGTTGTATGATTTAAATCATTTGAAATTCATTGAAACTTGTTTTATGGACAAGCATATACTCTATTTTGATGTCTGAAATACACCTGAATATTATATGTACTTTGTAGTTATTGAGTACAGTGTTCTACATATGTCAATTAAGTCAAATTGTTAAAATGTGATGTTCAGTTTTCTTTATAATCTTACTGATTTTTGTCTGCTTTTTTATTATTCAGAAAGATGCTTTAACATTTTCTATAGAATTATGGATTTGTTTGTCTCATTCTTAGTTCTGATATTTTTTGCTCTATTTATTTTAAAGCTTTGTTATCAGGTACACACAAATTTAGCATTATTATGTCTTTCTTCCTTTCCAGTTGACCTTTTATATTAAAATATCCCTCCTTATGACTTATAATATACTACTTGCTTTGAAGTCTACCTTGTCTATATTAATGTAGCTATACCAGCTTTTTTTTGGTTAATGTTTACAAGGATATAATATTTTTCATTTTCATATTTTCAACTTGTTTCAGGTATATTTTTCATCAACAGGATATAATGTACTGTTTTTTAATTTTCTTACAATTTCTGCTTTTCTATTTAAATAAGAAATACATTTATATTTTCTCTCATTATTGCTATGATTGTATTTGTTTTCTGTATATCTCATCTGTTCTCTGTTCTTCTTTTTGGCTTGATCAAGTATTTTTCATTATTTAATTTTACATGTTCCATTAGCTTATAGTTGTATGTTTTGTATTATTCTGTTATTAATTATTCTTAAAATTACCAGGCATTTTTAACTTATTATAGCCTATTTTAAATTAGTACTTTGAATATTTCCACACAATGTAAGAACCTTACAATAGTTTAACTCCTTTTACCTTCCTTCCACTGTTTGTGTTGTCACATTGTTTTACTGCAGCATATATTATAGCCCTGCAATGGATTGTAGTCATCATTATTTTAAAAATCAATGTTATTTTACATGTTTTTTGCAGTTTTACCCTTTTCAGTGCTACTCATTGCTCCTTGCACTTTCATGCTCCTATGTGGCATCATGTTGCTTCCATGGAAAACTTTATTATTTCCTTGTAGGTTTGTTAGTGACAAATTCTCTCAGATTATTTTAATATTAAAATACTTTTTATTGCTTTTACTTTTAAAGAATAATTTAGCATGATACAGAACTCTAGATTGACACTCTTTTTCTTTTTTGTTTCTTTCTTCACTTTTTACATGCCATTCATTGTATTTTGGCATTTACAGCTACAGTTGAAAAGCTAGCCACATGTCTTGCTGTTGCTTCTTTGAACACAGTATGTCTTTTTTCTCCAGCTACTAATATTTCACTTCGCCTTTTGTTTTAGCAATTTGACTAAGATATACATAAATATGGTTTTCTATTTCTTTGTCTTGATTGGAGTTTGCTGAAATTTTTTAATCTGTGGTTTGACTTATTTTATCAGTTTATGAAATATTTCTCAGCCACTATCTCTTCAGATTATGCTTCTACTACATTCTTTCTCTCTCTCTTTCCTCTTTCTGTGGCTCCAATCACATGTGTAGAGATAATTTACTATGTTCCATATCCTTGTTACACTCTTCTCTTCCTTATAATCTTTTATTTACCCTCTCTATGCTCCTGTCTAGATTTTTTTTCTTAAGGCCACTAGTCATACTTTGATGTGTGCCTTTTTGTTTTCAATTCTAAAACATCATTTTCTTCTTTTTTGTAGATTTTCCTTATTTTCTTTAACATATTTATAATAGGTATGTTTAAGTCTAATTTAGTAAAATCCAATCTGGATTATCTATGTGTCATCTTTATTGTTTTTGTTAATATCTTAAAAGTTTTTGGCATATTTTATCCCTCTTTGCATGTCTTATAGTTTTTATTGCATTCTGGAAATTATGTAGAAGAACCATAGAAGCTGCAGATGATTTTTTTCTTCTCTGAGAGAGTTTATCTTTCATCTGTTGGGTAGGTAGTATGAAGGTCTAGTTACTGAATACAGTCAGATGTGTTAGGTATAAGTAGCAGTTTTGGTATGTCTTAATTCATGACTGGTGTGTCTCTAATTTCTTGGGCATATCCTTTCTAGACTCTTGATTGAGAGGTTAACAGTTCTTTGTTTCTTCAGCTCTGAAAGATGGAAAGTGATTCAGTTCTCCTTGTTAGAAGGAGAATTAAGCTCCTTAGCTTCCCACCCAAAGCTGCTTATATTTTGGCAAAAGTCCCCAGAGTGGTCTAGCCTCAGGCAGACTTCCTTTTTCTAGTAGAACTTTGTCTCTTGAGTATTATTATAATGGTGGAGATTTCCTTCTGCCGTTTAGATATTTTTAAATAAGCCCTATAATTTACCATTTTGCCTCAGAATTTGGCAATTTTCAATTAGGAAAAACTGATCATAGTTTGGAGACTTTTCTAGATTCTAATCTGCCATGTCAGACCACCAGACCATTAGTACTTACCTGGTTTTTCTTTTTCCCAATTTAGTTGCTAAACCCAGCCCTAACCTATCTTCAGCTTGCAACTAGAATTTGCAGAGCTCAACAGCAATTTTTAGTCATTTTTAGCAAAGGCTATTTCTTCTCTCAAATTTTTAGTGTATCAAGTCTTTGTTTTTCCTCAGCAATCTGATTTATTTAAAAATATGATTAAAAAGTATCCAGTTTTCTTTCTGGTCCTTATGGTGGGAATGCTGGCTGCATTTACCTAGCCAGAAAGACAAATCTCAAAATGATCACTTTTTAGGGCCCATTATCTCTTTTTCTTAATCTTCAATTTTCACCTGACCAACTATTTTAATTTATTTTTTAAAAATCTTATTCTTGTCTAGATACAGTTTGGTTCTTATGCATATCTAGATACAGTTTGAACTTGTGCATATAAAGGCATAAGTCTTTTCTCTTGATATTCACTTCAGATTTTCCATTATATCCTGCCCAGATAAAACATTACATTTTGTGTAAACTATAATTTTCTAGAAAGACTCTTACTCATCGTGTTGTCCTTTGTGAGAGTCATATGAAGTTTTAGAGGAACAAAGGTACATAAAAAGAGCAGTAGAAATGCCCAGTGAAAAAGAGGCCTGGTGACATGGACTTTAAATGTGCAATTGTTCTGATGCCAGATTTCCTCCCAAGCAGTACCAATTGGCAGACACAGAAATCCTCACCTCCTCCCAGTGTTAAACTCAGCAGTCAAAAACTAGATGTGGTGGGAAGTGTTGATTTAACACGAGGGAAGAAACATGGTCTGATGCTAGCTTTAGTAAACATTTAAAAGAAGGTTTTTAAGAGTGTTAGCGTAAAAGGCAGACAGAAGGACAGAGAATAAGGGCAGAGGAGCAAGGATGACAGAATTATAGGAATGTGAGAAGCTGATTGAGAGGAAGAATGAAGCTTGGAATAATCTAGAGTAAAACTTCATTTTTATTAATGCTCATATTAGATTGGGTCAAGTGAGATTACCTATACATCCACATAAATATATATATATTAATATATCCATGTATATAAATGTATGCAAATACACATATATGTGTGCACAAATGTTTGCTGTATTACATGAATATGTATGTGCATGTATGACATGCATAGAAAAATATGTATATTTGTATATATATTCAAAACATATCTAGAATACTATTTCTGTGTCTAGAAATGTTTTTGTCATTGTTTTTATTTTTAAAAATACAGAGAAGGTCATGCTTAATTACCTTGAAGAATTACCTCTATCTCCACAGTTGTATTTGTTTTAATAAAAATATATCGTGTCAGATTTTGATGAGTATAGATAATTTTGATGAATATGATGATGTAGATATTAATATTCCATAGATTTTACCTTGAATAACCTTTTAGTTTATTAAAGGAGAAAGATAGGCAAGAACATAATTAAAATATGTCTATAAACTACAATAATAAGATTAGGTAAAAATTATACCAATAAATAGGGAGTTCTGAAATCTACCGAGAGAAGCATGGGAATGCTTCAAAGAGGAAGTGATATCCAGATTAGGATTGAATGATAAAATTGAATTTCTAAATATCCATTGTCCCTCCCTTCTTCTTTCAGAAAACATCACTTCTAACATATACTAGGTGCTTACTACACTGCCTGTAAATATATGAGAAACTTATAACGTGGTCCACGTGAGTACATTTATTTTATCCTAACATTAGAATTATAATGATAGCCCTATATAGTAAATTTTTATATCTAGTCATATGAACTACACACTTTATTCTTCCTCAAAATTGACCTTATTATAATATTTTTGATCATTTTCTACACTATTTCAGAAAAATTTAGTATACTCTGAAAAATTCTGAGGAGCGTTTTAATGAAATTGCTTTGAATTTATAGATTGCTATATAAAATTGGACTGCTTTATAATTTTGAGTCATGCCATCCAAGAAAATTGTGCATATTTCCATTTATCTAATTGCACACTTTTATTACATTTGTTCATAAGTGTATTATTGTTTTGGAGCTTTATTACTATAAAATATTTTCTAATTATTGGTGCTGGAGCAAAAAATTTGACTGCCTTTTCAATATATTGATTATGGATCCAGAATCCTCAAAGAAAACTCTTGTTATTTGTCGTGTTTTATGTTTTATTTCCCCGGAATAGGTAGGTATACATGTAATCATTATTTTCTGTAAATAATGATAATTTGATTTCTTTGTTTCAATCTTTTTACTTACTTTTCATACTTTGTTCCAGACCAATGTTAAATTCAAAAAGAGATAGTGATATCCTTGCCTTATATTAGATTTTAAGAGGACTA
This sequence comes from Varecia variegata, assembly GCA_028533085.1. Taxonomy (NCBI): domain Eukaryota; kingdom Metazoa; phylum Chordata; class Mammalia; order Primates; family Lemuridae; genus Varecia; species Varecia variegata. The sequence continues at coordinate 10,250,570 of CM052447.1, read as the reverse complement.
ATTCTAATCTTTCATTGTTATATAACATGTTTGCTGTAGCATTTTGATAGATGTCCTTTACATATTTTAATGTAGTTGTTCTAGTTTTTATCTAGGAATTGTGTTCATCTTAAATGATAAAAATTTATCAAGTTTTTTTAATCATCTATGGTACTAATTATCAGGCTTTTCCAAGAGCAAATCCTTCTATCTACGCATGAATATAATGTGAAATGCTTCTATGCTTCTTAACTCTCATTTCCAAATGAGAAGAAAATGTCTATAGTGACTTAAATCATGTTACAAAACATTCCAAGGTCAGCAAGCATTGGAGGGTTTTACTTGGATTAAAATCAAAACACAAGACATTTTAAGCTTTATAACAAATTTCCTAATTAACAATATGATATCTATTTATTTTCTTGGCAATAAAATATAGCAACTTCAATATAAGAAAAAAACAAAATTTTATTCTTCTTAACCATGGCACATAAAGTCACAGAATTGAAATTTAAGTAGGTATATTTGAATTTGGATTTTATTTCAGCCCTTATCTTTGAAGAACCAGTGGTTGAATATCAATATCAGTATGGGTATCAATGTTTGCAGGATTAAGAAGACTTTATATACCTCCTAAAAGAAGTTATTCACAAACCAGAGGGAAGGACTTTTTTCTCCTTATATATTAATAAATTATTTTGTAATGCCTCAATTCCTTTGTAGTTCAAGTTTGACTTTTTAGAAGGATACTTGAGTCTCTTAGTAGCTTGTATGTTGGGAAAGGGGTCAAATTTGAATGTTCTGCAAACATTTGCAATTTACACTACTTCTATAGATAGAATTATATCTAGAAACTTAGTAAAAACATCTCCACAGTGTTCTGACTTGCTATTATTTCCATCCCCTTAAGCAGTTGCATATCAGTAGTCATAAAAGGACTGAGCTTTTGTTGAGAGTTGCTTGTACTAAAGAGACTTAAACATAAAATGTAAGACATCTATATAAAACAACTGATTAAAACACCTGGCCATCTCTGAAAACCCTTAATCAAACTCCTCCCTACCCTTGATTTTTGGATAATAAAACAAACTTGGTTAGAGTGTATAGTGAAAATTGGTTATCGATGTCTCAGATAACTGCTGAAATAATCAAGAGAACAATAATGACATAAATAGTCTGCTTACAAAAGTCTTTCGACATTTTAGATTATTTAATTTTATAACATGGCATGTTACTCCAGAATGTAAGCTCCTTGGACATAGTGCCTTGTCTACCTTTTGTCATTGCTCAGTGCCAAGAACAGTGGCTATTATATAAGAGGATCTCAATAAACATTCGTTGGAAAAAATGAAATAAAAAATTAGTAAATTATATGCTCTTTTCATTTCTACTACCCTAAATTCTTAGTTAATTTAGAGTATGTGTGTGATCCTTAGTGTCTTATCTGAGACAATTGCCAATAGTATAAGCATGGTTTTCTTCTACATTATAACCACACCGAATGGGTACTTTCTATGTGATAGACTCAGCAGGTAAGCACTATATATATGGAATATATATATATATTCTCATTTAATCTTCACAACACTATACTAGTAGGTACTACTCTTGTTGCCATTTTACAGATATTAAGTTTAAGAGAACTTAAGTATTTAGTATACCATGCAGTGAAAAAGCAACAGGGTCGTATCCTGTATACTTGTTTCTCTTTTTTAACAGAGCAAACAGAGCTCTTCAATCTGTGCTATACTACCTCCCCAAATCCTGATAATCTATTCACTATCATTTCTCAATGTCAGGGAAGAGAATTCAGCTTATTGAATTGAAAAGGTTCATGGTGTTTTTTTTTTTTTATATAGCAGCATTTGTTTTGGAACGTTTAGCTGCTTTTAAAAGCACCCGTGAAAGTTTGCCAATTACCCAGAAGATAACAACATCAACAGCAAAACACATTTTTAATTCTAAGGAGTAAATTTTTTTCTCCATTTTCACTATAGGCAGAAACTTGAAAAAGATATAAATATCCATTTAAAGGTTATTGTCTCTAAATTCATTTTTCATGCATCCCCATGTTTCATTATTCATTTTTCAATTGTGAAATTGTAGGCAGTTTAGGGGAGTGATGAAGATGATTTTGAGATAAAAGACATGATTCACTGAAAATAATATAACAAAGGGTCAGGAATTGGGCATAAGAGCAGAATGACAATACCCTTTTAATTCATTATAGCATTTACTTCTGGCAAGAAGCTGGATGATTAATTAAGACCTTGGTCTTTTTCATCTTGAGAAGATCACACAACCTCAAACCTACCCTTACATGTGCTGTAGCATGTGCTTTGCCTCTCTGCTCCTTTGGATTGCAATTTCTTTAATGGAATTTCTGTTGAGCAATCACTGAACTCTGATATTTTATTCTCTTTTTAAATCAAAGTTTTAATTCTGGGCAGGTGGCTGTTCTTGGCAAGGAGAGGAAGAAGGCATGCCTTAGTTGTCGAGGCCTTTCTCTGAGAGTTCTAATTGACAAGGGAACTCTTTACAGGTGATTGAAGGAGTTCACTTTGTACGGGAAATCTGTAATATCTCTGTCGCTTTCTGCATGCAGATGACAAGCTTCTGCCAGCTTCAGAGCTTCATTTTCTCCAGCTTCAGGGACTTTTCGTGATTTCCATCCATTCAAATTGGTCCAAGCCAGTGAACTATTCCCATCTCCAGCATTTCTTCAGCCAGACCAATCTGCCCTTATCACAACAGAGGTGCTGGAAGCTTTGTGAATTACAAGTTGTTTCTCATGTTTATTGATGGACTGATATTTGGGAAAGGACTAAGATTTTTTTTTAAATGTTCAGTTCATTTCTGTTGAAACTGAACATCACCCCTCCCAAATTCTCCCTTCCACACAGAGCTCAGTTTCTGAGTGTCAAGCCTCTGGGAGAGGAAACTGAAGTAATTGAATCGGATTAGACAAGCCAGCAGAACAAAGTCACATTCCATGAGGTGTTTCCAGCATCGAGTAGATGAATTGTAATTATTTAAGGATTAGTGCAAGCCTGAGATGAGGTCCATTCTGAATACTCTCTACCGTGTATAAACAAAAGCAAGAAGTAGTAATATAGGCTGTTTAAGCTTCTTTTTATCTTTAATAGATTTCTGTTACAGCTGTGTGAACTTGAAAAACTGCTGCCATAGTGAACAAACTCATTTATTGTTTTTCAATAAAAAGTTAGGCCAAGATAAGCCCTCAAGTCTAGGGAGAAAGCTAAATTAAGGCTACTTACTGTACTGTAATTTACTGGGACAACACTTTGCTGTATGCTATGGGCAAGGGGAATTGGGCTTATTGTTTTTTTAAATAAAGTTATTATTTTAGAAGAGTTTTAGATTTACACAAAAGTTGTGAAAATAGTACAGAGAGTTCCCTTATACCCTGCATAGTTTCCCCTACTGTTAATATGTTATACTTACTATTAACGAACAATTATTAATATATGAATGTTAAATAAATTCCATACATTATTGTCTTAATAAATATTAGGACAATAGTTACTGTCGTTTCTCTATTCCAGCAGCCCATCCACAATACCACATTACATTTAGTCTTTTTTTTTTTTTTTTTTTTTTTTTGAGACAGGGTCTCACTCTGTCACCCCAGCTGGAGTACAGATGTATCATCAGAGCTCACTGCAACTTCAAACTCCTGGGCTCAAGCGATCCTCCTGCCTCATCCTCCCCCGTAGCTGGTACTACAGGCACATGCCACCATGCCCAGCTAATTTTTCTACTTTTTTGTAAAAACTTTTTTGTGAGAGGGTTTCACTCTTGTTCAGGCTGGTCTCTGACTCCTTGCCTCAAGAGATCCTTCCACCTTGATCTCCCAAAGTGCTAGGATTACAGGCGTGAGCCACCACATTCGGCCTTTCCTTGGTTTTTGATGACCTTGATAGTTTTCAAGAGTCCCCCTCAGGTATTTTATAAACTGTGCCTCAATTTGATTTTGGCTGATATTTTTCTTATAGTTAGACTGGTGTTGTGAGTTATTGGGTGCAAAAACCCAGAGGTATAGGGCCATTCTCAAGACAACATATACATACTGTTGTATGTATTCTATCAACATGACTCATCCCTCACTCATTGATGATGCTGACTTTGCCCATCTGGCTAAGATAGTCTTTGCAAGGACTCTCCACAGGAAAGTTTCTTTTTATTTTTCCTTTTTATTTACTGTACTCTTTGAAAGCAACTCACTAAGCGTAGCCCACACTTAAGAAGTGGAGAGTTATACTCTACTTTCTTAAGTAGGGGATATTCACATAAATTGTTTGAAATTCTTCTATATGTAAGATTTTCCTATTCTCATTTATTTATTAATTGATTCAATGATTTTGTTGTATCAGTATGGACTCATGGATATGTACTTTATATTTTGGGTTATAGTCTAATACTATGCTACTATTTTGTTGCAGCATTGCCATTGGGAGTTCTTTCAGTTGGTTCTTCTGTCCCTTTGACATACCCCATAATTGTTTTTTTGTTTGTTTATTTTATCATTTACTTACTTGCTGGCAGAAGTGCACTGAGCTCATATTGTATATTTCTCCTCCAGCCCTATAATCAGCTATTTCTTTAAGGATGTCAGATTCCTTTTATTGGAGAATGGTATTAGAAACAAAGCATTAGGCAACTGCTTGTTGCCTCTAGGATTTCATTCTTTCTAGGCCTTCTTAGTAGACAAAGCTAGGAAATGTATGTATGTATAGTAACTATGCACAGATATATATCTATAATTATTTCTACATATATTAATATACATATATATTTATTATCCATCAAAATATCTATATCTATTTATCTATTTATACACATATATATATGTTCCTCAGTATCCACCAGTACCTATGCTAAACTAAATCTGAGTTCATACTGATATCTCTGATTCTAAGCCATTACCGCATGGTTCATCTTAGGTCATTCTAGACTTCCCCACTTGCCTAACTGCAAACTTCCATTCTAAAAGTGAGAAACCTGGTCCCACTACCTGTCATCCATTCACTTATTTGTTGAACCCCTGTATGCATTTATAGCAGTTTCTGAATTATTAACCCACATTCCCATGAAAAACAACTTTACCAATTAGAATACAGTGCTTACATACAGCACCTTGTGCCTTAAGTCTTACAGTATCTATGGATTTCTGAAGTTATTTAGTTCAGCACCTCTTTTTCCCCACCCTGTTCAGTGAGATTATGTCATATATTTGTAAACAGATTCTTTTGTCCCAGTCTACATTCCAACTTGGGATCTCCTGCTCTCCTAGTTGATTTTATTTATTTGTTACTTTTTACATACATTAAACTTATGACAAATAGATAATGTCGTGTATCCTTGACTATAGTAGCATACAGAATAATTTCATAGCCCTAAAATACCACTGTGCTTCACCTATTCAATACTCCTCCAGACCCCTGTCAACCAATGATCTGTTTTCAGCCTCTATAGTTTTACCTTTTTTTAGAATGTCATAGGAGTGGAATTATTAATATATAGTATGAAGCTCTCTCACACTGGCTTACTTCACTTAGCAATATGCATTTAAATTCATTCATACTTTTGTGTGGATTAATAGTTTGTTCCATTTGGTTACTAAATAGTATGGAATTACCACAGTTTATCCATTCATCTGTTGAAGGACATCTTGTTTTTTTCTAGTTTTTGGTGAGTAAAGTTGTTATCAACATTCATGAAAATATTTTTGTGTGGTCATAAGTTTTTAAATCATTTTGGTAAATATATAGGATGGTAATTGTTGAGTTGTACAGTTAAGTCTATGTTTAGCTTATAAGAAACAGACAGACTGTCTTCCAAAGTGGCTGTATCATTTTGCATTTTCTCTAGTAATGAATGAGAGTTCTTGCAGCTCTGTGTTATTGTCAGTACTTGGTATTATCATATTTTTGAATTAATATTTTGGCAATTTATGATAAGTTTGTAGTGATATTCATTGTTGCTTTAATTTTCATTTCTCTAGTGACATTATGTTGAGCAATGCTTATTTGCCATCAGTATATCTTCTTTGGTGCAGTATTTCTATAGAATTTCTGCTCATTTTTAAGTTGGGATGTTTGTTCACTTATTGTTGAGTTTTAACTGTCCTTTTTGATGATCTTACTTGTCTGTTGGTATAGGCCAATGTTTCAGAATACATGTCCCACATGCATCAAAAATCTGTGGTGCTTCTTAATTACAGTATCTTAGAATCAATTCCGTATCTACTGAATTGGGGTCTCTTGGGGTATGGCTCAGAATGCTATAGAGTATATTTAACAAATTCCATAAGTGATTCTTATGCACCCTAATATTTGTGAATTACTGCTGTATAATTTGGTGAGCCATTTAAGAATTGTAAATGAGTAATAAGCTATAATAAATAAATTAAAAAAAAAAGAATTTTAAATGAGGCTATTCTAAATCACTGGTTTTCAAATACAGCTGCACATTGCAGACATCTTGGGGAATTTTAAGATCCAAATGCCCAGACCCCTACCCAACCTATTCAATGAGATCCTCTGAGAGTGGGATCCATGCTCCATTCTTGTTTAAATTTCTCTTAGTGATTCTAATGTGCAGCCAAGATTGAGAACCACATTCCAAATTGATGTAGGTGTTCAGCAATTTCATTCATTCCACCATACCTATTTTTACCTAATAGGTTAAAAAATACATTTTCAATTTCATTCATTGAGTTTTAATGATGTGAAATGAAACAAACATTAATCATTTACCCCATGACAGGCATGACAGAACTGCAACTCGCATATCAGGAAGTAATGGAAATATTTAATTTCAATGTTATATAGCAATAAGATCTTAAGAAGTTTTATTGGAAGGTCACATACAGGTAAAAAAATCAGTCTATTTTATTTTAAGAAGCATTTAGAAGATGCAGCAATATACTGCAATGAGCCTACTCTAATGTTTAATACTACTATTAGTAATGTCATCCCTTAAGATAATCAAAATCGTCCTTTCATATGAATGTATAGCTTCATGCCTCTCTTTCTCTCTCTGTTTAATGCAGTATTTGGCCATTACTAAAAGGTCTATACAGGTATATACTTCACTATTTAAGTGTTATTTAAAGAACCTGCATTAGTTATTTATTGCTATGTAACAAATTGCCCCCAAAAGTTAGTGCTCTAAAGCAACAAACATTTATTACCTCACAGTTTCTGGGGATGAAAAACATCAGGAATGACTTATCTGGGTGGTTCTAGCTCAGGGTCTTTCATGAAGTTGCATTCAATATCTCAGCAGGGCCTGCAGCTGTCTGAAGGTTTGATTGGGGCTGGAGGATTCACTTCCAAGATGGTTCACTCATGTGGCTGTTGGCAGGAGCCCTCATTCCTTGCCATGTAGGTCTCCTCATAGCCTGCTTAAGTGTCCTCATGGTAGGTAGATTCCCTCAAAGCAAGTGATTCAAGACAGAGAGCCAGAAAGGAAGCTGCAATGCCTATATAACCTAGTCTTGGAAGTTACACACTGTCATTTTCACCATATGATATTTATCAGAAGTAAGTCATTAAGTCCATTTCATATTCAAAAGGAAAGGAATTAAGCTCTACTTATTGAAAGGAATATTATCAAATAATATCTACACATTTTAAAAACTACCACAGGACCCTTTCAATCTTCATATAAATTATTTTTTAAGTCTGCTGAAACTATCATCAACACATAATATTTTACATACTGAAAAGTAAGCAACCCTTAACACACGATGAAATGTTACCTAGAAATAACTAATTTTAAAGCCTCATCCACCAATTTAACAATATTTCTTGAGTGCCTCCTGTATGTCAGGTGTTTGCTGGATTTGAAAATAAACAAGAGAGGTAAATAAGAACCAGAAGTTAAAATCTAGCTGGAGTCATATAGGGGGTGCTAAAGGCAAAAGCCACACTTACGCCCCTGTGTCGCATAGTCTGTGGCTGATACAGGTCTATGGGGCATGCTTCAAGGACAGAAAGAGGGAGACAATCATGCCAGAGGGATTGGGGGCTTGGTCAGGAGAGGTTTCCAAAGACAATGATAGTGGATATGTCTTGAAAGTTGATTTTTATAATGATTCTTCAGGTCATGAAGGTAGAGAAGGGACTTTTCTTTCTAATGAAATTGGCAAATGCAAAGACACAATGCTTTGGGCAACTCTAAGTTATTTTATTTAATCAATCAAAGATTTAATATCAAGGCATAGAAGATGAGTCTAGAAATAAAGGCAGGCTCAGATCTGCATATATCTGCATATAAATCATGGTAAAGAACTCTATTCTTTTTTATTTACAAAATAGTTAATAATCAAGTCTTTGCATCATTAATACTATCATAAGCAAAAAGCATCACAGTTAACTGTACTCATTGCGGCAAACCTAATAGTATTCTTATAGTAAGGATTACTTGGAACAAACTACACTGAACAAATGGTTAATTAAAATGAATACATTCTACCAAGAGTATGACAATGATTATAATCTATTAGAGAGTGATACCTATTTCCATTTTATCCATCTAGATATAGCCTATTGTATTTATAAGAATTTTTCAAATATAAGGAAATCTAAAATATTAAAGCAAGCATTATGCCAACAAGAATCTCTTTCTCTATAATTGTCCCCACTGAGTTTATTCACCTTTCTGGCATTCAGAATACAGAACAAATTTTAAAATATCAACATTAAATGACTTATCGTTCAATCATACATATTTGGCTAGACAGTGGGATGTGATGTGAACCAATTAAGGAGGCTGGCACAGGGGAAGGGCCCTACTGCCAGGGCTTCCCTTGTGTGAGCTGCTTCCCAGAGCATTCAGACTACAGATGAGTCAGAGTATGATTCAAGGGAGAAAATTAGGGAAGCCAAAATCAAGGACATTTAAGCCAAGATCAAGAACCAGGTATATACAGCATTTGAAGAGAGTGTTATGGACAATGGTGGAGCTGATCCAGAAGGTTCAAAAAATAATTTGATGAAATGGAGTTGTGCACCTTAAAGTGCACTGGTAGGCACCCATGGGACTGGTATAATGATGTAGGACCACCATTGCTGCAGTATCTTATCCCAAATCCTTTGAAAACACTTATTTTTTTATATTTTCCTTTGTTTGATTCTGGGAATCATGACCTAAGAAACCTGAATGCCAATAGTAAAAGGAAAACAGACTTTTTGTATATGTGCCCTCATTTCCATTTGCTTTCATCTAGTTAAAAGAAATCATTAATTTAAGGAATAACTCATAACAGAGCAAAAAAGACATTTAAAAGAGGTGATAATGAAAATAATCAAAATGGAGTTCTGAAAGAATGCAAGAAAAGTGAATTAGTGCTTTTCCCCCCCTTTTCCACTTATTTAAGTTTCCCCTTTCTACTTATTTTCTTTAAGTGCATGGGAATTGTTTCACTTTTCTTGCCAGATAATGCTTCTTGTAATAAAAATAGGAAACTGTGTTCCAGCACCATAAGCAGGGAACAGTCATGATTCATTTCCAATGAGATGGGAAGTGTGTTGCTTTTTCCAAACCTCCTCAGAAGTTGGTTTAGCATCAGGTGCATCTGTCTGACTCCTCCCATCACAGATGCACCCTCTTGCTTAGCTTTGTGGAAGCTTTTCTCCTTCCAATATATCCTGAATCTCTATGTGCATTTCAAAATAGATGTTGTATTTTTTTGTCCAGTGTTTAAATTAGGCAAGAGTGTAGAGCAGCTTTTTTTTTTTTTTTTTTTTTTTTTTTTTTTTTTGCAGAGAGAGAGTATGCACAAGTCAGAGAGATATGTTCTCAGTTGGACATAGAAGAAAGAAAGATTCCAAGCCATTTTTTATGAAAATGCCTGTCACTTCCCCAAGCTCCTGGGCACTGATATCTTTGGATCTCACACACTGCTACTCTCCAGGTTATGGTCTTCAACATCATCAACACCAAGTGTTTTCCAAAATCAAAGTGGGAGCAGACTCAATATTCCCCTTAAACAGGATTTGAGCCAACTCATCTAGATTTGAAATATGTGTCCACTTACCAAAAAGCTATAGATTTCAAGACCCCTGGTGACAGATCTGTAGAGTTAATCTGGCTAGAGGACAAGGGCAACTGCAAGAGAAAAGAAGCAAAACTGGCAAGACTTTTGATGTTAGATGGATACCACTGCTTTCTTTGTTTGCTAGTGTAAGATTACTGCACACTTCTCTTTTCTGAAACTGCAACTTTACTCCAAGTACTTTAAAACTCGTATTATATTTTAATTTCTACCCTCTCATACAGGAGATTCTGCATGGTCCATAAAATGCATAGTTTGTTGCTATAGTCCATTCTATCCCCAGCATTTATAATGTTAATAGTAATGTTATATGGAACTATCTAATAAAGCATCTCAATTCCCAGTATATTCCACTGAAAAACAAGATACATCAATCATTGACTATTTCTTTGTTGCTTACCTTTGGTATAACAAAGTTAATCACCTGGTAATTGCTCAATAAATATAGCTGGACTACTGGAGAATATTTTCAAAACATCAATGCTTAGCCCTCATGGTTTATATTTATACCTGATTTTATGATTTGAGAGCCTAAGACACAAAAGTCTTTTTTTACTGCAACAATTGTATAAAACACATCAAAACTTTCCATAGAATGAGAAAAATGTAAATTGTTTCCCTTAAATTTTGAATGTATCCTTTTAAAGATACAGAAATAAATATAACTATTTTTGTTGTTCTTTCCAAATAGAGTTTATGACTTTTTTGCAAAGATACTTCACATTCTTAGATCTATATCATTGTCATTGCTCATGCAGAGGCAAGGCACAAAAAATGAGAGGTTAGGAAGTTTTAAGCATCCTTTTAATTATAAAAGCCTATTATTATCCTATTGAAGAATTGTTTATTTTTAAAAATGAACAAGATTCATGCTAAGATTATATTCATGTTAGAGATTATCAATACGTGGCAATAAGTTCATTACTAATGTTTTCTGTTTTGTTCATTCAATATGAATTCACTGATAATGTCTGCATTCTAAGTAAAAATGAATTAGTCAGGAATATTATGGAGGCTCAGGCAATCGATAGGAGGCTGGAGGACCAGATTGGGAAATTAGCAGAAACCAAGAAGAAAGATGTACAGTAACCATCTTGTAACTGAAACAAAGTGGTCAGGCTGTTGGATGACTTGCGAGCGACAGTGCTTAAGTCACAAGCTGGCCCCCTAGGTCCTCTGGGGCAGGAGAGAATTAAAAAGTCTCTTGAATTACAACAAATCCAGCCATTATATCTTCCAATCTGGGAAACTACCAACAGAAATAACCCTCCCACCAGGCTACACATAGGGATGAAGAGGTAATTCCCCACAATATAATGGAGGGGACAAAAAGAGAGATTGGATCTGTGTGACTCTAAATGAGAAATTCCCACAACATTATGAGATAGTTCTAGCCAGGATATGTGTAGTACTTCTGAGTGACAGAACACTTCTGTTTTCTCCTTTGCATTTATACCTGAAGTGCATTCTGCTTAAAAAACCAATCAGATATTTCTCAAACTTTTAAGTTAAGAACCTCAGTTTGAGTCACATTCCATTTCATTTTGCCCTAATGCCTAGATATGTTATGATTGCACATGCAGGACTCTATTTCTCCTTGACTAATGGAAGAAAGGTGAACCTCTATGTCATCAATTAACTGTTGTATAAGCTAAACTCCTGGTAGAATAAGATGACTTGTTGCAACAGTGATTTGAAATGGACTAAGCAACATTCTCTGTAGTCAACATTCAAAATCCCATTATCATCAGGCCTCCAAGGAGTCTTGTTTGATAAATACTGTTGAAATAACTATTTTGTTATTACTTGTAAAGTGGCAAGTTTCGTAAGTATGAATAGTGGGTTTTTAAGTGCAGCTGCACTATTTGAACTTGGGCAAAGATGATTATGTTTGAAAGAATATGCTCGTTAATCCTTACAAACAAGTTTTAGGTTTTTTTCTTAGTAACATTTCGAATAAAAAAGAATAAGAAGTTGGCTTTGTTAGCATTTTACCACAAATGCCAAAAGTTATTTTTCGTCTGACTCAATGTCTCATGCCCTGCATCCATAAGAGCAGTGAAACCACAAACAATTTCAATGTCCTATTCTCTACTTCTCTACTTTTGAGGATGTTATGTTAGCCTCTGGAAGGAGTGCTTATTTTTCAGAACTCTCTTGATATTATCGTACTTGTTAAACAGGTGGAATAAGTGTTCCACCTCCTGAACAATGAGCTGTGTGTCTTCCATGAATTTTCTTTCTTCCTCTCTTTTGTTCTCATATTCTGTCTTTTTTGTTTGTTTTCATTAGTTCATTTCTTTTCTTTCTCTTTCATTGAATCCATGTCCAATATAATCACCCAGTTATATTTCCTTTCTTATTAATTCAGAGCATTCATGTTCATTTTAAAAACTCCTATGAAGCCCATTTTCCCTAAATAACCTTTTAAAGATATCTTGGTATCTTGATGAATGAGAAAGCATAATAGTAGAAACTCTTAAATATGTAACCTCTAATTCAGAGTGACTGACATTAAATCGTATCATCCAACTATACCTTGTGCTTTAAGAAATTCTCAGTTCTCAGAAGTAACATAATTAATAGTTGAGAGAAATTAGGCTATAATATTTTGTTTAATTGCAACAGAAAAACACATTTGGGGAACATTTACTGAGATTCAAAGAAGATGGATAAAAATCAATTTTGCCTGTTGTCTACATTGCTGTTTCATTCTCCAGTTGCCAACACACCATAAATTTGTACTAGAATTAGAATTTTGACATATCATTAATCAGAGAAATAAATACGAAACAGCTTGATGAACCCTGGTAAAAGAAACAAAATTTCAAATAAAAAGCCATCCCATATGTGTCATTTCTTGCAGGAGCTTAATATAATTCAGTAAGTCATATAATAAATTTCTACAAAGGACACAAGCTCATTCGTCCTTGTTTTTAAAAAAATTCTAAGAGAAAATATTAGCTTAATATCATAAAAATGTGTTTTTACATATTTTGGTACCATTTCTTATGATGTTCTAAGTTCTAGTCAATTTTAATTTTAAGATAGTAGTTTTTATCTGGCTTGGACATTTTTCTCTTTCTGTATGTAAGGTATTACTAGAGAGTTCCTGTTAAACTGTTTGGAAAATATGACCACTCCAGTTTATTAAGCTATATTACATATATTGAACTTTTAATATATCAATAAAGAATAGACTGTGCCTCATTTTGAATGTCTGTTAAATAGGCTATAATAGTCCCAGGAAAAGATATTCGTGGTATAGGAAAGGCAGTGTAGCTGACAGATGGATTTGAGAGCTATTTAAGAGACAAAGTGAACAATCCTGGGGAATGGATTATATATGGAGAATAAGAAAGAGCAAGATGATAATAGGTATGACTTTTAGGCTTCTGTTTTGAAAAATTGGGTATATGTCGGTGCCATCAACAAAGAAACCATGGATTGAATTTTCAGATTATTTTTTCCCATATTTTATCTACTCCTGTCCATGTTCTTTATCCTGCACTCAAATTCTATCTTTATTCTTAAAAAGGCCCCAGAAGCTACCATCCAGTGTCTTAAAGATTATATCTAGCCTTTCAAAACTACCTTCTTTTCCGAAATTCTTAGTTTACTTTGTTTCTCTCGTTTTCATTTTGCGACCTTAGTTTCTAACTTGGGATAATCTCATGTATGATTGCCTGGCTAGATTTTTGGAGTAATCTCAAAGAGGATGCTGTTTTTAGATATATCTAAATCCCATGCTTTGGATCCTTTCTTACATGGGTATGAAGCCCTGGACTTAGCTTGCTAGGATCAAAATCAGGCACATCTTTTTTATTCTTCTTATGGAATTTGTTGAAAACTCCTTTATTAAATCTACTACTCAATATATTCTCTCTACCAAGCACAGGATAAGAATATCATCTCCCATCTTTATATTTACTTTCTTTCCAACTAACTGAAAAAATATGATTGTTTTTCATTTATATCATTAAAGCCTTAAGTTCAATAGCCATATGGCATATAAGAGAGAACATTTTGTGTGGTAGGCCATATAATGCCCCTCAAAGGTATCGGGTCTTAATCTCTGGAATCTGTGAATGTCAGTGTATATGGAAAAATGGTTTTTGCAATTATTGTTTTTTTTTTATTTTTTTATTTATTTTTTTTTTTTTGAGACAGAGTCTCACTCTGTTGCCCGGGCTAGAGTGCCGTGGCATCAACCTAGCTCACAGCAACCTCAAACTCCTGGGCTCAAGCAATCCTCCTGCCTCAGCCTACCGAGTAGCTGGGACTACAGGCATGCACCACCATGCCCAGCTAATTTTTTCTATGTATTTTTAGTTGTCCAGCTAATTTCTTTCTATTTTTAGTAAAGATGGGGTCTCGCTCTTGCTCAGGCTGGTCTTGAACACCTGAGCTCAAACGATCCACCCGCCTCGGCCTCCCAGATTGCTAGGATTACAGGCATGAGCCACCGCCCCCAGCCTGCAATTATTGTTAAGTTAATAATTTTGATATATGTATCTTACCCTGGATTATCTGTATGGACCCTGAATGTAATCACAAGTTTCCCTATAGGATAGAGGGGAAGAGGTGGGGGGCATTTCACAGGCAAAATTAATGTGATCATGCAGGCAGAGATAGGCATGATGTGGCTACAGGCCAAGGAAAACCAGCAGCCACCAGAAGTTGAAAGATGCATGGAACAGATTCTCCCCAAGTGCCTCAGGAGTGCGACTGTCACCTTGATTTCAGACCAGTGAGAGTGATTTTGGACTTCTGGTCTCCGGAACTGTGAAAGAATAAATATCTGTTGTTTTAAGCCAACAAATTTGTGGTAATTTGTCAGCAGTTACAGAAAGTTAATGCATGTAGGATCATGTTTATAAGTGTAGGCCCTAGAGTCAAACTGTTTAAGCTTAAAAACTACTGTTTGTAACTATGAAAACTGGGCAAATTATGCTTTTTTCTGTATTTTAGGGTTTTTTTTTCTTTTTCTATAATGACAGTAGTACCTATCTTTGTGTAAGAATTTATGTGAGAATTAAAAAGAATCATTCATATAAAGTGGGTAGCAAGTCACAAACAGATATTAACTATGATTATTTACTTAACATTATAATGTTCTATATTAATAATAGTTAAGGAATTTCCATCTTTGAAAGTCTCATAGACACTAGTTCATTTTCTTGCACCTAGAAATGGGTCGATTTTCATTTTGAATTATATGAATCTCAAAGATTTTACAATTGTATAAACAAAGTAGAGTTAGTGGTAGATAGACAAAATGATTCTGATGGTTAATTATAATCTATCTGATCAAGACCAAACTTCCTTGGTAGCAGCAAGGGCTGGAGAAAGTAATTAAGAAAGGAAGCTGACATAATTACTGGTAACTTAAGCCAATTTGCAAAAGTCACAGCAGTGGTCAGTCCTGGGATTTCCTCCTAGACAGGAGGTGAAACAACATGGAATTATTAAAACATTTACTTATTTACACTGATGACAGCCACATTAGCAGACACAAGTCTGCAATGCCCAAGAGCATGGCAAGTTCACAGGCTCTGTACAATTCCTTTATAAACCAAAACAGCTCCTTTCCTTTTTGCAAACCTCTTCCATACTTTATCTCAAAGCTTCCTTTAAACTTGAACCTGTCCACGGAGATATATTTTCAGTTTAATTCTTCATTTTCTTTGATGTAGCATTTTAAATTATCTATTATTAACATAAAGAGTATTAGCCTACTAATTGAAGTAACTAGAAGTATCATATTTGCAATTTTTTATTTACGTTTTCTGCTTTATTTGGTCCATTTGCAACTCCACACTTGAATCATTTATTCTTGTGTTTAAAGGAATGTGGAAACACTCTAGTCTTTTTTTCATGTTCTTATCTTCCATAATGTCATCCCAGAATTCAATGACTTAATACATTTTATTTCTACCGAATAAAGCCAAGACCTAAACTTTTTCTAATATGAGAGATATAATTTATCTCTAATATAAGATTTTTAATATGCAACCACCTAACATTGAGAATGTTAGAGATATCAGTAAAAGGAAGACTTCTGAGCCAGGGCATGTGGTGAGATTAGTATTTTTTTAATATAATATCTCATTAATGGAACATTGAAGTTTTAATCTTCATTATTTTGTCTCACTATTGACTTGTTTGAATAGTCCTGTAACTGTGATTAAGGAAATATCCCGGATATCACTTCTTCATCTGTTACTCTGGATACAATTCAAATTCAGTGTTTACCCAGCCAGGAACCACAGAATTAGTTCCACAAGTTTTTATTTTACATTCCATGATTGCATAATCAAAAAAGGTTTGGAAAATACTTGGATAAAGTTATATGTTTGTTTATTTGTTTTCTTCTGGACTCCTCAGAAAACTTTAATATAGTGAAGTATAGTATAATCTGATTCTCCTAAAGTGGGTGGAATTCACTGATTCCAAAATATATTTAAAAAGAGAAACTTTATTTCTGTTTTCTTATTTGTTGTCAACAACCTAGCACCATGTTATGGAAGTAGTTTTCCTTAGAAAATAGTTGGAGGTGGGGTGTGGTGGCTCACACCTGTAATCCCAGTACTTTGGGAGACTGAGGCAGGAGGATTGGTTGAGCCCAGGAGTTCTTGGCTGCAGTGAGCTATGACCAGGTCACTGCACCTCCAGCCTGGGTGATGCAGCGAGACCCTGTCTCTAACAAAAAAAAAAAAAAAAGAAAAAGAAAGAAAGAAAAATAAAGAAAAAAAGTGGTTTGGAACATAATGGAACACATAATATTCCGGTTCCACTCCAACTGTAACATTCTTAATTTGTCTTTCTTAATTATAGAATTAATACATGAATTCACTGAAGAAAGCTAAACACTACTAATATTTTATCAATACATTCCTTCTCTAATTTCTTCTTGTGAAATCCTGATGTAAGAGATAATATATATTATCCCATTTATATCTACTTTCTTATCTTTCCCTGGATCCCTTCCTCCCTTTTGGCACTATTTCACCTCAATTCATTTACTTCAGTAAATCGTGGGCAGTCCTTCTTTTTTAACTTTTACCCTTTGACAGGAAAGGTCAGGGATGCCTAAGGATAGGTCTTATATCAAAAATAAATGTATTCCTAACCAGGAGGAAAAGAGTGTGACTGAGCATTATTTCATGAGTACAGAGTCACAGCAGATTATTTTTGTAATTTTTGGTAAAGAGTCTTAAGGAAAATCTGCCTCAGACCTCTAAAAATTTGAGAAATGAACATGTATAATTTTTACTTCTGAGCTTCCAAGAACCCCCTGGGGCATGCTCTATGTGAGGCAGTTGAAAATGTCATTTTTAAGGGTATGAGAATGATAGCTTTTCTTCCGTAATTGATCGAACCCAAGGTAGCAATTTTGTATATGTAAGTATTTTCTTAGCAGTGGTTTTAGGACTATTTGGGCTGGTAGAAATCGCCATGTAAAGGCAATTTCTCGTTTTAGAGAAAGAGTAAAAAGGAAAAAAAAAAATGTATAAAACTCTAACCTACTCCAAATATAGTTTCTTCCAGTTAAAAAGGAAGATCATTCTGTTCCAAAGGCCTCTAAGTTACTTTATAAAGAAAGAAGGAAAAGACTTGAAACAGTTTCTTAGTTACATTTAGCATTTTCTCTTTTTTTCTGATTTTATAAAGGGAGTCTTTTGATAACACTGGAGTTCATTGGTTTATAAGGGTTTTTATCCCCCAAATAGCTAAGAGTACCCATAGTACAAAATATTTTTTGGAATTTCATCTGTTTGACAATGCTGATACTAATCGGTGATCACAGATCACATATTTATAGAGAGGAGTCCATAGACTCAGTACTCTGCTAAGGTGCACCAGGAGTCTGAGAGAAATTTAAGGGACAGTTCTTCAAGGATAAAAGGCATGTCCCTGTCAGCCACTCTAAAATGCAGGCTCTCATGATCATCTGGCCTCCTCAGAAATACTTTGGCCTGCAAGGTAGGGCCTGTTGTGGCCCCTTCTCATCGACTTCCAACGTCCAGTTTCCACTAGCCAGTCTCTTTCTGTGAGGCCTCCCTAGTTGTTTTCTGATCCTCCTTAAAGTTCAGGGAAAAAATGGTAAGAAGTTAGAGGAAAATCAGCTATTTTCCCCCCTTTTTGTCTGTGTTAACTTTGAGACTAATTGTGAAATACAAACTTATTTTTCCTCTTGTAGTTTCATCTTTCATACAAAACCTAGCTAGGTGACAGAGAAGATGGCAGAAGGGAATTGGGCCACATCTCCTACCTGCTTAAAAATATAATCTTTAAAATTCTCTGTTTATTTTTTAAAGTCAGAAAATTGAAAGATTGTCTATTTTCCCCTGTAAGTTCATGCTAATGTTAAATATCAAAGTGATAAATTTTTACTTGGTAACAGATTTCTTTTATATAGGATGTTTTACTTTTGTTACCTAACCATATTTCCCCAAATTTAATTTTATGGTTATTTTGGGCTTATATTTTAATATAGTAGAATTTAGAATCAAGTCCTTGTATATTTTATCATATAAAATATTAATTTTTATATCAGGTAATGCATACAAAGACCTTGGGCACAGTGCTTGGCAAATATTGAGCACTTAAAAAAATTTTTTTTTTAATTTTTTTTAAATTTCAGCTTATTATGGGGGTACAAAAGTTCTGCATAGATATATTGCCCATGTCCCTCCCAATCCCCCGAGTCCGAGCCTCAAGCGTGTCCATTCCCCAGACAGTGCACATCGCACTCTTCCTGTAGGTATACACCCATCCCCTCCCCCACCCCCGTCCCCCCCAAGTCAGAACTTCAAGCGTGCCCATTCCCCAGAC
>CM052447.1:10192334-10231569 GCA_028533085.1 Varecia variegata | reverse complement strand
AGACATTTTATTTTCTATTATTATTATCAGTATTTTAAAATAGAAACATCCATTATATCCAACCATAAGAGATAGGTTCATAATGTACATGACACACATTTTGGAGAACAGAGACATTATTGAAGACTTCCATAAAAATTATTCCATTAAATGGGGGAAATACTTATAGAAATCTATTTAAAATATTAAGATATAATACCCTTCATATGTTATGTTGGGAAACATCTCTTACATATAATAAAAAGGTTTATGAGGAAATATACATAAAAAATGATGAACATATATATTTGAATGATGAGACCATCAGTATTTTTATTTTTCTTTAATTCTAGTTTTTTGTTTTCTAACTTTTCTTTAAAAAGAAATGTTACTTCAATGTGGAAAAAATATAACATAATATATTATATTTCATATAATATTTTATAATATAATACACATATACATATAATACAAAATGTAATACACATATAAATATATACACATATAAATATAATACAAAAATATAATACACATGTAAATATATGTACTTTAAAATAAACTGCTAACCCTATTTTTCAGAGAAATATCTAAGCACAAGTTACCATCATATCTTTATCAGAACAGTTTTACAAAAGTGTAACTGATTCCTTCTCTGGAGTTTAAAATGTATCTTGAGGTTAGTGTTCCAAATTTCAAATTGTAGCAGTAACCTTTGTAATTCTTATAACCTTTGTACTTGGCACACACATCATTTACCATTTATTTTGGTTTCTTTTTCCAATTAAGTGGCAGAATTTGCAATTGCTATTTTCTCCCATAAATTAAGTCAATTAGACAAGTAAATGAAGACTGAGCACAGTGAAACTTAAGGCCACTTCTCTCTGCTTGAGAGAAAGGGGCTTTGCTCATTACAAAGCTCTCCTTTTAAAAACCAAAAGTATTCGTTAAGATTTGCCAGAAAAAAACAGAAGAGTATGCTCCTTTGCTCCTTCTCTTTATTGGCATATTCAATTTCTGGATGATTGATTATTGCCTAGAGTCTTGAGGAAGCCTGGGGACGTGAACTTGGCTCTCCCTGGAATGTTTTAGTTCAGCCAAGCCCTAGGCAAGCAGGCATCTGTTGAGGGACTCTGTTAAAATCCTTTAGGTGTAATGAAAGAAGTTAACATCTACATTACTCTAAAGCAGTACTTTACAAAAAGTGGTCCCTGGAACACTAGCACGAGAATAATCTGGGGAGGATTCTCAAAATGCAGATGCCTCGGCTCCACCCCAAAACAATTCAATAAAAATATTCAAGGGTGAAAATCGAATACAGCCAATTTTTTAAATGCCTCAATGAATTCCTTTACCTGTGAAGATTTTAGAGCCAGTGTGTAAAGCTTCACGTTTACAAGCAAGAGCCTTTAAGTCCTTCTGCAGATTAATTGAACACTAACAACTGGAATATTCTTGACTCTTTACACACTCTTTTTCTCCAATAATTATCTGCTTTGATACCAATATTTATATCTCTGGTAGAAGCTTTAACCAGCTTGATACTTTTCTTTGCTTATGGGGAAATAGGAGTACAGTAATAATCCTAATATTTTTCCTTTAAAATGTACCAATAATAGACATTTAAATTCATCAATCATTTCTTCCTTTCACTTGCCCCTTTCCTTAAATCAAGAAAAAGAAAATAAATACTTATTGAGTACTGTTTCAATATTGTGCAATTTGATGCCATTTCCTAACAGCTACAATTGGCATGGAGTCTGATACACATTTTTCCATTACAAGTGACAGAAAATCCAACTCTGGCAAAAACACTAAATAGAATAAGCAGAAAAGTACAGAGGTAGGATGTATGGGCTCCAGGTGAGGCTAAATCCAGTGACACAATAAAATCTTCAAAGAAAGCTAATATTAGGCATGCACCTCATCTTAATATTAGTTCTCTTCATGGTGTTAGACAGCACTCAGCAGATTTTGGTGACTACATTCTTCCTTGCTTACATCTAGAAGGAAGAGGATGTTAGTCTAGGTAGATGGCACACAAAAATGAGGAAATTATTTCTCCCAGAAGCTCCAAACAAATGTCTTGCACCTGTTTTGCCCCACAATTTAGTCAAATATTCATCTCCGAACCAACTATTGGTTACTGAAGATAATTGCCTTATGCCAATAGGCTCCTCTCCTGGAGTTATAGGCATAGATACCTCTTCCTAGAGCATGTGGAGAAAAACTAATACCAAAATGGAAGCCAAAATGGAAGCCAGTTTACTGCATACAAAAGGGAAAGGAAGGCCACAGCCAACAGCACTTCCCTATAGTGAGGGAGACAGAAATGTCCTAGGCTCCTATTTAGCAACACAATCTATCAATAATTAGCACCTAAGTCACCTGGATGTGTGAATAAAAGACTCTACCCATCAACAAATAAAACGACTTTGGCAAAATACATGATTAATGCATAAGCCCATCTACTTTCAAAATATTCATATAACCTGGCCAGGCATGATGGCTCATTCCTATTATCCCAGCACTTTGGGAGCCTGAGGCAAGAGGATAGCTTGAGGCCAGGAGTTCAAGACCAGCCTGGGCAATATAGTGAGACCCCTGTCTCTACAAAAAATAAGGAAAAATTAGGCTGGCATGGTGGTGTGTGCCTGTAATCCCAGCTACTCAGGAGGCTGAGGCAGGAGAATCGCTTGAGCCCAGGATTTGGAGGCTGCTGTGAGCTATGATTGTGCCACTGTACTCTAGCCCAGGCAACAGAGTGAAACCCTGTTTCTTAAAGAAAAAAAAAAAAATTACATAACCTTATAAATTAAGCTATATATTTTTACTATTTGTATAAAGTTATATATAGTTTTGAAAAAAGCTTATAAGGATAATGTAAGAGAAATGCAAAGAAAAGAACAACTGGAATAAAAAAAATAACTGGTATCTATTTTCAGGTGTTTATTTTCATTGGATGATCATATTTGGGCAGTGTAATTGTCTCTAACTTTTCTACTCTTTGGAGTAGAATGGAGACATTGTTGTATCATTTTAGCTTTTTGATAAGAAAAAATAAATCTATATACATAAAACATGTTTTATGATAATCAACTGAGACAGGAATTTGTCCTCTGAGTCATTTTAAAATCATTTGAAAGGCAGTGGAAGAAAACACCTGCAATTATGATTTCATAAGAGATGATATTGATTTAGCAACATACAGTATGATTATACATAAAAATTAACTGACAAGGTATACTGTAAAATTTTAATCACAGTAGTCTACATATAGCTTTTGTAATTTACATGCTCATATATGATATGCAAAGCAGAATCCCCAAGTGTCCAAGGTACAGTGTCAATTGATTCTCTCTGTGATTATCAACATTTTCCTTAGCAAATATTATAAACTCTTTCCCTGCCCCTAGTTGTTAACTTAGTGTGGATATAAGTCTAAATTTGATTTTCTCTTCCACCTTCAGAGAACAGAACATCAGGAAGACTAATTTAAATCAAGCAAACAAGGCAAATATATCAAACTTTTAGATATGGGGAAAACGTGTATAGCAGTTATTTTACAGTCATCCCTCAGTATCTGCAGGAGATTGGTTCCATGACCCTTGCAAATACCAAAATCAGTGGATGCTCAAGTCTCTTATATAAAATGGCATGATATTTGCATATAAACTATGAACATACTCCTGTATACTTTAAATCATCTTTAGGTTACTTATAATACCTAATACAATGTAAGTGCTACATAAATAGTTGTTATACAGTATTGACTTTTTATTTGTATTATTTTAAATTTGTTTTCAAAGTATTTTCCATTCAAGACTGGTTGAATTCCCCATGCAGGACCTGCAGATACCAAGGGCTGCCTGTGATTACATTAGGGACAGAAGTAGAAAGGGATACGCTAGAAATCCCAGGGTAAAAAGTATTACTGAAGGGCTATTTGTAAAGCGAGTTGAGGATTCTTATTACTTAAAGGCAAGGCATTATAGACTGAAAGTCCTCCACCTTCCTATGTCTGGCTTAACAATTAGAAGAAACATTTTAAGGAAAGATAATATTTGTTGTATCTCATGCTATGTGACACAGCATTATAAAAACAATTTAGCTGTTTTCAGGGTTATGTTACCCATAACTTACCTATTCATTTATCGATTATTCAAGGGAGCAGTCAATAAATTAGAGTCCGTTTATTTCAATTCAAAATGCTGAGCCCAGATTCCTATTAGCCTAGCTAGTGCTAGTGTCAGCTGCAGGTGCTTTGACAAATCAGCCAGTGGCATCTGTGGAGATGACTTTGGCCAAATTAGGTCACATGCCCATTTATAGACTGATAAACCATCTCCAGTTTGTCAGTGTCCCAGTGCAAAAGCATGACTGCCCCATATGTCACTAAGTAGATAGAACTAAGAAAAGAAAATTTCTGAGAAATTGGTAGGAGAAGGTGGAGCTGGGCAGATAAAAATCAGGTTTCTGTAGGAGCCATTTTGAAAGTGTTCTCTCTGACCATATTTGGGACAAACTGAGTGTCAAAATAAATGATACTACTCATGGATTATAACTAATTGAATAAAATAAATATGCACTTGGCCAAATTGCATAAATAAATAAATATATAGAAAATTTGTTACTTAAACAGAATACCAAATAATAAATGTAGAAAGCATGATGGAGCTAAAGTATCACCAATGTTTACTGAAGTAATAGGTTTGAAGAATAGAAATTTTGTATTAATATTATCTCAAAAAATGTTCCCACATTAATACAGGGAAACATAGTGCTACAGAGCAGAAACCCGTGAACCCCATGTTAACCAAGGGATCAAAGTTAACATCACTAATACTGGGACAGACATCCTGGGCCTCCTAATATGGAACACTTAAAAGGATATCACTTCTGTGATATTTCTGTTCACATGCGTAATCTGAATCTAACCATGAGATATGGCAGACAAACTCAAATTGAAGAATATTCCATAAGATAACTGGCCTATACTCTTCAAAAATGCCAAGCTCTAGGTACACCAAGGAAGGCTGAGATACTTTTCTAAATTAAAAGAGACTAATGAGTCATGACATCTAAATGCAGTGCATGATCCCAAATTGGTTCTTGGGCTACAAAAAATGGTAGATAAAAAAGACAGTATTGGGACAATTAAGTATGGGTTGTGGATTAGGTAATAGTATTACATTTTTGTTAAAGTTTTGTTAAAGTTCCTTATTTTGGTAATCTTAGTGTGGTTATGAGGGAGAATGTCTTAGTTCTTATGAAATATATACTGAAATATTTAGGGATTATGGGGTATAGTGCCATAATTTACTTTTAAATATCAGTCAATGGATATTGACTGCTGGTGAATAATACATCAAGGATGTTAACTTTTGAAATAGTGAAGATCAAAACTGTGGCTATTGGCCGGATGCGATGGCTCACGCTTTTAATCCTAGCACTCTGGGAGGCTGAGGTGGGAGGATCGCTCGAGGTCAGAAGTTCGAGACCAGCCTGAGCAAGAGCGAGACCCCATCTCTACTAAAAAAAATAGAAAGAAATTATATGGACAGCTAAAAATATATATAGAAAAATTAGCTGGGCATGGTGGCACATGCCTGTAGTCCCAGCTACTCGAGAGTTAGAGGCAGAAGGATTGCTTAAGCCCAGGAGTTTGAGGTTGCTGTGAGCTAGTCTGCTGCCATGGCACTCTAGCCAGGGCAAAAGAGCAAGACTCTGTCTCAAAAAAACAAAAAAAACAAACAAACAAAAAAAACACCTGTGGCTATTACAATCAATGCTTAAATATGTGGCCCATGGTATGCTATGAAATGAATATTTAGAATATTATATGCTGCCAATGCTTTTCATTTTGTTCTTCTAGGACTCTAAGAAATAACTATACCTAAAGAATGCATCATATACTTTTTTGCAAACATACTTTCCTTACTGACTCATACACTTATTCCCACGTTATATGAATAAACTTTAAATGGATTGCATAGATATCCCACATTATACAAATTATATTCCCACATTATATGAATAAATTTTAAATGGATTGCATAGATATCCAATCAGGGGAGGGAGGTTCTCTGGATAAATCACAAGATTAGAAAAAAATTGCTAGAAAAATCTAAGTTTCTTATTTGTCATTTTAAAATTGGATATCTAAGGCACTCAAATTGCAAGCCACACTTTTTTCCAAACAATATACAAAGGAACAGCATTGTTTCAAGAAATTCTGTTAATGTGCAAATTTTTAAATTGTCATTTCAGGTAATATGTTTTAATGTTTTTCATGTTTTTAATATTTCAAGGTTGGCTGAAGTTTTACTTTATAAATTGAAACTTGTGCAGATGATAATGGGATGGGCAACCAGGCTTACAATTGGACAACTTTTATTATTAAAGGCCATAGATTATTTTAACATATTTCAAGTAACATTTTTAATTAAACAAGTTTGGACTTTTTATGCAACTATACAGCATTATGTTTAATAATGATTCAAAAACTCATATATTTTAGAAGCAGATAATGTCTGAAATGAAAGATGGCAGAAACTACCCAGTTGAAATAAAAACTGATACCAAGAGAGCTAAGTAAAGACCCAATAAGAACCTTTGTCCTGTGTTTCTCTTAAAATATTCTTTCTTATTCCACTTTTACCTTCTTACTCCTTCTTAATGGATGTCCTCAAAAATGATAGAATGAAAAAATAGTAAAAATTTAAAGCAAAGAAAACTTGATAAAATATTTAGCAGGAAAAAATAGGAATTTTGGGCTAACATGAGAGTACTAGTCTGTAACATTTTTTCTATGCTATATCTAAACTTTTTTGGCATTGCTTAGTAGCTAGTTGACCAAAGCAGGCAGTTGATAAATAGCACCCTTGGGGCTTGAATGAGTTAACAGAGATTTCAGAAGTAAAGAACGTAATACAAAATAGCATATTCTGAAACACAGTCCTCAATAAACTGACTGATTCCCTTGCATAAAACATTTTAGGAAAATTCTTCTAGACATTTTGTTGCAGAGTAAATTAAAGAAGAAAAAAGCTTCCTTCTTTCCTTATTCCTTGCCCTCCTCTTTCTCTGTCTAGTTACATGGCTGTAGGTTCTGCATTTGCTTTTTGTTCATAACAAAACTAGCTAGCTGTAGCTATAAATCTGCATTTAATCTAAATTTGAGGAGAGGGTAGACAGAGCATATAAGGAAAGAATATCGTCACTGTAGGGGCATATGCAAACAAAAACAAAAACATAACCAAAAAACAAAACAAAGCAAAAACAACCAAGAAAGAAAGAGAGAGAAATTGTGTGTGAGAGAGAGAGGAGGAAGGGAGGGAGGAAAGGAGGAACAGAGGGAGGAAAGAAAAGAAAAAAGAAAAACTTTTTTAACTAACAGTTTGTAAATGGTAAGGAATCTCCTCTTAATATGTGCCATGCTGGGACCCAGAATTCTGATTGCTTCTTGTTCTTTGCTTGTTGTACCCAGATTCCTTCCAAGCAAAATTACCTGCAGATTAAAAGATATATAAATTGAGATAGATAGAAGTATATATGTGTATGTCTGTGTATATATATATATATATATACACACATATGTATGTGTGTATGCCTAATTTTAGAAAAAAATTATCAAATATGCTCTAAATTAGAATAAGAACTCAAGCCCTAATGATAAATTAGAATGCAAAGAAGCCAAAGACTCCTAAATATTATTAAAAATTAACAACAAATATGGTACTCTGCTCCTTGGCCATCAAAGCAGAAAGGGTAACCTATTCAATCAAGTAAATAGTATTATTTCTCACAGGCTGAACAGAGTTTTTTGTTTGTTTTGTTTTTTAAAGGAAGTATTTCCTACCAGCCTTCATAGCTAGTACACTACAGTAGAGTGTGGGAGAGGACAGTGCTATCTTTAACAGTATTTACACAACACATTAAAGAGTAGCTTCATGGTGTTTTTCATGTTAGAGTCTCTCAATGTAGAGTTCATGATACCAACTGGTAGAGCATGCAAAACAATTCTGACTGAAGCCAAGAAGGGGAGTGGGGAGGGGTAACCCTTCTCTACAGTTTTCTCATTATTAGACACAAAAAATGGCTCCAAATTAAAAGATATGCCCCTTACTAGCAAAAGTGTTTTATTAGTGTGTAATCCTGTACAAGGCATTACTTGTGCTGCTGAAAAGTTTCTATAATGAAAATCCTATATTTCATATGAGAGAGGGGGGAATGGATACACATTTTAAAATCTTTGAAATTGTGATCTACCAGTTTGTATTAGAGTTGATGAAATGTGATACTTTTTTTTTTTTAAACAAATGACCTTTTACCCTTAGATCCTACATAGTTTAAACAACCCTGGTGAAAATGTTATGTTGATGTGCTGATTTGCAGTTTTCATACAAAAGATAATTAATTGCTCCTTGGAGGTTTGGGTTTGAGACGAATTTCTGTGAATAAATTAATCTCCTGAACCTTTTACTCTTGCAGAGGAAGGAGTCCCTGAGGTCAGGACAAACTGTAGCATTACAAACAAGATGTACTTTCCTTCTATATGATTGCTTCCTTCAGGAAAATGATTAGAAAGATTAACATGCAAATAACAGATGAAACCAGCTCTTACAAGGGGAAAAAAATAGCTACCAATACATTCTGAAAAATCACTGAGACCAAAATCTATTTCTATAAACGTCACTTAGTTTTATGATAATCAGAATACATTGTTTGGAGAAAAATATTAATTTAGGTAGGTCTGAAGAGTTGTCACCCAGTTAATTAATCCCATCTGCTATTTTTACTGTCGGAGCTGCAGCAATCTGTTTGCCAGGAATTCAAAATCAGAAAAAAGGCCCCATGAGCCCCACTAACAATCTTTGTCTACAATGTCTTTCCCCTAATATACATGAATTCAAATTTGAAAAGGTGACGAAGAAAAAAAATTATCAGGATAATCTGCTTTATTTCATTTGTGTTCATGGAAATTTAGAAAATTAACTTTAAATATCATGACATTCAAAAAAACAAAACTGTGAAATTGCAGGGAAAAAAAAGAAGGGAGGTGTAGGAATATGATTAAAAATTTTACCTTTGTTCCTAAAATAACGTGAGTGCTTTCACTTGCAATTAAAATGTGTACTTTATTCCTTATAATCTCCTCCTTGATTTCTTATGTCAAAAATTGTTCTTCAATCTCTTATGTTAACTTTGGAGTCAAACTTGAAAGGTGATTTTTTTGTACTTATCATTCTACCTAGTCTTATTCTTTAGATAATACTGTATTTTGAGAGGCCTAAACTTAGACTTGTTGTTGAAAAATAACTCACATGTGACTATGTAATGTGAGTAATTACTTGCATTATAAATTTCTAAAATAGACATATGGTATCTTGTTTTCCCTAGTGAGTTCATCACTCAGGTACTTAGGTAAATGCATTAACTCTTCAAGACACCCATTTCCCTAAGCCTTTAGATGATATTAGAGCATCAAATATAAACTGAGGTATTTATCAATAAAGAAAACTGGAGAAGTCCATTACATGTACATATACTAATATAACCACTGAACTCATATATCAGATTTATCATAGAAAATGTCAATTTTCCTTTCATAGTTGGCTGTCTGATGAAAAGGCTGCCATAAAAATCACCAAGAAGTGACCAACCACCAAAGCTAACATGCTCTTTTTAATTCTTATTTTAATTGATCTCACAATCTGACATTCATTTCTTCCACTTAAACCTCATTATAATCCAACCTTTATGATTAGCTCTTCCCTTTCATAAAGATCTCTTCAAACCCTTATTATTTTTTTGCTCTGTTTTCTCCTAGAACAATCCTATTCATACTAATGGGGTGAGGTTTCATCTATACTAGTGTGTCCAGCTTTCAAATTGTATTTGCACCTGCTAGCTTCCTCTACCTAGATGCATTTTAAACTTAACCCACAAAATATGATCACATTTTATTTTCCTGTAAACTTGATCTTCTCACCTATATTATTATGATGCAACTATTAGCATTCCCATTTATTGTGTCCAGTTAATTAAAAAAATCAGTCATTCCTCTTTCTTCTTTACTCAATATTCGTTGTTTACAAAGTCATGATACCTGTCCTGAAATGTTTGTATTTTTGAGGATGAAAACCAGTAATGCCCACATTATTTCTCAGTATTACCTCAGTCCTGACTTATATTAGGTACACAGCAAATATTTACTGATGTGCATACAATTCCAAAGAATTATTAAACATCATCCATATTATTTGGTTGCCATGGAATTTTGTTGTTGGAGTATTGCTTGGCATTAGTGGGTTATAACAGGATTTAATTTTTTTAAAAAAATCTAATTTTTATGAACCTATCTGTCAAAATGGGATTTTTTCTTTTTGCATTTCCGTATGCCACATGTAGGGAAAACCTATATAATACCAAGGAACATCTGGTGTTTTTACACATTCATTTAAGAAAATGAATATGTTACTACACCTTTTAACTAATTCCAGGTTATTCTTGTGACATTCACTGATTTATCAATTTGTTGACAATATGAGATATTAATCTCCTCCTTATACTTGGGTCATGTAATTATGTAATTTTAAGACAGATTTTCATTTCAACACATATCTACTGAGTACCTACTGTATGTAAGTAACTGTCCTAGGCACTTGGGTGCATCAATAAACCAAACAGATAATGATCCTTACCCTTAAGAAACTTAAATTCTAGTGGGAAAATAAAAAACACAATAAGCAATAATCATAATAAATAAACATATATCATGCTAAGTTACAAATGAAAAAGAGAACAAATGAAAAAGGTGGATGGTGAATATGTGAGAGAAAGGTTGCAGTGTTAAGGAGGCAGGGAGAGAACAAATGAAATTTTTTTGACCTTCTTCCAGAAATTGTGACTGAGGGAGATAGATTACAATCCTTTTCTCCTTTCACAATTGGGGGTTGTATTTTTTTCTTTTGTTCCCAATCAACTTCCAGCCTAAGTAGTGTGATAGAAAATCTAATGCACTGAAGAAATAAGCTCTGAAATAGCCAATGAAAGGAGCCATTCCTAAAGAGTGAAGAGTTAATGAAGAATTTTTAACAGCCTATCGACTCAACTTCACTCTGTTACCATTTAAATGGCCTCAAATGGGATGTGAAGCTTAACATATCACAGAATAGCATGTAGTTTCTGGTGGCTGCAAACATTTTCTCATTAATCTTGGTTGCTTGCTACATCAGCAATAACAAGAAGTTTGGAGGGAGTCTATAGCCTAGCCTCAAATGTCTTTCTTTTGTTTTAAATATGGGAATAAGAGAATTTAGCAAGAAGTAAAAATTGTGAACATTTTCCTTATTATTTTTATTAAAATAAGTTTTTTTCAAACAAAAGAATTAATACCTTATCAATATTGATGATATGACTACCCCCTGTATTTTGTTTCCAAAAAATAAAAAATAAAAAACTCATATGTAACTCACATGTCTGTATCCTGTTGTATTTACCATTCATGCTATGTCATAAATGTTCATGTATCTTAGGTTTCCTATTTTAATCTTGTTATCAAATTCATCTAAAGTTCTGCACATGCTATTTAACTCATTTTATATTGGCAGTTGTGATTTGTTTTATAAATTATGAATCTATATTGTGTATATATGCATGTCTTACTCCCAGAAGCTATACCCTATTTATGATCGCTTGGCAACATTGCCAACTAGAACAAAGGATTTTTCTTTTCTATTGGCACAGATATTGACAAAATACTATGTTTTATGCAAGTGATAAAATTTACATAGGTTCTATTTATTAATTTAAAAGCATTCGTAAGCAAACAAATCTCTAATTTCTCAATGTCTTGCCTGGATGCTCCCTTGACTCTGGGATCAGGGTGAACAAACACCCTTATTTTCCCAGAATAGGTCCAATCTGTGACTGTATCTCAGCCTACAATCAATAATTCCCCTTTTCACTCTAGAAAGCATCTCTAGTCGTATGATAAATTAAATGGTCACCGTATCCATGACTGATATGAAACCCGGCTATCATTAAGTACATTGTTCTTTAATGTGACTTGCAGGACATTATTCATCTAATCCTCTACCCTTCTAGAACATCCCCAGCCCTTTTGAGAATTATTGCCATCATCTTTTCTCTCTTCAACAAAGTCATGGACATTTATCCTCATTAGTTGAAGGTTTTTGCAATTGTCCTTACTCCCTATTTCTAAACCCGGCTCTCAACCTTTTTTGTACTTCATGCTTTTGAACAACCAAACGATATGATGCCTCAGTTCACTCCCTTGTTCATTTCTAACAATATTCATTTCTATCCAATTTCATATCCATAACTATTCCCTAGATCTTGTCTGCTTTACCACTGAAATCTGGTATTCAGATATTCCTTTTTCTCACTATGCCTCCCATTTTCATATCCCCTTCGCTTCATCATTAATTACTTGCTTTGAATCTGTTCTTTGATCTCATCAACACTTCAAAGATTTGACCACTTAATTACCTTCCTTTCAGTGATTTTTTCTAACTCTTTGAGCCTTGGTTTTTAACCTGTTTAAAATATTTTTTTCCTTTCATATTTGATTCATTTTCTGTCTGTCCTACTCCCACACAAGAACATACATTCTGGAAGAAGAGAGATTTTTGTGTTTTTTTCACTGCTGCCTCTCCAGCATCTACAAGAGTGCCTGGCACATGGTAGGCCCCCAAACGATATTTGTTGACTGAATATTTGAATCAGGCAGATTACAAATCAAATGTCAACTCAGAGATACCTATTCTGATTATCAAAATTCAAAAAAAACCCTACATTTCCACTCTCATTGTTCTTAACAAGTAGCAGCTCCAGATATTTTCTTGATTATTTATTCATACTTTTTTTTTCACCTTAAATTCAGGAACTCATTCTTATTTACTACTCTCTCTCTTGTACTTTACAGTAATTTGTAGTATATCATAGGCCTTCAGTAAATTGTGTGTTCATTTGGTAACTTTTCTGTAAAATGTGGGTAGTTACATCATCTAGTTCACAATGCTCCTGTAAGGATCAAGTGATATAACATATAAGGAGCTTGGTGCATTGCCTGGCAAAAGTCAGCATGAGAGATTTAGATATTTTCATTATGCTATGCAAAACAGTAGCAAGAGTAGTCTAAAAGGTACACAGATCATATTGTCTACTTTCTACTCTTTTAAATGGCCAACCACTATCTATAAGATGATAGTCAAACTCTTTAACATGGGAGAGAAGGATGTTTATTATTCGACCTTTGCCTATCTCTCCTGTCTCATCTTATGCCCTGTTCAAACCACCTCCAGTGCCATGATACCACCATACTGAGTTCCATTCAATACCCCGCCATCCACTTCCTTTCCAGGCTTATGCCAGGAGCTCTT
The DNA here is from genome assembly GCA_028533085.1 of Varecia variegata. Lineage (NCBI taxonomy): Eukaryota > Metazoa > Chordata > Mammalia > Primates > Lemuridae > Varecia > Varecia variegata. The sequence continues at coordinate 10,218,184 of CM052447.1, read as the reverse complement.
TTGCCACCATTTTTTAATCTGGCTTGTGCCTCCACAGGCTCAAGAGCTCAGTTGAGATCATTCTTCCTTTGCAAAGCATTCTCTGACTCATAAAGCAGCATCCTGTGCATTAAAATGGCCTTTTTTCTTGCTAGTCTTCTCCCTTAGACTGCAAAGTCTTCAAGGACAGGGATTATTTCATGTTTATCTTTACAGCCTTGGTACCTGATGAAGTGGCTGATGCATGGTAGATATAGGACTCACAGGCTTCCATCAATACATCTATCTACACATCAGCTTCTGCCTTCCCTCCTTTTGCTGTCAATGAAGTGAACATATGAATCCATATCTAATCCCCATCCCCACTTACTTGGCAGATTCCATCCTTTCATGCCTATTCAAGGACATCACTCCACTAGCTTTCTTTTGCTTCCTCGCATCACTCATTTTTAATTCTCAAAAAAATCATTCTCATATTCCTATATTTTAAATATACATACAAACATACACACACACACATACACACACACACCCCTGCTGCTTTAATTTTCATTTTTGATGACAACGTCTCATAACCCTATTTCCTCCCAACAGCTAAAATCCTTTTCTATGCTCTATTTTGCAGCAAAACTCCTTAAAAGATATATTTATACTTAAGGTTTCTATGTCCTCAGCTTTCATTTTTTAAAAATGTACTTCAATCTGGCTTTCATCCTACTACACCATCAAAAATGACCATAACAAGGTCATCAATAACTTCTATGTTTCCAAATGGTGATTTTTTTTTCCTTTTTTATTTGGAAATATTTCAAACTTACAAAAATTCCAACAATAAAAATAGTGCAAAGAACATCATATACTTTTTACTCATATTCATTTATTAGTATTTTTATCCCATTTGCTTTTTCTCTCACTCCTTCACACACACACATCACGCACACAGGCACACACACACACATACCCATATTTTTTCCTGAAACATTAGCAGGTGATATAAAATGTATGATAAATGGACATTTAACCCTAAATGCTTCAATGAATATTTTCTAAAAGTAGTAATATCTTCTTCCTTATATTACCACAGAAGTTATCTTCATAAATTTACATAAATATCATAATTGTATCTTATCTACCATCCACATTCCAAATTTGTCAGTTGATCTATTAATAACAATGTCTTTTATGCCTCCCCCCTCCTCTTGAATATAAGACTTAGTCTAGAGTTAGTTATTTCATGTAGTTGTCACATCTCTTTAGCCTATTCATTCTGAAACATTTCCACAGATTCTCTTTGTCTTTTATGACATTGATATTTCTGGAAAATAAAGTATACCCCCCCACACACATACTATTTTGTTAATATAACAGTCCTCCTCCTCGGCTGAAATAGGCAATATTGTGCCCATCTCAAGGTATCACATATGGAGTCACATAATGTCCATCTGTCCATCATTGATGATACTAACTTTGATCACACATTCAAGGTACAACCTGATTTCTCCACTTTATAATTACTATTATTTTTTTCTTCTTAAAACTAATAAATGGTTTGTAAGGCAAAAATTTAATGAAAATATCCTGTCCCCATTCACAATTCCCCCCTAGACTTAGTATCCATGATAATCTTGCCTAATTCAAACTTCACCAGGATTGTTGCAAAATGATGATTTTTGAACCCTGGTCTTCCTTCCACATTTACCAGTTAGCTTTCAGCATTTTACTGTAAGCAAGACTCCTCCCTCCTCTCTCATTTGTTTACTTGTCTCTTTATTGTCATATGGACTCAAGATTTCTTTTGTTTTCATTGGTTTATAATCCATTACTGTATTTCATTATTTTGGTGCTAAAATTGTCTAGATTTGATCAGTCTGGCTCCTGTGCTCTTGTGACATGCCCTCACCATTTTTTGAGTACCACCTTACTTTCTGACATAGTAAGATGTTATAGGCTCATTTTGTACATATTCTGCCCTGCCTTGACTATCAGCTATTTCTCCTAGGAACTCTGGTTCCTTTTAGTGAGGAATGGTAGTAGAGATCAAGATGGGGTGCAAGGTATCCTTTGGGTATCTTTGTTCTTTTGTCCTTTCAGCAATCAGATCTAGAAGATATATGTATGCACGTATCCATAAATATATACAAATATAAAGGATTCTATTTACTTCCATGCATACACACATACAGGTGAAATCGTTTAAGTTCACAGCAATACCTTAAATTCCAGTCCATTCCCACAGAGTTCTTTCTTGCTTCATTCGTTCCATATTTGTTTTCCTGTTCTTCCACAGTGATAATCCTGCCTCCAACAACTTTAACACATTTACACCTTTGCTCAGTCTTATAATCATCTAAAATCGTAGGTGTAATTTCAGATTCTAAAATAGTTGTAGAATTTTTATGGCCATAACACTAAAATAAACAAACCTACTTTAAAAAGTTTAGGATTAGTTTGGAGTTCTCTCCCTGGCCTGCGCAATACAGAGGCTATGTAAACAAGTGTGTGTCACTTACTTTGATTAAATATCCCTCCCTCCCTTCCTTTCCTTTTTTCTTCCTCCCCATCTGTGTAATTATGATATTCATAGCAATAAAATTAGGTTGATTTAGTTCAGTTTTCTTTCTGTTTTAGATTATTTTCCATGTTCCCATTCTTATGGGAAGTAAACAATTATATTAAATTACATTTTTTAAGATGTAGAATATTAACATGACTTCCAAAGGAAAAAAAAAAAAACAAAAAAAAAACTAAACTAAAAGTTCTATTCATGTAAGTATTCTTCCTGCTCTATCCTTTCCAATACATTTGCCTACCCCTTGGAGATAACCAGTCTTAATTGGGTTTTCTTGGTTTTGCTTTGTGGGTTCTTTTGTTTGCTTATTCTTCCTGCGTTTTGTAATTAGAAGCAGATATATGTATGCCTTCTTAACTTGGTTCTTACACAAAATGGAACATACAATATGCTTTTTGCACATCCCCTCCTCCCCCCACACACTTAGGTCATCTTCTGGAAATCTGGAAATCACTCCATGTTATAAAGGTTTCTCATTCAATTTTAGTGCTGCAAAGTACTCCATTGTATGTACCATAGTTTATTTAACCGATCTTGTTATGTTTGAAATTTTAAGTACGCCAGGCCCTCAAATATCATTTCCTTCAACGTCTTTCCTTACAATGTTGATGAGAAAAAAAAAAAAAAAATCGCTTCCCAGAAGGGCCACTGCCTGTGTGGAGTTTGCACATTGTCACCACGTCTGCGTGGGTGTCTCTGGTACATCGGTTTCCTCGCAGGTCCCAGAGCTGAGCCCGATCCATTTAGTGCCGTGTCTATGCGGTCCCAGAGTGAGGGAGTGTGGGTGTGTGTGAGTGCGCCCTGACATGGGTGGCGTCCTTAGCTGCCAGGTCAGGTTCCAGCCACTCACCACCCTGAACTGGAATAAGCAGGTTAAAAAATGATGGAAGGAATGAATACAAAAGATTGTAAAATAAAAATTCGTCACGTGCACGCTCATAGCACAGGTGCACGACAGTGAACGACGCCGCACCTGGCGCTTGGAGGCGCCATCTTGCGAGTGAGTTTGGTTTCGAGCTTCGTAGCGGCAGGAGACGCTCCTGACAGTTTTCGCTTTGCAACATTTATTCCTGGATTTAACCCACCAGCAAGACCACCTTCATTCACTCCCTGACTCACCAAAAATAGGTAAATCATTCTCTGACTAGTTTTTAGTAATCTTTTTTAATTTAAATGTATGTATAGCTCACATTTATTTCAGTGTTTCATATTAGAAATGTTTTGGGTCCTTAATTATAAGTTTGGTGATGTTTTTGTGAGGAGAAATATGCCACAGAAATTTAGCTCTGTTTTCTGTGGCAATTATTCTGTGGTAAAATTGGTTGTTACACGTCGTTTTGCTTGAAGTCACAGGTCCACGAGCCTATCCGGGATGTTAAGTGAGGACGTACTGTACCACGACCATTTTATGAATACAAATAATGCTGCAGTGAATAAACGCTGTGTGTACATACTCATATTTTTAGAGGTGTATAGTCAGGGTTGATTTTTGAGAGGTGTTGCCCCAGTTCTTTGGCTCCAGGTTTGAAGGAATTATAAACCAGGCCCTGCGACGAGTGATGACTGACACCTCACACTTCCACACAAGCCGCTGTTACGGCAACCACAGGAGCATAAAGGGAAAGTACGTTTCCTCAGGGGAAATGGGTCTATCTCTTCGAGGGGAAAAGACCCTGAGGTTTTACCACACTTCTGCTTTTATGTCTGTGCCTTATGATATGCTAAATGGGGGCTGGAATATTGATCACCTTTCTAGGGTAAAAGGTGGAGAATTCTTAGAACTAACCCAATTTTATGGTTATAGGGCAACTTCCGGGGATTGCCATGGAATTTGTAAACTGTCACGGAGATAGTGGGTGTGATTTTTACCGCGTTAATGTATGTTAATGAGGAAAAGGTTACCTTTGGAATTAAATTCCTAGGTTCTGCGCATGCTCCTGGCTGAGAACAGTCCCTAACTGGAAGTTTCTGCCATTGTGGTTTTACGTTCTAAATGCTCATTTTAGGTGTCTTCCTTTTTGTCCCCCTCCTCTTTTCCTGTGGTTAACGCTGCCCACCTACACCTGTCTCTAACATGTATCTTTGGGGTAAATTTCTAGAATTAAGATTGATGTATTGAAGAGTAAATGTGGATGTGATATTTTGCTGGATATTGCTAAATTCCTGTCTATAGAAGTTGTAACATTTACAGTCCCATTATCAATGTTTAAGAGTGCCTGTTTTCCCACAGTCCTAATAACAGATGTTATTGTCAGGTTTTGAATTTTTGCCAATCTTATAGGAAAGAAATGGTACATCAGTATCATTTAAATTTACATTTCTCTATTATGAGTGTTATTGAATATCCTTTCATATGTTTAATGGCCATTTTCATGTCTGTTTTTGTGAATAGCATGTTGATGTATTTTGCCCATTCCACGATAGGACTCTTGGCCATATTAGCCTCAACTTTCAAAAGTTCTTTATAAATTAGGGATATTAGTCCTTTATCTGTGAGATACATTACAAATATTATTTCCAGTTTTTCATTTTTCCTTTGACAGTGCTTATTTTATTTTTATCATATTTTAAAAATATTTATTGGCATGATCTTAGATTACACATAGATTCTTAGTTAAGTTAGAAAGTCTTATACCCAACTGATAGAAGAATTTACTCATGTTTTCTAGTCCTTATATAGATTTATTTTCATTTAGATCTCGCTTATATTTAGAATTTATGCTGTTTATGATGTGGTGACTGATCTGATTATATCTTTTACCAAATAGCTATCCAGTTGTTTCAACACTATTCATGAAAAAGATTTACTGTTCCCTTTCTTTGTGTTTTTGAAATTATGGAACCAGTCTAATTCTCAAAGATAAGTGATTACAGATCACTGAGGATTCTTCTTTATCTTTGAAGTCTAGTACTTTTACTAGGATATAGGCAGAATTGCTCATTTTGGGTCAGTTTCCCTTGCATTCAGTGGGCTCTTTCAATGTGAAGATTAAGTTCCTCTTTCATTTCTGTAAACTCTTCTTGAGTTATAGTTTTAAATATCAGTTTACTTTCATGTTTTTATTTTCTTTTCCGGGACACCAATAATACGAATGTTTGACATCCTTCACATGTTTTTCACTTTAGTCACTTTCTTTATGACCCTTTTTACTTCTTTCGTGACCTCATTTTCATTCTCTTGGTTGTTTTACTAATTTTCTTCAGTGCCTTAAGTTGTCATTTATATCTAGTCTCCCTTGTGCACATAATTTTTTTTTTTAGATTTTGTCATTTTTTTTCTATTTATTTCGTTAGTTCAATCAACACTGATTTTAATTCTCCCCATTTTCCATTCCTCCTATTAGTTTTTATATTTCTTAACAAAAGTGCTTTTTCCTATCCCCAAAATGCTCATGTGAGGATATTTAACTCAATCTAAGGTGCTGTGTTTCAATTTTCATCAGATGACAGTTTCTTTGTTTTGGTTTTGTTTTTAGGAGGAAATTTTTTTCATTAGCAGATTCCTCATTTACATTTTCTAGCATTTTACAATAGTTGTGTGTGGGAGAGAGCCCACTTTCTTCTATTCTTATTTATTTCCTGATCCTGTCTCCTAGTACAAGAGTATTCTCTTGCATCAGTTTTGCCCCCTCTGGGTAGTTTCTTCTATAAATGTGCTGTTGCTGGTGGAAGTTGGAGTAAAGTTCGGCATGTCTTAATTTTCTTTTTCTTTACGATCTTTAATTTTCTCTATGTCCTCCTTTCCTCTCCCTGCCTTGTCTTAGAGTGGATCGCTCTTTCTTTGTATAGTCAATTCTTTCCCAGAAGCAATGTTCCTCTAAGAATGCTACTTCCAGTTCTGCTCACGTTAAGGGCCCTTCCCCATAGTTGGGTTATGATGTTCAGTGTTTTTGTGTATTATTTTCCTTCCTATTTCTGACAGTGATTTTAACTGTACTTCTTAAGACTTTCTAGCTCCTCTGTTGTTTTTTTAGTGTCTCTTCAGTTTTGCCTCTTCTCGCCACACCCACAGACTTGTGATAGTTGCCACAGGTGGGGATTGTAGAAATTTTTCTTTTTTCTTCTACTTACGGGTAATTTGAAGGTAACTGTCTCCTAGTAATCTGTCTTGTGTGGTTTTGTATGTTAGCCATGTTGATTGTTCATTGTTTGTGAGAGTGAAGGGGAGATTTGGAATCAGGCTGCTGTTGTTTTGCACAACTCTACTGCTCAATTCTTAGTCCTCATTTTATTTGATCTCTTAAGAGTATTACACAGTAATGATAACTTCATCATTCTGGATATACTTCCTTCATTTGGCTTTTAGGATGCTTCATTCTTATTTCTTCTTGCCTTTCTCACTGCTCCTTCAGATTCCTTTTCTGGCTCCTCCTCTTCTCTCAGATTTCCCAGCTTTTTATCTACTGCCTAGACTTATCTTTGAAATTCCAGATTCGCATATACAGTTTTTACTCAACATCTGAACTTGGATTTGTAAAAGACACTTCAAACTCAAATGTTCAAAACTGAACTCCTAATCTATCTCCTCCCAAATTATACCTCCTCTTAATACTTCTCTATTCCATTGATGGCAAATACATTATTTTTATTACAAAAACCATGGCAATTTTTTTGACTCTTCTTAAACCCCACATCTGATTCATCAAGAAATCTTACTGTTTCCAATTCCAAAATATTTCTAATTTGTACATTTTCTAACGTCTCTACTATTACCAGCTTGGTGAGAGATTCTGTTAAAAACATTTCATACCTGAGCAATATCTTAACTGGTCTTTCTCCTTCCTCCCTTCAATAGCTATAAAGGCCACAGTAATGCTTTTCAAACTTAAAGTACATATATATAATACATATATAAGGTAATATATATATATAATATAATATAATCATTCCTCTCCTCTATACACTCCAATGGATCTCTATTTTACTCAGAGTAAAAGTTAAATCCATTATAGTGGCCTACAAAGCCTTACACAAGCTGTCATTTATTACATCTCTGACATTATCTCCTATAAATCCATTGTTTGATCATTCCATTTCAGTTTTATAAGTATCTCTACTGTTCTACCAAAAAGCTAGATTTCCTCCTGGATTGGGATTTTGCACTATCAGTTCTTTCTGCTTAGAACATTTTTCACGTAGATGACTCTTTTCTTTAAAGTATATGCTCAAATATTATCTTCTCATTGGAGCATATTCTGACCTTCCTATTATTAATACAGCTTACCCTGTTCATGCTTTGGCACTCTAATCTTGTTCACTTTGGTTTATATTTTTATTCTTATAACATTTATCATCAACCAACATAAAACCTTAGCCACACAGGGATTGAACACTTTTGTTGCTCGAGTGTTCCAAGAGGTTAGAAGAGTGCCTGCCACACAGTAGTGCTCAACAAAGGTCTGATAAATAAAAACAGGGTAAGTCCTGCAGTTTTCCAATTCTTTGCATGTAGATAGATGCCTCATTTACATATCAATTGTCAATTAATAGTAAATGTCTACAGTCATATGTAAGATTTAGAGTCCATGGTTTCTAATATTTTCTTCTCAAAACACTATATTTAATAAACTGGTTCAATAGCTGAGGACTATAGACTATTAAAGGCACTTCTAAGAGTGATCTTTTGAGAATATATTCCAAGTTTAAAAAAAAAGCTAATATCATATCAAATGTTGAATTTTGCCTGTCTAATTTATGAGAAGTGCAATTTGCAAACTTTCTTATTTTAATATATATCTTGGACATCCTTATTATTTGAAACCATTAAGAAATCTGAAATTACTTGAAATTGAAACTAAATACGCTCTTTTAGATTTTTTTCCCCATTTTGCTTCTTAGTATTATTGCTCTGCCAGGCTTTTTCTTTTCCTCTTTAAATCCATTAAAGAAACCATACAAGAGTCATAATGTTAACATATTTCATTCAGGATTTAGTGTTGTTAATTAAAATAGAATCAAAATCATATGCTCATACTACAGAAAAGAATTTAAAGAATATATAGTCCAAACTCCTCAATTTATTGAAATATTACATTAACTGAGGCAGAAAAAAATTATGTCATTTACCAATGCTCACACAGTTCATTAATGACAAAGTGACTACAAGAATTCAGGTCTCCCAATAGATGTGAGGGTGATCTGGCTACAACATCTGTCACCTTTTTAATTGCCAGGGTTGATTCTGCTGATCTGGCTGGCAAGCAGGTTTTTCCTTCATCCCTCACCTCATCCCTCCAGAAGCTGAGTACTCAGTTTAGGGGATGACCTTCCCTTATACAAGAGGACCATTCTTCCCTCAAAGGTATATGAATAGCTGTACTCCCCCTGCTAGAAACTCCAAACAAGCCCTCAAGGCCCATTTGGAAAAAAACATGGGCAGTCAAGCTTCCACTACTCCACATGCATGCAAATGAAGCACTGCACATGGCAGTCGGACTTTAAAAAAAAAAAAAAAAAAATAGAAAGAAGAAGTAAAAAAGAAAAAAAAAATTCAGGCCCCCAGTTCCCAGATTAAGGTCCTTTCTGCTATCCTGTATCATATTATCATTTGAAAATATCAGCAATATTTTTAGTGTAATATAAAGGCATATAATGTCTTTTTCTTTTTTCTTATGAATTTCTATTTCCTCATCCATGTCTTATAACAGATTTGTACATATTTGGACTGAAACAAAAACGTTGAGATGTTAGATATTTTGATTTCTTTATCCCAAATAAAAAAAAAACTGTTGATAAATTATTATAGAAAATGTGTGCCCATATCACTTGAGACATTTTCTTGTCTAACTAATATTAAAAAAATCCAAAAAAAAACCTTGCTAAACCATAGGGCAACTTATATCTCACATACCAAAAAGTTCAGTCAGAAAGTTTCTAGAATTGTTTAATTATATGGTTCAATAACTTTACCAAATTTTCTTCCACATTTCCATTCTGTCATCTTCAGTTTGTGGACTTGTGCTCTTAGTCTGTCACTGTGCATAATCCAATGAAGCTTGACACTTTTCCAGTGCCATGTGCATGTGCATTCCAATATCTATGGGAAGTTAAGGGGGACTCTTCTTGTCTTTCATTTAAAATAAAAAAATTATTTCCTTAAGTCTTCTCACTGATAGCCTGTCATGTCTCTTTGGCATACCGATGTCTAAATTAATCACTTGACAAGGGGATGAGGCCTACATAAATAAAATAAATTGGGTCTAATATTCTTTGAGAGAGCATGGGTTTTCTTTAGCAAAAACAAAGGTAAATGAGAGAGTTAAATAGGAAAACAGTAGTGTCAGACACTGTACCATTTAGAAAACATGAAAGTGACTATTATGTTGCTTGCATTTACAAGTTGGTGGGATATACATTTTTTTACTAACTTAGGTAATACTAAAACCAGCCAACTTCAATCATAGTTGAAATCCTTCTGTCATTAGGTCTTTGTAATTTTTATTTGACTACTGTGAACATGTGTTTGTTCTATTACACATGTCTGTGGTTTTGATACAGCCCTAAATGTCAACAGCCCATCACTTAATCCCAGAATAAATTATTTCCTTTTTCTATTACTTGGAAGAAATTGTATAAAGTTGGTGCTATTTATTCTTTAAATGTTTGATAGAATTCCCCAGTGAAGCCATCTAAGCCTGGAAATTTGTTTTTCAGAAGATTTTCCAATATGGATTCAATTTCTTTAATAGTTACAGGACTATTCCTGTTTTCTATTTCATGTTGAGTGAATGTTGGTAGTTTCTGGTTTATTTTCTCTCTTTTTATTGTGTCAGTTTTGTCAGAAGTTTATCAATTTTATTGGCCTTTTCAAATAATGAACTTTTGTTTCATAAAACTTCTGTTTTGCTTTACTCTTTTCAATTTCTTTGATTTATACTCTTATGTTTATTATTTCTGTCTTTTTGGTCGTTTTCAGTTTATTTTGTTTTTACTAATTTTTTAAAGTAGAAAATTAAATCCATGATTTGAGACCTTTTATCTTTTCTAACATAAACATTTGATGTTAGAATTTTTTTCTTCTAGCACTGCTTTAGTTACATCTCACAAATTTCAATTTGTCAAATTTATATTTTCACTTAATTAAAACCACTTTGTAATCTCTCTTGTGCCCTCCTCTTTGACCTATGGATTATTTAAAGTGTGCTAATTTCCAAATATTTGAATCTTTTTCTGATTATCTTTTCATTATTTATTACTAGTTTAATTCCATAATGATCAGAGAATGTATTTTGTATAATTTCAATTTTTTAAATGTTAAAATTTTTATTTTTTATACCCAGGATGTGGTCTGTCTTGTTGAATGTTGCATGAGTGCTTAAAAAGAATGTGCATTTTGTTCTTTTTTGATGGATTATTCTACAAAGGTCAATTAGATACTGCCAGTTGATAATTTTCCTCAGTTCTATACATTGTTGAATTTTTGTCTACTCATAATTAATCTTTTACTGATGGTGAGTGATGAAGTCTCCAACTATAAATTGATTTTGTCTATTTCTTTGTGCATGTTTTTTTCAGTTTTTACTTTATGTATTTTAACGCTCTTTGATAGGTGTATACACATTTAAGATTGTTATGACTTCTTGAAGTTTTGAATCTTTTACCTTTAAGTATGTCCACCTTTGTCCCTAATAATTTTCTTTGCTTTGAAGTCAACTTTGTCTGATATTAATATAGTCACCCTTGCTTTTTAAAACTAGTATATTCGTGTATGGTAGATCTTTTTCCACCCCTTTACTTTATCCTACCTATGTCATTACATGTAGACTGTGGGTATTTTTTTCGTTTTTTGTTTGACAGAGCATATGGATGGTCTATATAATGTTTTTAATCCATGCTGACAATATCTGTCTTTTAATTGGTGTACTTGGGGCAGTTGCATTTGCGATTTTTAATAAGTTTTGATTTAGTTGATTTAGACCTACCATCATTTTAATTGCTTTCTGTTGATTTCTTGGCTTTTTTTGTTGTTCTTCTGTTTTCCCTTCCTTGCTTTCTTTTAGGTTATTTAAAAAATTGTATTTTTCCATTTTAATCTGTATATTACATTTGAAATTGTGTGTATAGTTTTTGTTGTTGTTGTTCTAGGAATTATAACATGCATACTTAACTTTTTACTATCTACTTCAATTTAGTATTTTGACACTTCGAATGGAATGTAAAAATCTTACTACCATGTAGGTCCCTTTATCTTATTAGTTGTCTTACATGTTATATTGATGATCACATTAAACAATGGTACCTTTTTATTTCAATTTTCCAACATAGTCTATAGAAATCAAGAGGAGAAGATTATTATATTTTCTGAGATATTTATCATCTTTGTTGCTGTTCTTTCATTCCTATTGATCAAAATTTCCTTCTGGTGTCCAGGCATGGTGGCTCATGCCTGTAATCCTAGCACTCTGGGAGGCTGAGGTGGGATGACTGCTTGAGACCAGGAGTTTGTGACCAACCTGGGCAACATGGTGAGACCTCATCTCTAAAATTTTTTTAAAAATTAACTGGGCCCAGTGGCACATGCCTATAGTCCTAGCTACTTGGGAGACTGAGGCAGAAGGATTGCTTGAGTCCAAGAGTTTGAGGCTACAGTGAGCTATGATTGTGCCACTGTACACATGTCTAGGTGACAGAGTAATACCCTATCTCTAAAACATAAATAAATAAAAATTTTAAAATTTCCATCTGGAATGATTTCCCTTCTGTCTGATAAAATTATTCTGTAAGTTTTTCTTCGTCCTAGAATGACTTTATTTCACTCTCATTCTTTAAGGAGATTGCCATTAAATATAGAATTTTGGGATAAGAGATCATTTCTGCCATCATTTAAAAAATGTGCCACTGTCCTCTTGCCTCCATGATTTCTGATGAATAATCTGCAGTAATTCAAGTTATTGTTCCCTGTTAGGAAATGATTGGCCCCACCTTTATGGAGCCACAACTCTACCAACCAGATAAGAAGATTCCTTACATTAAGGAGTTTAGCCCTTACAGGCTACTGTGATATTACTGCTGGATGCTGCTGCCACTGTGGTATTGCTTAGATCCTGGGGCAAAGGAGAACAGAAAAGAAACAATAAAAAAAAAGGGAATTTTCAAATTCCCTATGAGAATTAGATGTTTACTTTCTCACTCCCTGAGACAAAACTAGAAGTTTATTCCTGGAGCTTCCTCTATCTGTTCCCTAATACCCAATTCTGGTGTATTGAATTTAGCCCAAAGGGTACTAGAGGGAAAAAACACTAACCTCACTGCCAGTTCAGTGGTACTTCGAGTTCTGGGATCCTACTCCAAATTTACCTGCTACTATTTACTTTCAAAGACCTCAAATATATGTTCCATTCATTTTGTCCAAGTTTTGAAGCTGTACTCAGTGAGAAAAACAGGATGGAGCATACTAACCCAGAACTAAGGCCAGAACATTTTTATGGTAATTAATTTCATTCTTATTCCTGTCAGAGAGCCATCACTCTCCTCCTATAAAGTGACTATTTCCATTCTGATCTTATATGCACTGCTATTGTGATTTTACATTCAAAGGACACTTTATTCTCTAAGTTACTATTAGATACCTTACTGATTTCTACATATAAAAACTACCATATTTAGCAAAATTTATACTGTATTTTCTATTGTTTAATGCACTATTGCAATGTTTGTTTACATTTTCCAACACTTTGTGATGCACTTTATATTTTTACCTATATTCCCAAAGTTAAAATGAAGTGACTTATATATTTTAGTTTACAAAATATGCATTTGATGGATAGATGGATGGATGGTGGGTAGAATGATAGTTCGGTACAAGAAGGAATATACACTACTTTCTAAAGGGAATAATGTTTGGCCTTTTCCTACTCAAAAATAAATATTTCATGTGGATGGAGACATTTCTATCTCCTTCTCAGTTCCAACAGGGTCATAAGTCTGGTATTCCTTGGGAAAAAGGATGTAGCCTAAAGTTACCCTAGTATCTTAAAAAATAAAATCGAGTAATGAGCACTGGAAAAATCAGTAGTTTATTTTTCTGGGTGTTTTTTTCCACTCCCCCACCATTACTCTGCATTATGCACAACTAAATACTTCGTGCAAGAGACCCACATCTGTTCAGATAATAACTCACAGGGGGAATAAATCTGGTACTTAGAAAGGACTGGAAATTCATTTGGCCACTAGGAGACAATTCAGGGCATTATAGCAGAGTGGGCTTCTGAAGGAATTTCCTCTAATCCCTAACTTCTTGTAAGCAGCATTGGAGTATGCCACATTTTTTACTGAAATTTTGAGGTTTGGGGAAAGGATAAAATGTAATATAATAGGCATTTATCTTTAAATCCCTCCTACTCTTAACATATCTCTGAGGAACAGCAACAGTTCTACAGTTTAATGTGAGAAATGGTTAGGAGTAAGGTTAAGGAATTTAGAGAATTATTTATTGCTTTGAAACACCCAATTATAAATCAACCAAAAGTTCTCCTGGAAACTTGATAGAATTATTGAGTCACCCAAAATGTAATTTTTGTCCAAAAGAAGGTTCAGAATCAGAGAGAGCAGTTTTCTGTTTACTAGGTAAATGCCCCTGAAAAAGTTAATTAAAAAATCAGTCTCCCATCCTCTATTTGTAAAATGAAAATAATAATGTTAACTTAGTTGGCTGATGTAAGGATTAAATGAGAAAATGGTTGTGAAGTGCTATATTAGTTTTCTATGGCAGCTGTGAAAAATTGCCACAAATTCATGGCTTAAAACAACGTATGTGTTTATTATCTTACCATATTACAGAGCAGGAGTGTAATATGGATCTAAGAGTAAAAGCAAGGTTTTGGCAGAGTGATTTCCTTTTCAGAGGCCCTAGGGGATAATTCATGTTCTTGCCTTCTCCAGCTTCTAGAAAACACCCACTTTCCTTGGCTCATGGCCTCCTACTTCCATCTTCAAATCCAACAATTTAAGACCAAGTCCTTCTCATGCCGACATCTCTCCAGTTCTCTCTTTAGATTCCCCTTTCCACTTTTAAGAACACTTGTGCTTACATTGGGCACACCTGGATAATTCAAGATACTGTAGCTCTTTTAAAGTCAGCTGGTTAGCAACCTTAATTTCATCTGCAACCTTAATTCCCCTTTGCCAGGTAACCTGATATATTCAAATATTCTGGAGATTAAGGTGTGGGGTGGGGGCATTATTTTGCCGAATACAAGTGCTATTATTGGCAGACTCATCAGTTTCTATTTTCATCTTCTGTGGAGATAACAATAGTATCAATCATCATATTATATTTGGGGTTATTAAATGAACTAGTTGAAATAAAGTACCAAGAATAGCTTTTAGTAAATGACAGCCATTGCTTAGTATTTGGAGTCTAGTTTTTCTCATCAGTAAAATAAAAATTAATGTATTTATACATTTCACATTTCACATATTTATACATTTTTACTTATGTTTATACATTTCACATTTTAAAAATTAGAAATAATATATGTATACTTCCTAACACTCTTGGCTCTATAACTCAGTCTAGTTACTTAAAACCCCTAATCCTTCTATTTCTCATCTGTAGAATGTGGTTAATAATTGTATATACCTCAGAGAATTTTTGAAAAGAAGAAAAAATGTACATAAAGCATTTAGCACAGTATCTAATACCATAATTGTTCAATAGCAAGTTAGTCATTATTATAATTTGTAATAATATATAAATTATTAATCATCTCTACATGTTCTATGATCTATAGTTCTTTCTAATATAAGTCCCTCTTGAAATATTTCTGAATTTTCTTGGAATGATCAATGTTCTGTGAGAAGACTGGGAAAGTGTCATGGACAGATGGATTCTCTCTCTCCAGCCAAACCAGATTAATCCCTACCTACGGAATTCCTCCCCTTTCCAGAGACCTATTGAGGTTTAGTGAAAAGAAAAGATAAATAGGCATTCTTAAGATGACTATAAGCCAAGAGGAGAGGACATATCCTTGCCAAATCCACATGTACTAGATGTGAAGCACAGCCAGATTGTGCAAGCCATAGGAGTTCTAACAATCTGCAGAAGGTCCTGAGAAGCATCTGAGTATTTGAAGACTTCTGAGGCCATTTTTATTCATGTGCCTCTGTCACTGGCCTGAGGTGATTATTTGAGATGTTGTCATTTGGGGAATTTTCCTTAGCAGTGAGTGTAATTTTGTCCATATGTTCATAAATTACCTATTAAAATATAACCTAAGTCCAAGCTTTTTAGAATGGGTTAAGATCTGACCACTCTTACTTTCTTTACATTGAATGACATTTTGTGTGTGCCACGGCCAGCAAATGTCTTGTTTTGTTTTTGTTCAATACGTACTATCTTCTTAGGCCTTTTTGTTTTTATATCTACTGTTTCTTCTACCAAGAATACTCTTATCCTCCTTATCCACCTAGAAAACCTCTCTATTGACCATTAAAAGCCTGTCTCAGGTACTACCTCCTTCTCCAAATCCCTTCCCCAAATTGCCAATCTGTCCATTTTCTAAGCCACTTCGTGGCCTTGCATCATTGGTCCTTTCATTTCACTTAAAGCACAGTGCTGTGATTTTTTTTTGCTTTACTATTTGTCCTACACAATTATCTACTTGAGGCAGAAAAATGTGTCTTTTCTATCACCATGTTCCAGATATTAATAGAAGCACAGTGCCTAGAACATTGCTGAAAGTTTGGCAAATACTTTTCAAAGGAAGCAATGGACTCAACAATATTTGTGTTCCAAGAAACACTTACTCCCAGTAGCTTAAGAAAAAATAGAAATTTATGAAAAAGATACGAAAGTATTTAATGAAACTGGATCAGAAATGGGAGCCAGAGCTCAGGTGAGCAGTTGTCAGCAAGATGGCTAATTCTCTCAGTCTCACACCATTAGAAATTCTTTGGTCTCTTCTGTGCCACTCTGGAAACATCTATTTCATTCTTTCTCTCTTCAGCCTAGTTTCCCTGCATCTCAAGTAAAAGAGACAAGAGGGTAGACACCTCAGAAATCACAGCCTTAGTCTCCCACCAAATTAAATGGCTTTTCCATTTAATCACATTATGAAGAACAGCTAGGTTTCTTGAATCTTAATAGCCCTTTGCCAGAAAGAGAATTTGATTGGCCCACTTAGGTCAGATACCCTCATAAACCAATTAACAATGGTCAGGAATTTGGGGCCTTGAGGTAAAATTATTACAGAGAGACATTATGGGGCTGGTAATTGTCCTAGGTAAGGAGAACAGAGAGTGTTGGATGGAGCAACATCTGTCTACCACATCTAGGCAGGAGAGGTAATTGAATTTTTAACATCTGAAAGGGAATAATTTTACTGAATTACATTCTTCCTAGAGAGAACAACCTAAGGTCATGTGGGTAGCACTGATCACCTTGGCAAAATGAATCTCCAGACCTTAAAGTCATTGGGAAAAAATTATACTTACCTCTCAGTTCTACTAGGCTGAGCCTACTTTCTTCTACCACCCAGAAGCTTCAGGGACTTTGTTGGTGTCTTTTACATGCAGAGCTACTCTTAGGGGCTGCTGTGTATTTATTAAACACCACCAGCACTCATTATGGATGTGTTAAAAATTCAGATCCTTAGAGAACACAGTAGATCGAAGTATTGACTCCTGTTTCCCTTTCCCCATCTGTCCAAATATCAATAACAACATTGTATGGGGGTCTGGAAGCACTGGGCTAATGTACCTTCCTTCGATCATAATTCCAGAGTTCGCCTTAATTAAGATTGATTTTTGCCCCTATGTTGTACATCTTTTAACTAACAGAAAAGTCGCAAGGGCACAGTTTAAGCATTAAGAATGTGAAGATTGAGGAGGAGAGACTGGAATCATATCCTGTGCTTATGGAGTCTAGAGACTGCATAGCTGGTATGCTTAAAATAAATCCTCAAACAGATTCCTAAGGCATTGAAGGAGTCACGTAAGGGCACTGGAAAAATGAATTGCTCTTCTGACTCACTTTCCTACATATGTGCTGCCTGGGTACTTTATTGTTTATGGAAGGAAGAAAAGGTACTTTATAAGCAAGAGAAGGCCACAGCATGCCAGAGTTGTCTGTTTTTTTCTTAGACATTTTCAGAAACATCACTATGATCAACAAAATTCTATTGAGTGCTCACAATATTGCAGGCTCTTTCAAAATACTTGTGCTCAACAAAGGGAAAGTGCAGCCTCTGCCCTCAAGCAAATTACAATCTAGAGTAGAAAGCAGACATGGCATTAAGAAAAAGAGAAAGTGAAACCATTCAATACACAGAATGAAAAACACTACACAAAGGGATTTTGATTAGCCTGACTCTGCACCTTCATGCAGTTACTGAAAGAGGCTTCTTTGGAGAAATAACTTTAAAGACACTGCTTTTTTGTTTGTTTATTTTTGTTCTTGTTCTTAAAGACTAGACTGAACAGGAGCCCATTGGATTTGGAGGAACAGATTGTTCTAAAGATTGTGAATACTTTATGCTGCAGTTTCTAGGTTTCTGTTTATTGAAGCAAATCATGACAATAAAAGTTCATGGAACTGTGTGTCTGTGTGTGTGCATCTATGTCTCTGTGTGTATACAGTAAACAGAGTACTACACTTGCTTCTAAGGCAGATTCCAATTGTTGTCTTCTTGCATGGCTGTTAACACGTCACACAAACTAATACAATAAACTTCAGATGCTCATTTTTATTAATATTTAAGTGAACACAGTAATAACTGAATTTACCCTGTTTGGTTTTTCTTTCATCTTTTGCCTCAGTTCTGGAAAATACGTAAAGTAGTTCCCCCTTATCCACCCAGGATACATTCCAAGTTCCCTCTTATCCATCCAGGATACATTCCAAGAACCCTAGTGAATGCCTGAAACCACAGACCATACCAACCCCTACATATACTGTGTTTTTTTTTTTTTCCTATATAAGCATACCTATGATAAAGTTTAAATTTATAAATTAGGCACAGTAAGAGATTAACAACAATAAGTAACAATAAAATATAATGATACTGTTACAATCAATCTGACAACCAAGATGGCCACTAAGTGACTAATGGGCAGGTAATCTCATGGATATGCTGGACAGAGGGATGATTCATGTCCAGGGCAGGATGGAGTGGGATGGAGCGAGATTTCATCACTATACTCAGAATGGTGTATAATTTAAAACTTATGATTTATTTATTTCTGTAATTTTCCATTTAATATTTTTAGACTGTGGTTGACTATGGGTAACCTCAGAAGGGAAAACTGTGAACAAAGGGGTACTACTCTATTGCATATTTGTGTAACTTAAATTTGGGGTAGATGTGAAGAACATCTGGAGAACTCAGTGAAGACCATTTGATGGTCAAGATTAGGAAATCCTCATGATGGTTATAATAGAAAAGGCTATGGATTGATTTGTATTTCCGCCTCAAATTCATATGTTGAAGTCTTAACCACCAGTATGATGTTATTTAGAGATGGGGTATTCATGAGGTCATGAGGGTGGGGCTTTTATGATGAGATTAATGCCCTTATAAGAAGAAACACCAGAGAGCTTGGACTCCCCCTCACCCTCCACTCCCCTTTCTCTCCCTCTCCCTTCCCCTTCCTCTTCCCCTTCTTACTCTCCTTTTCTCTGTTCCTCTCCCTCTCCTTCCTTTTCCTTTCCCCGTCCCTCTCCCCTCCTCCCTCTTCTTATCTCTCCCTCCTTTTCCCTCTCTCCCTTTCTTGTTTTCCCTTTCCCTCTCTCTCTGCCATGTCAGTGCACAGCAAGAAGGTACTGTCTGTAAGACAGGATAAAAACCCTGACCAGAACCCAGCCATCCTGGCACCCCGATTTCAAACTTCCAGCCTCCAGAACTGTGGGAAAATTAATTTCTGTTGCTTATGCCAGCAGGTTAGTACAGAGGTTATTGTAAGGATTCAGTATCACAGACTCTAGTTGCTATTGAATCCAGGACAATACTTTCTCAGTGGCTTTCCAAGGCCATTTGATCTTTTATCTTTGTCTTCCCCAAATAGCTCTCCATTCTCCTTTGCACAGACCAGACTGAAAATTTCATAATAGAAAGAAAGAAGAAAAGTGAATGATAGAAGACTAAGCAAGGCAAATGTGATACATATCTAAATAAGCATGTGTGGGCTCCTGCTAGGTAGAAGGCATGAACTTGGAGGAGGAAGGATTATATTAATATTGCTTTCCTGATATGTAGTAGGTGAAGAAATATATAATTTATTAATGAATCTTGGTTAATGACTAGCTTAGTAATAGCAAGGTCAGTAAAGCCTACCTAAATATTCATTTATGAGTCCTAAGTCAGAAGAAGCTAAGTTATCCTGAGGGAACAAATAGACCCTTCACACAATAAAAGCTTAATTCTTGCCCACATTACATGTTTATCTGGGGAGGTAGAAGGGCTCTGCTCAAGAACCCAGGCTGATGACATTCCTCCAACTGTTAGATGTTCCATTTGCAACTCAGTATCTCCACAATTGCTTCTTTGCCACTGAGCAGAAAAGTTGAAAGCTTGGGGGTCCTGCATTGGCTCTTAAATTATTTAGCCTGGAAATATAACACATCTCTTCCTCTAATCCTATTGACTGGAATTAATCACATGAGCTCTTATCTTCTCTCTGTATATGGTTTTCCAATGAGACATAAAATCATCTGCTATAAGATCTTAAACTAAAAGAGCTTATTTTAGGATACCGTAATATAAAATGATCCATCGTGAAAATTCAAGTCAAGTCATTTAGTCTAGGTCAGGGTTTCTCAAAGTGTGAACTAGTAGCATGTCTGGGCCAGTAGCATTATCTGTATATTTGTTAGAAATGCAAATTGTTAACCCTGCCCCACTTTGAAGATGAGGCTCAACAATCTGTTTTAACAAGCCCTGCAGTGTTTTTAATGCATGCTAAAGTTTAAGAAACATTGTTCTAGTCTGAGGGGAATGCAGAGCTATAAAAAGTTTCTACAAATACAAACAGAATTTTAACCATGAATCACCGTTGTTTAATGTATTCATGATAGCTATTAGCTAGGTCTAATAGCAAAAATAATAATATCCTGTGCTAGACACTGTGTTCATTGCCTGACATGGTATAATTCTCACAATAATCTATGACATAGATCCTCTTGTTATTTCCATTTTACAGAATAATCAATCTAAGCTTTATATACCGGCTTCTTCTCTCACAAACTCAGTGAGAGAAGAAGCCGGTATATAAACCCAAGAAGTAGAGTTTCAGAATGGGCATTTTAATTGACAATACCTGGTCAATTTATTTCTCTAACTAAGACTTAATCCAGACAAAATTTTCTATTTTTTTTTTTCTTGCAAAAATGTGGAGCACTTTCCTCTGAAAGGAAGAAAGGGACCTATCCTGCAAGCTTTGTTCCACTTACCTTTCTGGCTGGACTACATCCTTATCCCCACAATTTGCATATTCTATGCATTTCATTACTGCATCCTTCTGCTGTGGCTACTGTAAGTCCTCCTTTTGCTACTTCCAGGGCCAGCCTCTCTGATTGAACTTTCTCAAAATTATCTGTCCCAATTCTTTAACTCATGGATAACCATGAGAGCACAGTAGGAGGATCTGATAGCACACACCCTGGAAAGCCTATCCTTGAGGACTTCGTAGGGTGCTGCTAGAAAGGCAGAACCTACCTCAACTCTTAGCAATTAAAATGGATCATCTGTGTTTTAATTCTACCTTTTATTTTTAAATACCCTCTAAGTGTTTTGCTATAACTACACTTCTATGGCATAGGTTTCCTGCACCCGCCCCCTGAAATTAGAAAGACTGGCTATATCAGTTTCCTATTATTGCTACAACAAATTACCACAAACATAGTGGCTGAAAACCACACAAATTTATTATCTTACAGTCTGGAAATCAGAAGTATGACACAGGTATCACTGGGCCAAAATCAACATATTGGCAGGGCGACATTCCTTCCCGGAGGCTCTAGGAGAAAATCTGCTTTTTGCCCTTTGCAGCTTCTAGAGGCTGCCCACATTCTGTGGCTCTTTGCTCTCTTCTGTCTTCAAAGCCAGCAATAGCTGATTTCTCAGATCACATCACTCTCACACTTATTTTTCTGCCTCTCTTTTTCCTTATGATATTTCATTGGGACTACCAGATAACTTAGGATAATCTCATTTTAAGGTCAGCTGATTAGCAAACTCAGTTCCATCTGCATGCACCCTTAATCCACCCCTTGCCATGTAACCTAACATATTCACAGGTTCTAGATATTAGGACATGGGCATATTCTGGGGAGCCATTAATCTGCTTACCACACTGACCAATTCTGGACTTTAAATTGTGTCCCTTTACTGCCCAGAATGGTTTACAAAAGCAGCAACTATGTGAGTATGGAAATACAGGTGAAGTGAACTTGCTTATTGATCCCTTAAACAACTTGCTTCCATAGTAAACATAGTTGGTACGTTTCCAAACCTCCCAAAATGGTCTTTTCTCTACCAATGGTCTTTTCTCTACCAATCTCTGTAATGCTTCTGGCTCCAAACTTCCTTCCTGTGAAATGTCCTTACTCTATTTGTTCCAGATTTCTCTGTCTTTAATATCCTCTGCATAGTATCCAGAACTTACGACATTTTTTCCCTGCCTGACAGCAACTATTTTGTAGATTTCTTAATTTCCTGTGTTATATGGGCATTTTTCCAGTTCATTTTTCCAATTTTTGCTAGTTTGTGTGTTTTTCCTCCTTTCCTTACTAATGCTATTGACTTCCTGAGAGCAACATACAGGCTGTACATTTTCAGCATCTCTTAGTCTCTAATGTAGTTTTGTTCATTTTTGCCTAAATATTTTTCTCAAACTCATGTCACATACAAAGGTTTGTCTGAAAAGGAAGTTCTTCAGAGCAACTTTATAACTAGTTGAGTAATCCATAATCCTCAGTCAGTTACCTCTGTTCTCATTATTTTCCCATCCTTTCTAAGTGAAGCCTTTGATAGAAGTCTTGATCAAAAAATTCAGCTCCTCAATCTAGCATACACAAATTGCCAGGATTCATCAAGTGCTTTTAATATTGTGCTTAACACTGTGCTAAGAACTTGACATATGTTATAAATGCTACAATTCTGAGTTATATACTATTCTTACTCTTCTCAACTTACAGTCCCAGAAAATTGAGTCCCAGAGATTTTAGGTAAGTTATTTATGTTCATACAGCAAGTAGGGGTCATATCTGGCTTGACTTCAGCTCCTAATCACAAATCCCAAGGTCTTTAGCATGAAGATATAGGTCTTGGCCCTCTAGAGTTCTCACTTCAGTTGCTCCACCAGCTGTCTCAGGAACAATGCAAATCACAACTTTTAGACCACAAACTGCCTTTTCAATTCAATGCAAGAAGTATTTACTGAATGTATGCTACATTCCAGGTGTCATTTACCTGTGATTCCACAGTGTTTATGCCAACTCAGCCTTAGAACATTATGCACTTTCTTCAAAAGAAGCTGTGTCTCAAATATAGAAATCATTAATGTCAAGGACATTCTTAAAATTGCTATCGATGCAAAAGCTTTCTGAATACACTATATAGATGTTGATAAAAAAAACTTGATTTGAATAAAAGAAAATCAGCAGCAGTTGTTTTGTCAGTTCTTCTCAGAAAGCACTTGTACTTAACGTGGAGCAATATGTCCCAGGGATGTTTGCATAGAGAGGAAATTAATACAGTAGAAGCTACTTGGCTCCTTGGTAATGGGAAGCTAAGATGTAAGAAAGGGGTGGAGGGGAGAAGGAGAAGAAACAAGTGTTGACAATTATCTTGAGAGATTGTTAATATTCTGTCTGTCCTTTTCACATATACACGCATATATAACACTTACGTTCTGGGGTTCATGTTTCTCAGACAGTGTGGCTTCTGCTTTCAAGGGATCATATAATATTAACTCAAGCCTTTGGCTTCTGGTCATGCCTCTTCAGAAAGACAGCAAAAGGCAGATGGTGAATAAGCTAAGGGCTCCTCTAAAGAAATGGACAAAGAGGGCCTGCTAAGAACCTGGGTGGGCAGGTGGAGTTAACGAACTGTGGCCAAGCACTGGAGCTTGCTATTCAGAATTTGCTTTTCCGCAGTATTTGGGCCTTAAGAAATCTTGAGGGTCAGTCAGACACCAAAGGCTTAGTTCATTTGTCTGTGTGCACTTTTAGGAAAATTCCAAGAATTAGTTTTCACTTGTGAGTTCTATTAATTCCGTCCTCTGACTCGTCTCTCTTCATACCTAACAGCATCCTCCAGAAGCTATAAAAATCTCTAGAGGTCCTTGAAGTAATGAGAAAGCTGATGTTTTTTTCCCCTCTCTAATAATTATACTTTGATTTCTCCATAACAGCCTTTAGCTTACAGCCAGTTGTCAGTACAACTTTTTGCAGCTTTAACCTCTCTGTGATGGATCCTGCCCTCTTTCCTGCAGATTCGTCCTCAGCGGGATGCGTCTCCTTTGCAGTTCCCCTCTGTGTAAATTTGTCCACTAGGTGGAGCTGTAACAATTTAGCTCACAGATCACAGTATGAGACAGATTAAATTCACTGACCACTGCTCAGTACTCTGGGGAAGCATATTGCTGTGGCCCAGAATTTCAAATCAAGTGCAGAGTCAGAAAACAGGACAACAGATCCCATAACAGGAACACAATTGGAGATAACAAATTCCATGGGTCAAATGCATGCTGATTCCACAAGTGAGCCCTATGTTAGGCCTTCTAAGACACTTGCTTAATTCCTGTTTGGTTTGTGTGAGTAAAAAAGTCCTCGGCACCCAGAGTCAAGAAGCTGGGGTTCTGGACCCAATTCTGCTACTCATCAGCTGCAGACTTTCATCTCTCTGAGACTTCTTGTTCATCTCTGTAAAATATTGGGGTTAGAATAAATGACTTTTGAAGGTTGCTACCGACTGAAACTCTGAATTTTACTATAAAATTATAATCAAATTGTAACATATTTTACAAAAATGGTACGGTATGAATTTAAATGTCTACTCCTCAAATCTTGCTTCTGAGTTAAAGTCTATCATGTCTCTCCATATCTACATCGATACATACATTGAAGTAAATATGTAAATGATTTTCCCCACTTTTAGTTATTTTTTTTTTAAAGGATCAAGTAAGGGATTCTAACTCAAATGTGAGATGTTGATTTTGTAAGTTTAAAGGCAAAAGGATGGCCTTCTACAATGAAATTCACCAACTGCTCTCCTTCAAATAAGCTTTCCTAGCAAATTTAATTCATTCAGTTAAATGTCTACACCTTTATTTATATAGGACTTTGCATGTCAATGTTGTTTTCTAGTGTGGTAAATTAACACCACTGGATTACAGATCGGGCACAAAGAGTGTTCTTCTTATTGAGAATGTGAATGTTTCCTGTTTACAGTTCATGTAGGATTTATGCTTCATGCTTTTGCCTCAGTTTCACATCCTGAAACAAATTGTTTTATTTTTAAAGCATCCAGTTTTCTTTGGAGAAAGATTTCTCTACAACCAGAATTAATACATCTTTTCTCAGCAGAGATTAGAAATTAACACTTGGCCTTCCTCTCCTTTCTAAAATCTTCTGTTCCTCTTCCCAGCCCATGGCAGTGAAAACTGATCATTTTCGTCTGCTCTTTGTAAAACATTAATTGAAGTACACAGAAGCACAGAAAACCTAATAGGTATTTTTTATGATGGAAAGGGCATCAGAGATCATTCAGTTAAACCTTTTTATTATACCAATGAGGAATTGAAGACCCAAAGGTTAAGTGCCTTACCTAAAGTTATTCAGGGAATAAGAGAAAATAAAGATTATTCTAGAAGGAATCTTAGATTGAACAAAAAGAGGGCTAAATCCATTCTTTATTTGCTCTACCTATGTAATCTTAATATTCTGACACAAGGAAGACTTTGTATCTATAAATTGGGATCACCTGTTCTGTTGTTGACAAATGGAATTAATGCAGAACAATTTCTAGGGTGTGCCTGGTGATATGATACATGGACTAGAGTACAAAGAATGGAATAGGACAGTCTTCCTAAATGTGTTCTTTGGCAAATAGTCCCCCCCAAAGAGGCTTTCCATCAAGTTAATTAACAAAGACTCTCTCCTTGATCAAACTTTAGCTGGGCTTCTCTGAGCCCTCTTCTCCACTAGGCCTGGACCTTGGCTCCCCTCCTGTCTTCTACCTAGTCCGATTGTATCAAGAATCCTGCTGAGTCAGTTTAGAGGGAATTCCTCTCCGTTGATATCTGATCACCCTGGCCCGATTTCAGCAAGAATCTTGTTAAGTCAGTTTAGAATCCCCCTACCCTT